>CM026199.1:11646931-12087382 GCA_014839995.1 Xenentodon cancila
AACGCCTCTCAGGCCCAAGGGCCTGAGACCTCAAATCTGATGATGTCATCAGTGGGTGTGGTGCATTGAAAATAGGGCAGAAATTTGAATAGTTCGAGGGGGGGGGGGGGGGGGGGGGGGGGGGGTATAAAGTAGAAAAATGTTTTCACTGTAATGTCATCCAAAGAGTTTTTAAAGCTTTTAGGTTTCTTTATATATAGTTGTGAGCAGGCTACAGATCTGACGTAGATCTATAAAAACAACAAAGTCTTCCTTGAACAGTAGCCTGTGAATTACAACAACGCCCTAATTTACATTCGACTTGGCCATTAGATCATTTGTAATTCTCCTTTGGCTTGACTGTCTTAAATTTTCTTAAGAGAAATATAGCATACATTCTAGTTGTTTTTGTTGTCTTAGTCTGCACAGTATTCCTAACTACAACCAATAAATATTAAACAATTACTAAAACCCAGCTTCTTACAGGGTTTTGCCAGACAAAAATCCAGGCTTTAGTCCTTTTGCTTGTTTTCTCCAGGTGAGTGGAAACTTCAGCCTGTCCCAGATGACAATGAGCAACAGATAGATGTATGTTACATGATGTGAAAAACAAAATACATTCTCACTCAATTCAAAGGCTTTACATATTATGATAGTCTTATAGACTGTTTTAAAAGAACAATATAAGTCAACCAACTCCACCAGCATCACTGGGTAATAGCCTGATGTACAGGCGCCAGCAGACTTCCAGTTGGGAGGGTCCTACAATGATCCGCCGTGGCTCTAGGAGCCTCGTCACTGACGGCGAATGTTTGCAACAGGATGTTTCAAATGTTTCCTCAGTGGCAAAATCAGAAGTGTCTACTGTGCTTAGCCAACACCGGGATAGCATTACCCTTCCAGTTATTATCCCTGGACACTCCCAAGCCACAGCCTTTCACGGCAGTTGTGTTGTAAAATTACCATCACACCAAAACATATTCTCTTTAAAGTATAAACATCTTTCTCGATAACTCAGAAGCTATATTTAGTAGTCAATACAGTGCTAAGTGCTAATGTGCAAAAGTAATAAGTAATAACAGAATCAGGGCCTTAGTAGAAACTAACATTTTGTTAATACAGCCTCACATGTTTTGTTCTCATACATAAAGCCTGAGTTTAAAGAGGGTGTGTTGTCCTTTTTCACGTGACTGCAGGCTGCTAGTCAGTCACATACAGGTCTTTTCACAACGCACTTTTAAAGCATGACTGATCCACTTTCATTGGGCATGGCTGACTTCTTTGTAAGGGAGAACTGAAACAGAGACACTTTTGCATTTGTGTGTCAGGAACTATCACAGTTCACATGCGGAAACAAAACGTCACATTTTCAAAAACACGTCTTCAAAGGCAATAATAGTGTTAAAAGCAGCGATGAGTGCCCAATGAAGTTTGAAATGAGCTCAAGCTGAATGAGCTGTAAAATTCTGCCCATAACATTAATGCATCATAAGTTTTACAATATAATAAAAAGGCCACAAAGGATGCTTGTCTGTTATACTTTAATAACTTTTGGTATCAGTTGAGTTTTTTTTCTTTTTAATGGCGTATTTTAACAGCATTTTATTTATACATCACACAAAGGTTCTGAGAAGCATCCTCACTGTCTATAAGAATACAGGTTTAACTGACTAAAACTATAAACCAGTCCAGCTTTTTTAATAAAAAATAAAAATAGAAGTTGAAAAAAACAACCTCTCTGCATTTAAACATATCACCAGTGATGAACTCTACACCCTGCATGGTGTACATGTATTGCACTAGGTTTGGTAAATGATGTGACAGTCTTAGTTAACGATCTGAAACAACACCCTTTCAAACTTTGCTCTTTTATTTTCCAGCCCGGACCTCCAGCATTGCTGTTTGGACTGATTCAGCGTTTGGTTTGTCACAGCTCAGCGGGGTCCTAAATCCAAACAGACCCGTGTGCTCCCAGACGTCTGTGTGATGCTCAGACAATTCCTTCCTCTGTGAACAATCTCAGAATGTCGCCGAGAGAAGGAGGGGCCCTTGAGAGTCCAGAGGCCTAGAGCCCTAGAGGATGGGGACTCTTCCCGCTTAATAGGTCCATCTAATCAAGAAAGACTGCTACAGCAGACAAAGAATGTTTAATCTACAGTGTTGAAGACATTGTTTGCACTAATTAGTCAGTGTTATACATAGTCATTTGTAGAATTAATCATTAACAAGATTAATTATAACTGTAGCACCAGATCCAAAATATCTAAGTAGAGCTTCCGTTTCATGAAGGAAATGAAGGTCTAGCTGGCCAGGTTTTGGCTTCCCATTTTACTAGTAGTTTTCATTATGTTTACAGAAAAGGGAACTGACTTTAAATAACTTTATATTGCCATTTTCATTTCATTTCATGTCTTCTTAAAAACCAAAACTGTCAACAAATCTCTTAGTTTAACCTTTTCATATGTGAATATCATCTTCTGTTTCATTTTCATATTTGTTTTATTGATTCATTTCAGACATTTCAAAACCATTGTGTAAAGCATGACAACGTTAACACCAGTTTGAATCTATAAATAAATAAATATACAGGTATATTTATTTATTTATGGATCTAATTTCCTAAAGTGTTTGATTCTGGGCTGCTGGGCATGTATTCCACAACTTTAGTAAGTGCTGTGCTTTGCAGAGTCTTGGTCAAATTAAATTAGAAAAATTCTTTAATTAGGTATCTTAAAACCTGCTTGCTTATTTAAGCACAAGTCTGATGCCAAAAGCAAAAGCCTTTAACAAGGTCAATCTGGGATTGTGTTGGTCAGCTTCCAGGTGTGAATGTGGTTGGGCTGTGTATGTTAAAGCTGCACAGTGAATTATAATTATCCATTCAGTGTTTGACATCCGTGTGAATGAGGCCCTTTGCCTCATTCACACGTTGAAAGTTGAAAAAAAAAGACTGCATCAGTATCAGATCACTGTGTGTTTGGCAAATTATAGATCTTCTGAGAGCACACACATTTGTGTGAAGGTGTCACAACTGCAGTAGTCACTCTATTTGAATATTTCTTCACTATTCCAGAAAACCATATATTTTTGAAGTGAAAATGATTCTATGTAAAAGGCAAATGACAAATGTTAGGGGGTTAAAAGAAAGTATATTATGATCATGTCTGCGTAGAAGTGAAACAATATAACTGCTGTCTTTGACTAGTTTGTAGTCCTCACACTGGGCGTTTTCCAGATTAATCCCCTGCGCTGTCACATCCCAAGTGTCTTTGAGCAGGAATCCCATTGCCCCAGCCACTCACAATCAGTCCCAAGCCTGAATAAAAGAGGAGAGGGGTTTTCAGAAAGGGCATACAACCCACACCATATCAATATGCAGGATGTGGAGATCCACTGGGCAACCCCTGCCAAAGGAAAAAAGCTTTTGATTTTGAGTGGGTTACTCCTGTTTTAATTCCCTGTCTAACCTTGCAGTTCGCTACATATTAAAATTGATCAGTTGATAACCAATTATTTACAGACTGTGCAGAATGCTGCAGCTCACCATCTGACAGGAAAGAAGTTATAATTACATAACTTCTTTCCTGTCAGTGCTGGTTTCCCTCCATTGACTGCCTGTGCAGTTCAGTATCCAGTTTAAGATTTTTATTGTAGCTTTTTAAGAGTCTTAATAGCATGTCACCACCTTATTTCTGAGCTGTTACACTTTCATACTCCAGCCAGAGCACTGAGATCGACCGACCAGTTGCTGTTGGCTGTTCTATGATCTAGACTGAAAAATTGAGCCTTCGCTATTGAGGCACCAAAAACGTGGAACAGCCTCAGTATAAAGGCTGCCCAGATCACTTAACATTTTAAATCTTTGTTCCTTTGTTTCCTTTTGCTGATTTTTGTTACAGCTTGAGGATGATACTCTGACTTTTATTGTAGGCTATATAGAGTTTATTTTATCTTGTGTTGCTGCTTATTTATCTATTTGTTTGTCTTAGCTATCTCAGCATCTTTTTTAATTTGAGGATTATGGATTTTCTTTTGTCGTTTTCTTTGTTGTAGCCTATGCAGCACTTTGATAAACTTGTTTTTAAAAGGGCTGCAGAAAGAAGCATTGGGTTGCCTTGACTTGGCTAAATTGCTACAACCTTATCTCTTTGTTTTTATTTTATTCTTTATATTTTTTGAGGAAATTATTCGCCTAATTTCTAAGCTCTGACTTCTAAACTTGTCTTCCCATTTATTTCTTGTAATTGTGACCCAGGAATGCTTGCACTGAATGTTTAGTCCTGCCACTGGGAGGACATTGAACCCTTACCAAGACCAAGAAACAGAGATAATGGTTGGTGGGAGGCTGAAAAGGGGGCTTGGAAATTTAAATTTGTGCAACTGAGTGAATCAAAAGAGGGTGGGAGGCAAGTGGAGTCTCTTTTCAGATTTTTCCATGTGAAAGGGGGAGACAGAATGGGAATGTGAGTGTGAATGATTCGGTCTACGGAGCTCCTGTGTGCCAAAACTACACAGTGTTGGCATAAAGACACCATTGTCAGAGACTAACGAGCTGAGGGCTACTTTTCACCCACCCCAAATGAGCATATGTTTATTAAGCATATTGAGTGATTTTACATTGTGGATGCATGCTGACAGTGGGATGTCTGTTAACTGTGATGTCATCCTGTTACTGCCTGCCTGTCACCACTAATAATAAGTTATTAACCTCTTATAGATGGAACAGTTTGAATGAAAATCTTTGTTTTAAACGTAACATATTCATGTAAAATGTTGCATGGAACCACAGCAAATCAAAGTGTTCCCAAAGACAGGTTTATAAGTTAGGAAGTAGTGGATCTACAGAATAAGTGAGCATAGCTGAGTCTCAGATGCTTACGATTCTTGCTCAGAATAGTTTTTCCTTCATCTTACAAAAGACTATTAGTTTAGTCAATTTTTTAATGTATGTGCATAAATAAAATGGTTAAATACATTTTAAAAACTAAAATTTTGAAATAATAATATTATTAATTCACAAAAAACAAACTGAGTGAACATAAGAAATGTCTAAATTAAATCAATAATTAGTGTGACCAGTGAACAAGCTTGTCTTCAAAACAGCATATGTTCTTCTGGAAATACTTGCGTACACCGTGGCAAAGCTGAAGGCAGCAACAAAAAAAGCTTTAGCCCCAGCAAAGTCTCTCCCATGTTAAGATTTCAAAGTATACAAAGGTGTCAAGGTGTGCTGTTCAAGCTGTTTTGAAGAAGTACAAAATAACAGACAGTGTTGACACCATAGCTGCAATGACCAGACATGAAAACTGCAGCAGATGAAAGACACATTTTACCTTTTTACCTTAGAAATCAGAAGACATCTATCAGTTCCATCAGCTTAAAACTATCAGAAACCAACGAGATCCAGCTACTCTCATCTATTGTTCTGAGACGTCTGGCCAGAGGTGGTCTTTAAAGGAGAAATGTGACCAAAAATCCATACCTTCAATGTAGAAACAAGAACAATTGATTCATCTGTGCATGAGAATATTGGAACTGGGTTACAGAAAAATGACTGCAGGTACTCTGGACTGATTAGTTGAAATTTGAAATATTTGTCTTTATTAGAAGGTTTTTCATTCTGAACTGAAGAACTGAAGAGCAGAAGTTTCTTCTGTTTCTGTTTCTTCTTTTTTGTTTTGAAAAATATAGAAAGAAATCCTTGAAGTGAAACTATTTCCCCCACAGAGCCTGACCTCAACATAATTGAGTCTGTCTGTGAGTACACGAAGATCTAGAAACATTTAAGGCAGCCAAAATTTACACAAGTCCTGTGGTTAGTTCTCCAAGATGTTCAGAACAACTTATCTGCAATAACTGTGTACAAGGCTGCCTAGAGAGGGTGGGCATTATTGATATGATATAGATGTTCAGTGAAGCAAATTTTCCATCCCATTATCTTATGCCTACTCTGGGTCACAGTGATCTGCTGGAACCCATCCCACCACACTTTGGGCAAAAGGCAAGGGCAGACCCTAGACAGTTTGTCAGCCATCGCAGGGCCACGTATAAACAACCACCTACTCACACCTATAAGCAATTATGTTAATCACGTAACCTAACCTACATGTTTTTGGACTGCGGAAAGAAGCCGGATTACCTGGAGAAAGCCCAGGCAAACTCCACATACAAATGCCTTGGTGCTGGTGCTAGGCTGGCACAAGAGCCAGATCCAAACAGGTTGTACAAAGAACTGGTTTAAGTTTCCACTGGTTGGAGAGCACCGAAGAGCCAGGACCCTACGTCATGTGTTACATCACCAATACACAAGCGGGGAATCCATAAAAAGAGTGCAAAACCTAAATATCTCAAAGAGAAACCGGAAATGGAAATGCCAAATATTGCAAAAACCTTTTTATTCATTCATGAGATGGTTTTACAGACATGTTGAACATCCACTTGAGTGTGAACATATAATGGAAACATTCTTATTTGCTCATCTCTGGGAGCACAAAATGTGATGTTTTTGACCTCATTAATACATGGTAGTTGTGCTATAACATTGCTTAATCATTTTTCATTACTGTATTATACACGGAATTTAATAATTCATATGATCATCCTTTGTCTTTTCTTGTTTATGTTAACACCTGCCGTAGCAGCAATCACAATCATTTTCCAAGACTAAAGGTGTTTTTTTTCATCTTCTTCAAAGTCGAGAGTATTATTTTTGTCTTTTTGAAAAGAAGTTATGCAGCATGAAATATGAAGAGTTAAAGAAATATTGAGGGACGTAGCAGAGTTACACTCATAAAAAGAAAAACAGTTCAATGGAAACAATGGACCCTAAAAATGTTGTTTGGAGTACGGAATTGACTTCATGCAAGTTTATGATATTAACATATACAGTGTTTACGTTTCTGAACGAAAGTAAATCTTTTTATAGTCACATGTTTGCTGTACACGTGACATATTTTGGTTGCATGATTAATTCAGTAAGAATGCATTCAGAATTTCCCGGTATGATATATATCTTTTAAACTCACAGTGGTTGCTTAAAAGAGGCAGTTGCACAGTTTTTCTTGGTTACAATAATCATGGCTCCTGCCATAATATAACGTTACATCTGGCCCCACAAGGGTTTGGGGCCAGCGTAGCACCAGTTTTCTTGGAACTCAGTCGGCGCTCTCCTTGCAGCCGGTGTTTAAAAATGCAAAGAACTGGTGTCTGGCACTGGCACCGAACTAGCACTGGAACCGTTTTGGAGGAAAAGCCCCATGTCAGGATTTAGAAAATTGTAGTTTAAAAAAAAAAAAAAAAGTAATTCTTTAAATATTGACTCTGAATAGGAGGAGGTGAATATAATTTGGATGAATACGTTTGATGCAGAAATAATTTTTTAAGCACCTCCTATTTGTTAGGAAAACACACTCTTTAATGCCTGTAAATCGATAACTACAAATAAGTTAGAATCAACAGTTTACCCAGCAGACTTGTCTTTTGATCAAAGGGGGGCTTGTGCTCTTGTGCTAATTCACACAAAGGTTGACCTGCAGGTTTAAACTAGGACTCTTAAGAAGATTGATGCTGTGTGGCGACATTACTCATAACTGGACAACCAGGCATCTCTTTTGGTTGTGAAATTAGTAAAAAATTGCGTAAGAATGTGGATTCCCTTTGACAGGTATACTTAGTAGCATAACTTCACTTCATAGAAACGAATGACTTTTACGAGTGAGCCAGGTCCTGATCAAGGTTTCTTCCCTCTTAAAGGTGAGTTTTCCTGCAACTGTTTGGCTTAAGGTTTTTCCCCCACTAGGGGGAACCTGCTGTTGTTTATGTAATATTTGCTCTGGGGTCATGTTGTGGGTCTCTGGAAAGCGCCTAAAGACAACTTGTGTTGTAATAGAGATATAATCTCTCCAGCATGTCCTGGCTCTGCTTCGGGGCCTTCCTGTGATTGGACATACCTGAGACATCTCCACAGAGAGGCAACCACAAGAAATCCTTGCGAAATGCCCAAATGACATCAGCAGGCTGCTCTTAATGTGGAGGAGCAGCAACTGTCCTCAAAGTCTCTTGGATGGATGACTAAACTTCTCACCGTATCTCTAACAGAGCAGGCAGAAGGCTTTTGTAAGAAACTAATTTAGCCATTTATAACCACAGTCTGGTTCTTTTGGTCACTACCCACAGTTCATAACCATAGATGACGGTAGGAACGTATATCGAGATGGTTGCATTTTGGTTTTCCTAACTTTCCACCACTGCAGACGTGTACAAAGCCTGGTCTGCAGCAGATGCCAAGACCCTGAGATACCAACCTTCACCTTAAATAAAATTTGACTCCCTACTGGGAATGCAGACCAAACTTTCACTCCATTTGTATAGCTCATAACATTGGATACAGCATCCCGTACTCCAGGAGTATGCTCCCCGAAGTGTCCCAACTCGAAGTCAACAACACTCCAACCTCATTGAACACAGCGTTGCCATCATAGGCACCAATGACCTTACAGCAACATCTCACTTCAGT
Organism: Xenentodon cancila; assembly: GCA_014839995.1. Taxonomy (NCBI): domain Eukaryota; kingdom Metazoa; phylum Chordata; class Actinopteri; order Beloniformes; family Belonidae; genus Xenentodon; species Xenentodon cancila. The sequence continues at coordinate 11,655,426 of CM026199.1, forward strand.
AGTTGAGGTGCAGAATGCCACCTGCTCGGACTTGATGTCCCCCACCTCCCAAGATCCTTCCGACAGGAACATTCAGATCTACTGGTTCTGTCCAGCATCCTCCTCCCTGAAATAAATGACACAAATAATGATTTTTTTACTAATGAAATTAGAAAATAGCACTTTTAGTGATGAATGATTACCCAAAATGCCCACAAGAAATTATCCCTACTTAACAGGGAAAAGGTTTGTGTTGGCCAAAGAAGTAGAATTTCCACAGCGAAATATATTTTTATAGTTTGTTATTTTTTTGGACAGATAACAGTGAAGTAGTTATATGATCTTTTTCTGTAAGCACTGTTTTGACTTGGATTGAAAGTGTCCTTCTCAAAACGTGTTCCTTCCAAACACTTTTGTGAGCTATACTTATTTTTATCACATGGTTGTGTCCTATTTTTGAACACAGTATGAAGCGTCGTACGTAATATTTTGCATATCTCCCTGTTACGTCAGAAAGATTATGGCTGTGTCTTCTTGTGAGTGTCACATGTCGGCAGCCTACACCACAGCTCTCCTCACCATCATCTTACTGTTCACTATACCTTTGGGCAACGCATGTCTTCTTTCCTCCTCCCGTACACATGCTACTCTTCAGTCCAAGACCAAAGCACTCTCTTACATAATTCTGTTGTCTGACCCTCTTTCTGCTATCTTGATCACTGTCTCTCTCTTTGTTGGCATCCTCTTGCCAAAGCAAGATGGGCATCTGCTGTATTTCCTGCTGCTGACTCTCCTCTCAGTTTAATTAAACTACAACTCTTTGTGGATCAGTGACGCACACAATAAATAAAGTTGCTATTCATTTATTAAAGCCGTTTACAGACATCACAATGAAAGGTCAACTGCCTCTATGCCCTTTACAAGAGCAGATGTGCATTTTAACTGTCAAATCTCTGCAGTACTTTTGTCAATTTTAGGACAGATCAACAACAGAGCTATCTGAGAGGAATCAGGCACTGATCTGTAAGTTATGGCTTCATCTGTTTAATTGATCAAAAGAGGCCTCTTAAAGGGAACACATCCAAGAATCAAATTGTTTAAACCTAATTATTAATTATTTAGCAGCAATGCAGTCGGATTTTTTTTAGAGATTTCTACATAAATGCTTACACTCAGAAACACCAATGTATGCAGACTTTTATAAAGGAGTTAGGACCTCTATAAAGCAAATATTTTGGCAGTTTGTGAGTCTGGAAGCCTTACATGTTAACCCAATGCAAAAGAGGAAAGACATCATCAATTGTTTAAAAAAGGGAATTATTGCTGCTCGTCAAACCAGCAAAGGTTATAAGGCCATTTCAAATTGATTTAGAGTGCATCAATCAGAAAGTTTATTTACATGTGGCAAAACTACTTAAAACAATCATACTACGAGTGGATGTGCCAACCACACCACCAGCATCAGACTACAAGATGTCCAAAGAAATAACAAGATAGAGTGCAGACCCTATAACTGTAAGTTCACATCTTAAGGTTCGTGACAGTATAGTTAATAATATATATAGTGTATAATATATAGTACATAAACACTACAAGTATAGCTTGTTTGGAAAAAAAGCATCTTAATAAGGAACAATCTCTTTTGGGCAGACACTAGAAGATGTCTTGCCGTATCAGCACAAACAGCACATAACAGCTGTCAAGCATGGTGGTGAAGGGGTGATGATTTGTGAATGTTTTGCAGCCACAGGACCTGTTCACGTTGCAGTCACAGAGTGGATTATGAGTTCCTGTAACAAAACACAAAGTGGTACCTCAAACCACCGCACTGCCTGTTGACTAATTAGATTTGACAGGAACTTCAAGTGTCATGTAGGCCATTGTGCTTTGTTAAGCCATGATTTCTATTCAGACCAGAACCACCAGATGTTCTTCCTGTTATAAATGTTGTTAGAATACAGCCAGTGGTTTTAGTTCCTAAATGCGTGCATGTCTCCTGCTCCCTACACAACTCTTTACAGATATGCCATCAAAACTTGTTCCAACATCACCGGTCACTATTCTTCAAACAATATTCATATAATATATATTCATATTTAGAATATTTTTTTAGAAATTGAGTAGATGCACTTGCGTAAATTGAAGGGTATGATGACATGATATTTATTATTATTTCCATCACCCCATGTCTGCTGCATTTGCTGATTTGCTGTGCTGGTTGGCATTGGTTTTGCATCAGGGCTTTATAGACCCCTCTAACTCATGGCTATGATGCTTCTTATTTGAGAGAAGGGGGGGGGGTGCATTTTACAGTCAAGTAGGAAGCAGAAGCGGTATCGCCCACATAAAAGAAGTGACATTATTCTCGCAGCAGATGAATCGGCTGCAGGCCTACAAACCCAAATGAGGAAGCTAAATAGGGCAGAAACAGTTACGACTCTTCATAAATATGATGGAACACTTATGCAAAAATGTCACAATTTTTGCATAAGTATCCTGTTTTTTTTGTTTTTTTTTTCTGGCAACATTTTCAAAATAATGTTAGGCTGCTGTCAGAGGAGGTGCACTGTAGTGTATGCACACATTCAAACACAGGAAGCAGTCAGGTTTTCTGCAAGAAACCAAAAATAACCTCAGACTCATCCACACTCTTTGGAACATGCATGATTCGCAGACATAGGAAATGTGGGTTTTTATTGCAACATGATGAAAACTCAATAGAAAGTCACACATATTGCACGCGATTCTATGCAGAGAGCGTTTTTCAAAACTAACTCAAATGGCATGAGGTCGTGTTTGTGAATGTAGCAAGAACATAGTGAATGTGCAACATCCTGCCTTTAGAAGTACCTGGATAACACAGAGCAGTCTTTATTAAAATGGACATCTTGAAGTCAAATGACAAATTCACTTTATCAAGAAGTACGCCGTGTGTGGTTTCTCTTTTGTTTTTACTTGCTATGAAAAGTGTGGATTTCCTGTGCAGTCACTCAACAGTTCAGCGTTTACCATATAGGGATCCAGAGAAGAGGAGGGGTGAAGAGCAAAGGGAAAAGAGAAGAAGCACCAAGACTCACTTCTCAAGTCTGAACTTGCTGGCAGCTGAATCGGTTCAGATGGGTGAACATAGTAACTGCCAGAGATAGCAATCAAGCCAAGCCTCTCTTCTTGATTGGAATGCGTGTAAATATGCCACCTCATAGTAGTGAACCACGTGTATTCCTGGGTCTGTCTGTACCTGCTTGAAACATTAAGGAGGCTGCAGATAGTAAAATGGAGTGATTACAGTTACCGGCCACTTTATTAGGTATACAAGTGGTTCCTAATAACGTGGTCGGTCAGTGTAAACTTTGGCATTATAAGGCTCTAAATGCAGGAGTTTCAGTTCGTTCTCTAGTAGATGCTTGTTGTGAAACAAAACAGTATTCAATAGTCTGCTCCATGGACTCCTGATCCAGAGGCCTCCAAAACCACAGGTTCATCCACCTCCGCTCTTTTAGCAGCTCATTTAGCTGCAGGTTATTTGCACCGTTTATCTAAAACAACAACCACATTTGTCCTGAAATTGTATTGTGAAGGACGGCTGTTCTTGTGGTAAACCCCACCTTATTCCAGCCCTGTACCTTCCATACACAACGATGCAGAAACAAAGCTGTGTTCTTTTTGAATGGATTGTTGTGAAAAGTGGCTAAAGTCAGTCAGTGATAAACCACTGCGCTAAAGTGGCAGGTAAAAAAGCAGGTTTAAATTATGGCTGCAGCCTTCCGTCTATGTGGAGTTGTCATTCACTTGGATTTTAAAGCCCTTCAGGTAGAAAATGCAAGGTTGCAAAAAAGCATTTGTATAAAGGTAAGTAATCAATAGCTGAATGAGTTTATGTTGTTAAGTATCTTGTGCTTTTCATTTTGTGGATTACTGTCCCATTTAGAGTAACGTGGACTACAAAGCAGAGTATATTGAAGATGGAGTAATGACTGAAGCTACAGATGACAAGAATATAACAGTCAAGTCTTTAAAATCCCCTCATCGAACACTTTCACCCTGGGCTGATTGAATTGGATCGAGTTACTCTTTAGGAATGGAAATAACACAGCAGGTTAGTCATAAATATGATCAACCACAACTTTATTGATTCATTCAAACTAGAATCAGTTGATTAACTTCAGAAAGCCTCCACAGTTGATCTTGTCTTTCTCACATTTTACTCCTTGAATCATCAGCGTGTCCTGTTTACCAGAAGTAGGCAGATGGCTGCGCGTCACCTTCACTTTCAGCGGTGCCGACGGTCTTGAGGGACCTCATTACAATGCAACACGCCCAGTTCAGAGCGTTCACAAATCTTATGCCCTTAAAAGGCGTTTTTCAACTGCCTGCTGTCTCATCCTGGACTTCGTGGTGTCTGTTCAGTGACTCGTGTGCAGCATCTACTGGTGAAAGAAGAGAAAGGACAGTGGAGGACACCTCCCACTAATGTAAAACCCACAAGTGTTGAGGTAGATGAGCATACATTGTGTGTGCCCTACTATTTTATTGTGGTCCCTTGATGTAATTGTAAAGGTGCATTTGTTTTTTTCTATTTTTCTTTTAACCTACAGCATATCTTTCAGCGATCCTGGAGGCTTTTCTTTGTTTGTTTGTGTTTTGTTTTCAGGCCCTAGTGGCTTTATTCAAAAGAGCAACAACAGGAAATGGAGGCAGAGAGAAGGGAAAGAACAGCAACAACGGGCCATAGCCCATATGTTAACCTGAACCACTCATCACAACCACACGATGCACAATACCACCTCTTAGGTACACATGCTGAACATTGAAGTAGTACTGCAGCAGAAGACCACACCAGGTGCCACATCTCATTATCTGTCCGATTAAAAACAGGAAACACGCAAGCTCACAAAAACTGGACAACCAAAGGCTGGAAAATGTTGCCTGGTCTGATGAGGTCTGATTTCAGCAAAGGCATTCAGATGGTAGGGTCAGAATTTGAACAACCTGAAAGCAGGGATGGCTTGTAGCACCAGCTCATGCTGCTGCTGCTGGTGCAGTGGTGTGGGGGATATTTTCTTGGTACCCTTTGGGTCCCTTAGTGCCAACAGAGCATTCTCTAAATGCTCAAAAATGACCCGTAATGACTACAGTGTTGCCACCTCCTGATGGTTATTTCCAGTAGGATAATGCACCGTGTCACAACTCTCGGATAATCTCAAACTGGTTTCTTGAATATGAAAATAAGTTCACTGTACACCAGTGGCCTCTGCAGTCACCAGATCTCAACCCAATGAAACACCTCTGGGATGTGGTGAAACAGGAGCGTCTCGGATGTGCAGCCAACAAATCTGCAGCAGCTGTGTGACGCTACCATGTCAATATCAACCAAAATGTCTTAAAAATGTTTCCAAGGCCTTGTTGAATCTATGCCACAAACAATTCAAGCATTTCTGAAGGAAAAGGCCGGTTGAACCTGGTAGTAGTACGGTGTACCTGACAAAGTATTTATATATTTTATGTCTTTGGTGCCATTTTTTGTACTGCCTGTTCACTTTGTGTCACCTTGGACTCGTATCCTAATTTGTGTTAGTATACAATCTTTTTAAGGTTTTGTGTCGCTGTACTCTTTGTCCCGTTTTTGTGTGCATTTTTTGTCATGTTTTTTCTCTTTGGTACCACTTTGGTTTCACTTCTGGTCAGTTTAAGTGATGTTAGTGCCACACACACATGTCACTTGGCTGTTTCATGTCTATATTGTTATTTTTATACATCTCTAGTGTCATTTTCCTCCAATTTGCACTTGTGTGAAGGTACGCTTGTGTCTACTTGTTTCCTTGTGACAATAATACAAGTTTATCTGTTTTTTTAAAGACTCTTAGAACTGTGTGGGTTTTTTATAGTTATTTTGCAATTTTTTAATTGAGGCTAGGAATGAGCAATTATATAAATTAAGACATTAACACATTACATTACAACAGTAATAAAAATTGATAATTTTGTTCCACTCAGCTGTTTGCTAAAGAACTGACTTTGGCAGTCAAGAAAATTACACTCAAGCCTTGTCTAAATAAAACCCAATACTTGCAAAGATATCTATACTTCTATACTATCTATACTCGTGGATGTTCAAACAGATCACCTGCAGTACTTTCCAAAACCTGCGTTCAGCGCTGCGGAGCCACAATACAAACGTACCGTTTTTGAACAAACCCCTGCGTGCTACGTCAGACTGAGCCCGCCTCCTGACATACACGGACCAGTCGCAGTCGAGATCGCGGGCAATTCTCTCATTTGATTGGCTGGTATCGGCGTCATTCAGGTCAGTTCCAGGAACCGTCTCCTCCAGGTGCAAGATGGAAAGATCAACTGCTTTTATATAAGAGGTCAGCAGCTCACATACACGTTTATCTGAATTTTGTAGAATATCCTGGATATTATATGTCCGCTATGTCAAAGTCATGCAGTTTGTGTACGCAAAAAAAGAGAAAAGAACACGTGTTCTGGTGTCAGCTTCAGCATGCATTTAGCTCCCAGAGCTAACAGCTGATTTACATGAAATTACAGAGTTTTAAAAACGCAGTGTGACACTCAAAGTTCATTTATGTGGCCTGAGACCTATGAAAGAACAATTTAACACATGTTATTTCGTGCCTTTGTGGAATTTAGTGGCAGATATTTCTTCAGTTGAAGGGATTAGAAAGACAGGACTGGAAAATATAAGCCTGATTTATATGGATGTTTTAAAAACGTTTTAAACATCTTTGACAATTTTCTTTTCCTTTTTGGCGTTTTTATTATATGTGTCTAAAGACATCTAGAAGAAGTCTGGAAATGACATCCTTTAGATGAAAGTGTAGATGCTATTTATATCATCTACACTAAATATAAATATTGATATTTATCTATATACACTCCTATGAAGCACGTTTTCTCCTGACATTCATGTATGTATGTATGTAATGTGTGTAGTCATGTACTTTTAACATTTATGGGAACCCAAAACGATATCAGGGGTGTAATGGATAAATGTACATATTATTTATTTCTGGAGTCTTTTATTTACCTTTATTTGATGATAACAGACAGGAAACATGGTGCATGAGAGTACAGGGACGAGGATCTAAAGATCAGTGTGCATTGGCTGTCATGAACAAAACAATGAAAAACACACAAAAAAGTTGTTTTGTGTTTGGTTAAAATGTTCATCTGGGTATTCCTTTGTTTTTACTAATTAATAACCAAATAGCTATTGCTGCATGGATTTTCTTGTTAAGGCGTTGAGTGAAAAAATGAACCAATCTACTGTGAGATAGTGAAGTGTGAACGACCAGAAAGGAGCTAAAAATGTTCTGCCGGCGCCAGAGATTGAGACACATAAAGTCCCCTTTAACCCGCTGCATGATAACATATTGATGCTGGATATTTTGTAAATGAGTTTTCGTTTTTTCGTACAGAGCAGCATGGGTAACTCGGAGAGTGCGGTGGTGCAGAAGCGGCTGGCCCGCTTTCGCCCCGAGGAGCGGCCTGTGATCGAGGGCGTGTTTGACAAGCTCCAGGGTGGTGCTGGGGGCCCCTCGGGGGCCCCAGGGAAATCAGCAGCGGGAAAGATTCTCACGCTTGAGATGCTTCAGGTGGGCCTATTGAAGCGCTTTCCAACATTTTTATGTAGAAATAACACCTATGCCTTATCATTAGAATATTATTTTAATAACTGACTTCTAATCAAGACTTCCTGTCTTCCTATGACATAGTGAAGGGACATTTTATAAAAAAAAAAGATTTTACTATTTGAGGTCTTTAATGTAGGCCAAGCATTCCCTTGTATAATTCTTAAATATGTGTGAGTTATGAAGTGACAGAAGTGTTATGGATGATCATTTTCACTTCTGTACCAGATAAATTCATACTTGAAGACAAGGCTTCGTCAGCCTTTAGGTCTCTATACAGCAGAAGCAGGGCTTTCTTTGTCACAATGACACTCAGTTGTCAACCAGAAATGTAAACCTCCACTGTGTTAAGTCCACTATATAATAGGTCTTGAGCTGAAACAGGCCCTGCATGCTGTTTTACTTTTCTAAATTGCGGGGACTTCGACAACATGATGCAATTTGCGAAGAATATGTGAGCCAGAACATTTATTGCGTTCCTGACATAATTGATGAGGACGTCACCTTCAGCTGATTCTTCTCCTGGACGCTGTTACAGCGAGGAGCATCCAGTGTTTACAGTCTCAAAAACCATTTTGGAACCGGTCTTTCACTAACATTAGAAATAACTAGAGTAGAAAAAAGTAGATTCTCATTTCCTGACCTCCCTATTTGTTTTTGTCACAATTCCTATATTCTGTGGCCTTTCTGTGACCAAACGTCCCTTTATCCTCTTGCAGCTGTCCATGAGCACCGTGGCGCCAGAATCCATGGTGAAGAGGGTCCACCGGTGCATGAGTTCCATCGATCCGGGACTCACAACACCAACCGCTTCTGGCCAAACCCACCAGGGCGCTGCCTCCGGGGTAGGCAGAGAACAGCTGACTGTCTTTCTTGCGGACACCTTGCGAGGCACTGCGGAGGAACGGGCCCCTCTTGTCATGGCCATGTCCCAGAACGCGCCTGGGGTAGCAGCAGTCGTCACATGTGAGCAAGTGGCAGAGGTTAGTTAGATGGTGTTATTCAACAGGAAATAGTAGTTTATCTTGTGGTTGCAGTCTACTTTCTACTTTCATCATCTCTCTGCAGTTCCTGCAAGACCTGATATCTGCTGTAGTTCAGATTCTGGTCCACAGAGGGCGCCTGCAGGGCTGGAAACCAGACAGAATGGGTGACAGCTCCTTGGGTGTTAAACTCCTGGCAGAGCAGATGTGTTCTGAACTCAAGCCCTCAGGTGAACTACTCATATGCATGTTTTGGACTTGATGACAATAAGACTAAGTAACTATTCACATCCTGCTTTGTTTCACTCCTCAGATCAGGGAACTTGTGACATTCCTTGTCTGGAGGACTGGATCTTTAGGGTCTCTCAGGTGTCCGTGTACTTGGAGATGCTGGTGGCTGAGGGACTAAATGTGTCTCTGAGTGGCCGCCCTGCCCCGACACTGCTGCCCCCATGCAGGGAGACGCCCTGGAAGGAGCTGAGGTGTCTGCTGGACCTGCCCACCCTCATGTTTCTGGCTCCACAGGTGAGATTCTGACCAAAGTTGTTTCTTTAGTTTGTGTTTTCGGGATTTGTTAATGATAAATTAACCTTATGTATTTTTTACCAAATATACAACTCTGAAACACCCAATTTTAGCCATGTAGGTATGTGTATTTGTTGAGCTTAAGTAGTGTTGCTCACACAAGGCAAGAGTCAATCCTTTACAATAACAGTACAATGCGTAACCTCCCAAAAAGCTTTTACTTCTTGATTTTAGATTCTGCAGTGGCTCAGAATAAAAACTTTGAGTGAGTGCCTTTATGTTTTGCATTACGCCCTCAGGTTACAACAATCATTTTTAAACAAGGCCTCAGGTTGTAATGGATTAACAATCACACGGAGATGACATTCAGCTGGAACTTGACCTGATGAGTCCAAACATGAGTTATTGTTCCAGTTTACATTAAGACTCAGAGGAGGTGATGAGATACTGAACTTTCTACCTCTGGTTTCAACTGTGAAGCATGGGAGAGGACGTATGATGGTGTACTGTGTCTTTTCTTGAGAACATGTCAGATTTATTGAGAATTAAAGTAGATGTAATGAAAGCATCTTGAATAACATGAAAAGTAGCCTTTGCTGGTAAAGCAGGTCAGAGGAGCACGACAGCTAATCCGTTGCACTTTACAGCCGATTTGCGGAACTCACCCACATTTCTCCTTTTGTGGGTGAAGTTATACAACAGCAAAAACTGTCTCCACACCCTTTACTTTTTTTAAATGTTGCTTTCTAAGTTGTGAATTGTCACATGGTCACGTTCATGGTTGCGGTGTCAGTATTGATGTTTGATCAGAGCTGAAATGATGTGTCCTCAACTGAAAATAATTACATTTAATTCATATTGACCACCATGAAATTCTTTTCAATAGTTATTAGAAGAGTACTTTAGACTGTTTTGCTAGTTATAAAAAATCTAGTTGAAGTTCTTCTTACCCCATTGGCAGAGATGTTTTTTAATGTTTGTTCATACAGATGTGGTTTACTTTCTCATTGGTTTACTTGCTCTGTTATTATGGAAAGAGTCCAAACTTTTAAAATTTCTTTAGATTTTCTTTTTGAAGTTGGTAAGAATGTACTGTCTTAGTCAGTCACAATACCTAAAAGAGAAAACAAAATTAATCAATGTAGAGTTTTACTTAATGTTTACACACACACACACACACACACACACACACACACACACACACACACACACACACACACACACACACACACACACACACAGATTATACTGTTCAAGTTCTTTTCTGCCTCTGCTTGTCTTTACAGTTGCCAGACAGCTACAGCGCCCCCTGGAGGCTCGTGTTTTCCACACTGCTGCATGGGGAAAGCTTCACCAGGATGGTGGCCGCCTTGACAAAGCGAGGCCCCACACTGCTGCTCATCAAAGACACTAAGGGTCATGTTTTTGGGGGCTTTGCTTCACATGCTTGGGAGGTCAAACCTCAATTCCAGGGTGAGGAAAGGGACCAGCTTCCTTCTTCCATTGATGCTTACGTTACTCACACATAATGTCATCTCTAGTTTATACCATCAGAGTTTGGCAGGACCACACATTTAAATGAATTTTCTACAGGTGAAACACTGTTGTATGAAACTGCAGATTTTACCATGTGTGCCTTCAACTAGTTGTTAAATTATATTTGGAAAGAAAGAAAATTTTGATGAGTTCACCCTGCATGTGAACCTTTTGTGACCTTCTTGACAGGCTCAAGCCTTTTGTACATTATAATGCAACTCTACCGGTGCTTACAGCTGTATCAGACACCTTTGCCATGGCTTAGATTTCCCCCAACCCCTTAATGATACAAGACCCTGAGATACTTGCACCTTTAGTTGAGGCACTAACTCACTCCCAACCCAGAGTGGATGATCCCCCCTTTTTCTGATTGAGCTCCAGCACCTCAGACTTGGAATCACCACTTCTTATCCTGGCTGCTCCACATTTGGCTGCAAACTACCCCGGCTATTGCTGGAGATCTCTTGCTTGATTAAATTATTAGGACCACATTATTTAAATAAAACAAAGATGCAATCCTCAACCAATCAAATTGGAGACCCTGCCCTTTGGCAGCTTCTCAAAGTTTTGTCCATTGAGGTTATGAACACAGTCTGATACAAAGGGGAACCCTGGTGGAGTCCAACACCTACTGGAAACGATTGAGTCATATTTCCAGCAATGCAAACCAAGCACGCACTCTGGTTGTACAGGAGGGATGCATGCAGCAAAGACAAAAACCCCATGGTGCACTTGCTACAGATGCCACAGGTAACAGACATGTACCTCTCCAAAACTAGAAAACACAAGTAGTTTATAATTTATATATAAATATAAATATATATATTATATATTATTTATACTTTTAAATCTATTATGCTGTGGCGTTAGTGGGTAGAGACACATAAACACTGATAGAGAGACACATTGAGGAAGTAATACTACTTGTTTGAATACTGTGGACTGTCACCTGACTTCTCCCTCAGATCTTTATTTGTGTGTGTGTGTGTGTGTGTGTGTGTGTGTGTGTGTGTGTGTGTGTGTGTGTGTGTGTGTGTGTGTGTGTGTGTGTGTGTGTGTGTGTGTTTGCAGGTGACTCCAGATGCTTCCTGTTCACTGTGTTCCCCAGTCTGAGAGTTTACACAGCCACAGGGTACAACCAACACTTCATGTACCTCAACCAGAACCAGCAGACCATGCCCAACGGACTGGTGAGACCACACTTACTCAATAGAGGTTAACTTTATCACTGTTTCTTGTGGCCTATAATTAGTTCAGGCAAAGCTTGAAGTGTAATAATGACTCTTTGCGACAGAAACCATTGTTGAAAACAGTGTAATATCAACTTCTCTTTATATCAATAAAGACAGTGTTAAAAATCTTTGGGGGTTTTAATGGTAATATTTTAACTTAAAACATTGAATGTTATTTATAGTTAATTTGTGCAATAATTCAGGAGCTTTATTATATCAAGCGTACCCAGGACTGGATAAGCAGGAGGCTGTGATTTGTGGTGAGGGTTGGATAGTATCAGATCAGACAGAATAACTGAGTCTTTCCAGCACCAGTCTGTGATTAATGTATAGTCTTGTTGTAATTTGCAGTTTGGCCTATTGGTAAATATTATAGATGACGATATATAAGTATGTCTGGTTTATTTTAACCAAAGCATTACAGAGCTGCAGGGAGGCGTCAGGGTTAATGAAAGCAAGAGCTGTCTTTGATGGTTTTGATGTCAACGGTTCTGCAAACAAATATACCAGTATAACAGTATATGCACTGTTTATGAATGAGATTTTTTAAAATACAGCCAGAGTATGATATCTTATAGACAATTTCTCTAGTGAGCGTCCTACGATGGACTTGATTGAAGCTCAGTGGCCTTCACCTATTCCTGTCACTGCTGCAGAAGAGGAAATATCAGCTGATTAACTTCCAAAAGTTTGCTGACTGTCTTAACTAACAGGAGTTTAATTGCAGGAGTATTGATGTGAACATTAGAAATAGAACATGCGTCTATTAAACCTTGAAAGCAATCCTTCCTAAGCAATACATGAGATTATCATTTAGTTTGGCGTAATTGTGTTAATTCAGATAAATACCGTGACATGTCTGTTTTCTGGACTTCGTCAGGGCATGGGGGGTCAGCATGGCTACTTTGGCTTATGGCTGGACAGCGATTTTGGCCGTGGTCACAGCCGTGCACGGCCCAAGTGCACCACCTACAGCAGCCCTCAGCTCTCTGGAGAAGAAGACTTCACCCTGGACTCAATGGAAGTGTGGGCTGTGGGAAAACCACCAGGACCAGAGGAGGTCAGCTTTTTTTTTTTTTGCTTTTTTTTTTTTCTAACTTAGAAATACTTAAAGAAGATGTGTCGTGTGTTCATAATAGGTGCTTCCTGTTCTACACATTTCCACTTGAAGGAGGCAGTGAGGCTTTACAAATAATTGATCGGCTTAAAGATCAGTCAAAGGTTCAGTCTAATACAAGGAGAGCAGGTGGTAATAACTCAGACTTTCCCATGTAATATCCACTTAGAAACATACCATCGTGCCACAATTTAATGCTAAAAAAGCCTTGTCTTTACTTATAACAGAATAACAGATTGACCTCGATATTGTCGCACAATTCTTAAGCCATGTTTTCCACCGTTGCAGTGCTACTTAGTCTCCCATTTTTACTGGAAATTAGATATAACAAGTCAGATCAACCTGAGTGTAATGTGAGCACTGCTTCAATAGATGGATGAACTCAAAAACAAAAACTCAAACATTATCATGCTGTTCATCTGGTTCAAGTTGACTGGTGATGTAGGCACAGTGGAGGATCTGATAATATTTTTCTCTTCCATGAATGCTCATTTCTTTGTGTCCATTCTGTATGTTTATTTTTTTTTAATTTTCAATGATAAACAATGTCAATTTTAAGTGTGCAAAACCCCTGTGCCGTGTCACACACATGTACATCAGGCATGCAATTCAGAAGTCCACAAATAGAAAACATCATTTACATTCCAGCTAGTTTACATTTTACATCTGTTTCCTTTGAAAACCCCTGGTTCTTCTTTTTGACTTTTTATTTGATCTTTCAGGGTGAGGAGGGGGGGTGTAAGAAGAGCATCCTGGATGTGGATCCAGAGGTTCAGGCCATGATGGAGATGACAGGGAAGACTCTGCACAGTCAGGGACTCAGAGAGCCAGAGGAAGACCAGGATTAGTGGCCAGAGACGACCTGACTGAGCTTTGCTGAGATTCACAGCCACCTTGACTGAAACATGCCAACATGTGAAGAAGTCACATTCTCTTGCCCGTCCTTTCATTCTGCTTGGGACCTTTCAACCCACAAAAGGTTGTTGTTCTTTTTTTAATTGGACTGAAGTCATGTTTTCACCAACTGGCTGTATGTTGGACTTGGCCGTGAATCCTGCATGACTATTAACTTAAAAGTGGTCTGAAAAGCCTGATGCGTCACCAGTAACCAGGCTTCAGGCCAGCTTTCAAAGGCTTGAGTCAAGGCAACTGGACTTCCTTTTATTTTGTTTCTGAAGATGTTTCACCTTCCATCCCGAAACCATAATCACTTCAAATGAGCTTTTGTCATCAGTGCACAAAGATTTAGGTGTGAATTCACTCCTAAGCTCCACTGATGCTAAATAGGATAAAACGTTTCTGTTTGCACATCATCACTTTTACCTTAACGAACATTAAGGGCAGAGTAATATTTATCTGTAGTAGTAGATTGATATGTGTAAACTATGTTGATACATGTGTAATAAAGATTATTGTGATTTATTTGGGAATGTGTGACTTAAAACCTTCGTTTTTTTTGGTATAACTGTGAAAGAAGCTCAGATGATCTTTCTGGAAATCTTCAACATCAGGGATAATTGATGCATCATCCCATATAAATAGGTCTATCCAGCTGTGAATAAATTTTATTTTACAGATTGGAGGCACATCTAGATTTACTTATTTTTCATAATTGTTTATCCTTGTCGTTACATTGAAGCCAGGACTTTGGGCAGATTATCAACTTAGCCCCTGTCTGCAAAAAAAAAGAGAACAAAAAAGACAATATTTCAAAAGATCACACCGTTGTCCACACAGATATGAATCTTGGTTGTATTTAGTCAATAATGGGTTTGTAGGTAAGCCTGTCATGAACAAATAAAGCCTCCAATCTGAAATTCTGCATACTGAACGTGCAATTATGATACTTTACATGTTACATTTTGTGCTCATTTTCATGTCAACAGTAAGGTCTGCAGAAGCGTCTGAATGTCGCTGCATGTTCTGGATGTTATGAGTAAAGCTGTTACTGCTGCTGCTGCTTCAGTTCAGTTTCGTGCTACTGCAACTGAACCTCTGGCGCTTTTTTGACAAATGCTGCACCCATCATCTGATGTGTCAAAACCCCAAGCTTTCACAACCAAAGCTGCTGTCCGTATTCACAGCTACACCCTGTCTCCGCTGGACCATCTCTCAACATCTTCTTCAAAACCTACATGTGACAAAACTCATCATTGTGCAATAAAAGGTGTTCTCTAGTTTTGTAATGTGAATTTATACCTTTTATATCTGGACATTTTGACACAGTTATTGGGACAGCAGCCAGAGGTGCAGTTAAAATCCGCTTATTGAATTTTACAGTGACTTCTACAGTCTCAGTAAACACATTTACTTGGAAACACAAAGCTTTGATATTTCCATTAAAAAAAACAAAAAAAAACGTTTACTTCCAGTTGTACGTGAGTCTGTGTTTTCCATCCATCCATTATCTATGATCTTATTCCTATTTAGGGTAACGGGGATCTGCCGCAGCCCATCCCACCTCTCTTTGGGCAGACGGCAGGTCAATCGCAGGTCCATATGAAATAAAAATCAAAATGCCAGAGTTTATTCAATTACTGGTTCATGCTGTCCAAAACCACATAACATTTTGACAATTTTACACAAAGGCACTAAATATTTTTTCATGTGCATTCATATTTGTAACATCAAAACAAAATATTCATTGTTTATTAGAACAAGAAAAATATATCCATCCATCCATTATCTATACCCGCTTTATCCGTTTCCGGGTCACGGGGGTCTGTCGGAGCTTATCCCGACGCATATCAGGCGAAAGGCAGGGGTACACCCTGGACAGGTCGCCAGTCTATCCAGGGCCACATACAAACAACCAATCACACTCACATTCACACCTAGGGAGAATTTAGAATGATCAATTTACCTACACTGCATGTTTTTGGACTGTGGGAGGAAGCCGGAGTACCCGGAGGAAACCCACGCAAGCACGGGGAGACGCAAACTCCACACAGAAAGACCCACCGGGCCGGGAATTGAACCGGGAACCTTCTTGCTGTGAGGCAACAGTGCTAACCACTAAGCCACCGTGCTGCCCAAGAAAAATATATTTTATTGATTAAAACTGACTGTTGAATTGTGACTGCTAACAAACTATAAAATAATTCTAAACTGAACTAAAAAATGTGTTTCATGAATGAGTATTGGTTTACAGTTTATATCGTGTAAAACAGTGTGCCTTCATCTGGTTTGTCTTGCCAGATGCCAGATGGTCTGTAAAATGTTACCATATACGTAGAATAGCATTCACACAAAAACTTGTTCGGAGGCTGAAAGGCAGCCCTGTGTTCATCCACCCTCCCCCTTCCACAGCTCTGCTATTATGCAAATAACTATGTCAACTTACTCATGCAAATCCGTCATATATGAGTCCTATAGCAATTCACTCAGTACCAAGGTGAATGTGGTACCATAAAGGATATTTTTTATAATTATGTTTAGTGTAAATTATTTCAAAATTGCAATTCCAGAAGGCTGGAGTTGATTCAGGGTCACCTCATTATCTGCATGTGCAGGTTTACCAACATGTAAAGGATTGCTGCTCCACAAAGACATAGATAAACCTATAAAAAGAACATTTATCATGTTCCTAATACAAATGTCTGTCCATCCATCCAATTACTATACCCATTTAATCCTGTACAAGATCACAGGTACAAATGTAGAAGAAGAAGAAGAAAAAGGGGGATCAATCCTATCTTGTTTGGATAATCTGAGATGTATTAATTTCACTATAGTAAACTTTGACCACATTTGCTGGGTTAAACTGGGAAAATTAGCGGGGCTGATAATGGCCGGTTCTGCTGGTGAACATCTAAAAACTGCACTGATTTACAAGCACAACCGTTTACTCATTTGCACTGTTTCAGGTAGTCACCTGAAACAGTGCAAATGAGTGCTGAGTTAAAGACATGTTAATCAGGAGCCTGTAGTTTACCATCAACACAGGCGCAGCTTGTTTCCTGCAGCTACTGCACAGCCAGGCCACATGAGAACGAACATGACTAGTTGATACGTTAAAATACTAAATCTGTTTTCTGGCTCAGATTGAAAAAGAAGACAGACTGTTTATCGGTCTACAGTTTGGATATATAACTCTAACTTTCACTTGAGCATCTTCAGACGTCACTCTTCACCCTTGACTCAGGTCCACCGACCTGGTGGATCTGTCATGGTGGATTGGGCCACAAATCCAGCAACATATTGTGATAGGGATGTGAAGGTTTGCCCAAAATATTTGAGTCAAGTTAGATATTTTAGAGGCAGTTCTACCCAAACGTCTGTGAAACATTAACTTGAAGTAAGTCATAAAAGACAACAACTACAAAACAAATCTCTCTCTCATTGTTATGGCCTTTTAACAATGAGAACAATATTAGGAATCCTGACTGTTCTACAACACAGAAGTTTTCTCAACGTTAGTTCCAGACAAAAGTTAAAAGTTGTGTCTTCTTGTAAATAGTTTCAAAATAAAAGATGACCGGGATAGGAGTCAGAGGTTACTTTCAATGGTTTGGATGGGAGACTGCATAAACTAGACCACTCTTCCTAAAAGTAAACAAATATTCCTTCAAATTCCATTGAAAGTGACATTTTAACATGAAAGAAAGCCCTTGGTGTTACTATAAAAAAAAAGTAAACATTAGGGTAAAAAAACAAGTCCAACCTATAAGGAAATGCAAAACTTTTGGTGCAGAAGTAATACCATCAATTCTTCTAGTTAGAGAGTCCAGGTTAACTTAGATTTCATGCTTTCAATGTAGAATGGTGTGACTTGACATGCAAACATACACATATGTTTTGATAAATTCTTCTTTGGAGATTCCAAATTGATTTACAGGCATCACTTCTTCCATACAAGAACAGCTGCTCCTTATTTCCAGCTTTTAGTAATGGATCAGTTTGCAGTGAGTGGTGACGCACAACACTTATTAAATCATGCTGTATAATTCAATTAAAGACATTTGTCAGCATTTTGTATTTTGTTCTTCCATTCATATATCTACAACAGGACTAGGCGCTATAAACACTGTCTCCATGCCTTCCACTTCCACAACCTCTTAGTAAATACAGACAGTATATTTTTTAACAACCTGGACATTTGTCTATTACTTTTCTATATTTGAGCTATTTTAGCATTATTAATAATGTTTATGGTGTAGCTAAGTTATATTACTGAAATTGTAAGACAAAAAAATTCAATTTGGAAAATAAATGACAAATATGGTTTGTGATTTAAGAAGTCTTAACTTTTAGCTTTGGTTTATTTGTTCTGTTTTTGCACAACCTAGACTCACACCAGATTTAAGTTCTAGTGCCACTGTATCTAAGTGCAGCCATGAACACAGCAGACTACCCAGTCCTTTAAAGTAGACTTGGTTGTTTTCTCTTAACTGGTTAACTGTACATTGCCACGTCTCCTGAAGACACACAGCCAGTTGATGACCTTTTTAACTGTATTTTAGACATTAAATCATAGATGGCAGAAAACTTTCAGCAAGTCAACTAGGACAAAACCAAAGCTTTAGTTATCAGTCCTAAGGCTAAGACAGAGAAACATTTGTCAGGATTACATGCATTGCTGAACCACAAATAGATAACAATCAGCTATTCTTACATTTACTCCAATGAGGAATTTTTACAATCACTAATTAACCTGACATAAATGATTTTGGATTTTGGGAGGAAGCTGGAGTACCTGCAGAAAGCCCGCGCAGAAAGAGGAGAACATGCAAATTCCACACAGAAAAACCCCTGCTGGGAGTTGAACCAGGAACCACCATGGTCTCATCATAGTGCCTACATCAAAGTCAAGTGAGATTGGGAAAATAAATACATACAGAGAAAATCCCCTTGCAGTTTTGTCTCTAGAAACAAGAAAGTCCAAATTAAATCCGGCTCCTCATATGGCAATGTT
Source organism: Xenentodon cancila (assembly GCA_014839995.1). Taxonomy (NCBI): domain Eukaryota; kingdom Metazoa; phylum Chordata; class Actinopteri; order Beloniformes; family Belonidae; genus Xenentodon; species Xenentodon cancila. The sequence continues at coordinate 11,674,364 of CM026199.1, forward strand.
TGGAGATAGAAACCTACACAACATATGGTGCAGCTCTTATCTCTAGAAATCTGGCTGATATTATTAGATCCTCCCCCTGACAATCCAGGGTCCAGGCCGGGGTGCAGAGCATCAGTCTTACACGCTTCTCTGCTGCTTCTCGAGGACTATCGCCTGCCAATAAAGAGGTAGAAGTAAATGATGTAATTGGAGATTCTAAAGAGGTGCCAAGTAAAATAGATTTAGTATCGATTCCCCGTCCTCCAAATGTTCACCAAGCGCGATGTAATAGAGGCGTTAACCAAAATAACCTTGTAAAAATAAAAACAAATACGCATTTAGTGCGAACTAAAGACCAAACAATTAGATGCGGATTACTAAATATATGATCTTTAAGCTCCAAGTCTCTATTAGTAAACGATCTAATTACTGAGACCCGGAGTGACATTTTCTGCTTAACAGAAACGTGGCTCCAAGAGGAAGAGTTTGTTAGTTTAAATGAATTGACGCCGTCCGGTTACTTTAATTATCATATTCCTTGAATCACAGGTTGAGGTGGAGGAGTAGCGGCGATCTACGACTCCAGTCTTACAATAAAATCCAAACCTAAATGCGATTTATAATACGTTTGAAAGCCTCACGCTTAGCTTAAAACTGCCGAGCTGGAAATCAGAGAAGCCAGTTTTGTTAGTGGTAGTTTACCGGCCTCCTGCTGGAGCTTATCTGGAGTTTCTGTCTGAGTTCTCAGATTTCTTATCAAGTTTATTGATCAGTACAGATAAAGTCATCATAGTGGGCGACTTTAACATTCATATGGATGTTGACAACGATAGTCTTAAGTTGGCTTTTGATTCTCTTCTAGAATCGATGGGGATTTTACAAAAAGTTAACAAACCGACGCATTGTCTTAATCATACTCTTGATCTGGTCCTCGTCTACGGTGTAGACCTTGATAATCTGTTAGTGTCACATGTAAACTCCCTCCTTTCCGACCACTATTTAATAACGTTTGAATTCAACATTGTCAACGTTACGCATAATAGGAGGAATTATTTTAGCAGGTGTCTATCCGATAAAGCTATTACTAAATTTAGGGAGGCCATTGCTCTTCATCTTCTTACAGTGGAACATAGTGAAGCAGTTGAGGGCTGTGACCTCGGTTCTACCTCTGCAGACGTTGATTTCCTTGTTGGTAGCACTGCAGATGTGTTGCACTCAGCTTTAGATGTAGTTGCTCCTTTGAGAAAGAGGGTCTCCAACCATAGGAGTTAACTCCCTGGTTTAACTCACATATTCGTATGTTAAAACAGAAAGTGCGTAAAATGGAAAGAAAGTGGTACTCTAGTAGGTCTGTAGATATTTATTATGCATGGAAAGTCTAATAGTGTATAAAAAAGCGCTTCGCAAAGCTAGAACAGCCTATTATTCAGTGTTAATAGAGGATAATAAAAATAACCCACGTTTTCTGTTCAGCACTGTAGCCAGGCTGACAAAGAGCCACAACTCTGTTGAGCCGTGCATCCATATTCGTATGTTAAAACAGAAAGTGCGTAAAATGGAAAGAAAGTGGTACTCTAGTAGGTCTGTAGATATTTATTATGCATGGAAAGTCTAATAGTGTATAAAAAAGCGCTTCGCAAAGCTAGAACAGCCTATTATTCAGTGTTAATAGAGGATAATAAAAATAACCCACGTTTTCTGTTCAGCACTGTAGCCAGGCTGACAAAGAGCCACAACTCTGTTGAGCCGTGCATCCCTGCAGCTCTCAGTAGTGAAGACTTTATGAGCTTCTTTAGCAATAAAATTGTTAGAATTAGAGAGGAAATCGGCCAGGCCCTCCCGGCACTGGCAGTGGGCATTTCTTCAACTTCGGCGACTCCCTTATGCTCTGACCTGACTCTAGACTGTTTTGTTCCTGTTGATCTCTCTGAGCTGACCTCAGTCGTCAATGGATCTAAATCATCCACGTGTCTGTTAGACCCAATCCCAACTCGACTACTTAAAAATGTTTTCTCTCTTATTTGAGCGACAATACTGGAACAGATCAACTTGTCCCTAGTCTTGGGATATGTGCCACAGGCTTTTAAAGTTGCAGTAATCAAACCATTACTTAAAAAACCCTCTCTTGACCCAGAAATTTTAGCTAACTATAGACCAATTTCCAACCTTCCATTTATCTCTAAAATTCTGGAAAGGGTAGTTGCAAGCCAGCTGTGTGACCATTTGTATAGAAATGATCTATTTGAAATTTTCCGTCAGGGTTCAGAATGCATCATAGCACAGAAACAGCACTGGTTCGAGTCTCGAATGACCTTCTTATGGCCTCAGATAATGGGTTAGTGTCCATACTGGTTCTGCTGGATCTCAGCGCTGCTTTTGATACTATAGATCACAGCATTGTACTGCAGAGGCTAGAGTATGTTGTTGGGATTAAAGGGACAGCTCTAGATTGGTTTAAATCATATCTGTCTGATAGATTCCAGTTTGTTCATGTTCATGAGGTTTCTTCCGTACAGACAAGGGTCTGCTATGGTGTCCCGCAGGGTTCAGTGCTAGGGCCAATCTTGTTCAGTTTATACATGCAGCCCTTGGGAAGTATTATCCGGAACCACGGCATTAATTTTCGTTGTTATGCTGATGATACGCAGCTGTATCTGTCTATGAAGCCAGATGAAACAGAACGATTAGACAAACTTCAGATGTGTCTTAAGGACATCAAGGACTGGATGTCCAGAAATGTTTTGCTACGAAATTCTGATCTTGCGATGACCTCCAGTAAAACTTTGCGAAACCTTGGCGTTATATTCGATCAGGATTTGTCATTTAAACAGCTTATTAATCAGGTTTGTAAAACCGCGTTTTTCCACCTCCATAATATCGCAAAGATTAGGAGCATCCTCTCGCAGAGTGATGCCGAAAAACTAATTCATGCGTTCGTATCTTCTAGACTAGATTACTGTAACGTGTTGTTGGCTGGATGTCCAAGTAATTCTCTGAACAGCCTCCAGCTGATCCAAAATGCAGCAGCGCGTGTGCTGACAGGAATCAACAAGAGAGACCACGTCTCTCCAGTTTTAGCTTCCCTCCATTGGCTCCTCGTAAAATTTAGAATCCAATTCAAAATTTTATTACTTGCATATAAGGTCCAAAATGGCCTAGCGCCGCGATATTTGCAAGACCTGATAGTACCGTGCGTTCCTAATAGAGCTCTCCGTTCTCAGGGTGCAGGTTTACTCGTAGTTCCTAGAGTATCGAAATGTAGATTTGGACGACGGGCTTTCTGTTATCCGGCACCCTTACTCTGGAACCAACTTCCAGTTTGGGTTAAGGAGGCTGATACCACCTCCACCTTTAAAACTAAACTTAAAACATTTCTGTTTAATAAAGCATATAGTTAGTGTATATTTAGTACCTTAATGTGTCAGGGCCAGTAGTCAAAGCTGCAGCTACAGGACCAGATTAGAGCAGCACATCTTAAACAACTTCGGTGTAGATATGCTGCTATAGGCCTATGCTGCAGGGGGGCACCAACATGATCCACTGAGTGGTGCCTTTCACCTTCTCTGTTTCTCTTTGCCTTCTCTGTCTCTTCTTCACCCCAACCCTCATTTATTAACAGTATCCCATAAACTTAATTGTGGTCCATTGTTCTTGTAGTTTGTTGTGCTTGTCTGGCCCTTCTTTTCCTCTTCTTTGCATGTCCTGCGGACCAGAGCCTCAGGAGCTGCTTGCTGACCTGCAGTTCCACCTCTGACCATCCCAGTGTCTGCCTTCACCTGTCTGTATGGATGTCTGTTGGATACTTGCTGACATCCCAACCTGCAATCCTCATCCCTTTGGATCACCGTCTATCCATATATCACCCATATACACAGAAGTCTAATTGGACTACCAATGATAGTTACTAATGTATCCTGTCTTGTACCTTTGACGGTGTCTCTATGTCTCTATTCTTTCTTATTTCTTGCTCTACCCAGCTGGCCTTCGACAGGAGGGTCCCCCCTCATGAGCCAGGTCCTGGTCAAGGTTTCTTCCCTCTTAAAGGAGAGTTTTTCTTGCCACTGTTTGGCTTAAGGTTTTTCTTCCACTAGGGGAGTTTTTACCTGCCGTTGTTTATGTAATAATTACTCAGGGGTCATGTTCTGGGTCTCTGGAAAGCGCCTAGAGACAACTTGTGTTGTAATAGACGCTATATAAGTAAAATTGAATTGAATTGAATTGAATTGAATTGAATTGAATTGAATTGAATTGAGTTTGGTTTGGAAAGACAAACTTTACACCTACTGCTTCACAGCAAGTAATATAACTGAAGTTATATCACTTCCTAACTTCTGTTATTACTTATCTTAGTCAGCTAACTTTTCTTAAGCAAAGACAGTGTTGCTCAATAACAATTACAATTAAATAACTTTCGCAATGTAAACTGTGTTTCCGTTGAACAATGACTTGCAAATGAGTGTAATTCTCATAAAATGTTGTTCTGCAAAACATCTTGTTATGAGTGTCGCTCTTTAAGATTCTCATCCTGTGAGACTTTTCTTCAAAACAAGGAAGAAGATCTCAACTGCGAAGAAGATGGACAGAAGCATCTTTAGTTTTGGGCAAATTATTGTGATTGCTGCAACTGCTGTGAAGAAAATAGTCAACACCAGCTGAAATCAACAGATGATTATTCAAATGGTCCTACGGTCTGGTCATATGACCAACTATGTCACATTCAGGGATGCTGCAGATGTGCAAATATGACAAAAGTGTTTCCATTACAACTTTGTGCCAAACTGGACTATCAACATACACTAGTATTCACAGAGTCAACTGTCAGCTGTATTATCAAAACATGAAAGTGTTTGGGAACGACAGCAACTCAGCCACAAAGTGGTAGGCCACGTAAACTGTGGACAGCCTTCCCAGAAGAGTTGAAGTTGTTTTAGCTTCAAAGGGTGGACGGACGTCATATTGAACCCTGTGGATTAGAAATGAGAGGTCACTTAAGTTCAAATGCGAGTCAAGGCAGGTGAGTAAATACTTTTGGCAAAAAAAAAAAAAAAAAAAAAACACCTCATAAAAAGCACAAAAAGGTTTTTGTGAAATTTAACAGTGTTTTTTATTCTACGTGTTTCCATTAAACTAAAGGTTTTTCTTTGCAGTATTTAGGTTTTAACAGAAATTCACTAAAATACCTGATAGTTTAACTTTTTTCATACACAAAACAGACGACAGTATGGGATCTTCCAATGTTTATTTATTTATTTTTTTATGGAGTTGAAAGCTATAGATGTCTGAGCTCAGGTCCCTGTGCAACTGATACTCAGCAGCCATTGGCTGATCTGTGTTTGAGGGGTGTGTCTTACCAATAAGTCTAAAACAGTCAAGCATAACCTGCAAATATGAGTTAGTTAGTTACTGGTGGAGAAGCTTCCATCTTCTACTGACACATGACACGTTCTCCACCTCAGAAAACCACATTTTTCATTCTTTCTTCTTTTTTTTTAACTTGGGGTGCTGCTATTTGATTTTTCACAATTGTGAATTTCATTCCGTCACATATTTTTGATACATTTCCTAACACACAGTCTGAAATAACCTACTTTGCTCTGGTGGTTGGGGACCTCTTCTGCTGTAAATGACAAGGGACCACAAACCTGCTGTTGAGAAACCCTAGTCAAACATAAACAGACAGAGTGAACCTGCACATTTCTAGAAAATGTTAATACATCATCAGGGACAGCAGCTTCCTCAAACTGTTGAATGCCTTATTAAAGCAGGATCTTTATTTTAAACCTAATCACCACCCTGCAGGTCAAAGTAACAGCTCTGTGCTTCTCTTAGTTTGCATAGATACCGGCGTTGCTTCCGGACTTTTTTTTTTCTTTTTCTTTATAACTTACATGCCTATAATGCAAGTTAACTTTTACTTCCTTGTACTCACACGCGGATAGAGGAACTGACCGTCCTCTGGCTGGGCTTTTGTCAACACTTTACATCCTCTCCAGCTTCATTTCATAACTTTCAAATCATGATGAGATAGAAAAACACGCGGCAAAACTTTGCTGAGCTGAGAAGAACCGAGTTCATTAGAAAGGTAAGCGGACAATGGCTTTCGGGTGATTATTTGGACACTTTGTATGAAGCTGTTGACTGCGGTGTGACAGAGTTCAGTAAGAGGAGGGGAAGTCCGGAGTTCGCTGGCTGCAGCGGACGCGTCTGCCCAGGCGGCGACACGCAGGTCTCAGACACACGCGTGAAGCAGGTGCAGACGGCTGCTTTTTAACCATCATAACACACGAATGACAAAGAAGAGTCCTCACCACAGGGACCGGAGATGTAACTGTTTACCCAAATAGTTCATTCCCACAGCCATCTGGGAATGAAACGGGCGCAGAGCATTAGTTGAGAGTCGGGTGGTCAGGGAGGACATGGAAAGCTGAACTGCTTGTAAATACCATCAGGTTTACAGCTCAGTTTCCTTTACAAAAGGGTTCTGTGTGAGGCCAAAGTGGTCACTTCTGAGGTGCATTTGGAAGTGTAGCAATCCTGTCTGTAAACTTCATTAATGTCTCATGGACAGATGTCACAGACATGCATGGAGGAAACTAAATACACTTTACGCTGCAAAGACTAGGATGGAAGGAAGGGATGTTTGCCGTTGTGTTACTTACATCAGTCTTCCTTTAGTTAGTACTAATTAATCATTTAAAAACTACACTTGCAAACTTTTGTATGAGGACTTGGTGTTTGTTCTTGCTGCATACATGATCACGTGATTATGTGATTCTCCTATTCATGATGCTCCATGTGGTTTTATTAGACTTCTCTGAACTCCAGGACACACCAGATACAAACTGTTTCTCGGACACCTTGTTGTTGTAAAGCAAGCAAAATTACATCACTTTTACCCACACACTTATGCAAGTCACTCCTGCCATGTACTGATGTGCCCTCAAACCATCACTGATGCTGGATTTTGCCACTTGAATTTGCTGATAACAGTCTTTATCCTCTTTGGATCGAACCCGATGCCAGTTTTTCCCAAAAGCTGAAATATGGACTCATCTGACAACAAGTGCCTACTGTCTTTCTGTCCATCTTAGATAAGCTGTTCCCAGAGACGGTCATGGTGTTTCTGTTGTTTCTGAGTTGAGTTATGACTTGCTCTTTGCATAATACAGCTAATACTTATGGGCGGATGTAGCAGAGGACTGTGCTGATTGACAGTGGCTTTCTAAAGTCCTCACAAGCCCCCATATCTACACTGATTGCAGTGATTACCGTCTTTTCCGCACTTTAAGGCGTACCTAAAAACCTTCAGTTTTCTCAAAAAGCTTGCCAATGTCTTGGATGTTTTTATTAGGAGAAAGCTTCCCTCACACGGAGTCCAATGACAGTGACACTAGATGGACGTGTAGACATTTATTTCACTGGTTGCGTTTGAGATGCAGCAAATATTAGTTTAGATGCAAAGTCGTTGCTGCACTAAGTCGGTTTTAATGAGGCCAAGAACAGCTGGAAACTAGATTTTGCTGACTTTAGATTGTCCGGCTACATCGTATCCAGCGCTGTCAGAGACGTGCAAATGCACAAAAAGCTTTTCCATTACACTTTTGCGATAAGCTGGATTATCGACACACCTGAAAAAACACCTTGTGAGAGCATAAAAAAAGATCTTGTATTATTTCAGTTTTTTCTGCAGCCGTTTCCTTTCTAGGCTTTCTTTTTTTTTCAATTATTGACCCACGCTGGTACTGGTTCATGGGACCTCCAGGGTGGACATGAAGGGGTTCAGTCTGTGATGCTTACCCCCAACCTGAACCTAAAACCACATCGATAGGCGGACTCTTGCTCAGGGAAGGCCTCTTCTACACAGACAATATAGGTTCAGTATCTGTGTCATATAGCTGCTGCGGCAGTATGAGGAAATTTGTTAGTATAAATATGGCTTCAGTGATCCTTTACAGGGACCGTCCCTTGGTCTGGACGTTCCAAAACAGTGTAATATCTGTGTAATAATGCTGGTTGATTTTTGACTTTACCACAAAACAAACAAATGAAGTTCAGTTTAGCATTTTAGAAAGGGGAGGAAGAGAGATGCGATTTTCTTAATGATAAGCATAATAACAATTTTTATTGTCTACTTTTAGCATGTGGCTTTTCTACTTGCATGACTGGTAGGATTTTATTTCTCTTTTCACTGCACCACAGTTTCTTTTTAAATTAACATCTTAAAACATAGTTGATTTCCAAAGAAATCGGGTGATGCTGTTTTGTTTTGATGTGTTCCTGATCATTTGCAAGTTAAATATGAAGTATTGCCTAGGACAACCCTTTTGTGACTGAATATGTACATACTGTTTCTTTTTTTGGTAGTTTATTGATATTTAGAATCGTACAGAATTTCCAAATTCCGAGCATCTTAAGAAAATGTTCAATATTCATGTATTTAGTAACAGTTAGTTTGACATCAGCGTTGAAATGAATAATCATATATCTATATATATAAATGATTATATATATATATATATAAATGATTATATATATATATATAAATGATTATATATATATATATATATATATATATATATATATATATATATATATATATATATATATATATATATATATATATATATATATATATATATATATATATATATATATAAAATGAAATTAAAAATAATAATAAAAGAATACTGAAAGGGCAAAGTAAGTGCAAAATAAGTGATTTATAGAAGATAAATCCACGAGTGGGATAATAACAACTTGAAGAGACTGATCTGATCCAGTATCAATACTGAAGGCCAATACAGACATAATTCACTGATCCTATATTGGAAAGGCAGCAAGTTTGAAAAGAAAGAATTCAAACCTTAAAACGGCCTAACTTAATGTATCCTAATTAGATGAAGCATTGTTGTTTTTACCTTTTTGAAGGGTTAGATTATGTATATGATATTTTTCACACTTTTACTGCAATTATTCAATTAAAAAACAACAAACACCTATGATATCAGAATCAGTATTGGTTATCTGGAAATGTATATCCTATTGGAGCGATAAAAAAAAAAAAAGTTTAACATGGACCACGGCAGAAACACAGCATGTTATAAAAAAAACATTTGCATCACACCTCTAACATTTGCTTGTTATAGTTATTGCTTTTATTTGGGAGTAAAACAGGGCTCAAATGAGCATTTATAAAAGAGGACATGACACCAGTGAAATGCATGGTGTCATGTTAACTTATCGTATCGTAATTTCTTCAGTTTTTCAGCTTTTTATTCATCCTTTCACTTTCTTCCACTTTTCCTTCGTCTGGTCGTGATGGCAGCCAGCCGGGGCCCAGCTGCATGACAAGGTGTGCATGCGCAAAAAAAACATGTGTAAAGGAAGAATGTGCGCCTATGAGACTTAAAGAAGGAAACAAGCGTTTACATATCGAAGCTAGAGTCTAGCGAAGACTCAGATTTCTTCTTAAAGTGTCTGAGGAGCTGGAGCTTTTTTTTTTCGCGCCTCAGTAGCTGCCGCTTGTTTGAACATGCACCATTGATTGTCTCTTTTACTGTTTTCCATTCAGCCGTTTTGGTTCTGTTTGTGATTTCAGAACTGAGACCATCCAATAAAGATGATATACGTCTTTTTTAATGCTGCTTTCATTGTCATGCAAATTTAGACCCTATTCCATAAAAGTTAGGACGCTGCCTGACATTTTAATAAAATCAAAAGGCATGGTCTGCAGATCTCATAAACCCATATTTTATTCCAAATAGACATAGACAACACATCAGATATTGACTGAGATATTTTGCCATTTAATGGAAAATATTAGCTCATTTTGAGTTTGACATAACATATCTCACAACATATCTCAAAAATGTTGGTGTTTCAAACAGAATTTACATTTTTTTATTCATCTGACCACGGAACAGTTTTCCATTTTGGAGTAGAGTATTTTTCATCTGGCTTCTGAAGTCCATTTGTCCTGTACTGTTGTTAAAATACTGCAATCCTCCGAAAGTAGATAAAATATTCAGTAATATATTAAGGAGCACATATTTATTATGATATCCTGAAACCTCAGAATTGAAAAATTGTGTACTTTTTTTCACTTGATTGTACAAACAGCAGTGGAGGGTTTTAGAAAATGTACATGTACATTTAGTCATTTTACAGACATTTATCCGGTTGCACACTAAAATAAGTGCCAACAATCAAGTACTGATACAGCAAGAGACTCCAGGTTAAGCATTAAAAGTTCTCTTTAACTTAGTTGCTCAGAAAAGCCAGGCACTGCTATAGTCACGTATAGACACTTATATAAAGCTACACATTTATGCATTATAAGGGCTGTGGCTTTTTGAGTCACAGCGGCCACAGCCGTTTACAGTCGTTAACATCTGAGCTGCGAATAAAGACCTAACTGAGCACAATCATTCTTAATTTAAAGATCATTCTGGTTATTGTCACTCCTGGGAGTAACTGGAAGATGGCCTCTAGCTGGTAACCTGGTGCCTGCTGGAAAATCCAGCTCCTGCAGCTGACCTTCTACCCAGTTGTCCTGGGTTTTAATGTGGATTAGCAAAATTAAGATATGTAGAAGTAGATATAATCATATGACAGCTTTCATATGACATGTGCATGCGTTTAATAATACTTCAATGGTCTACATGTTCCTACATGAGGAAAGATATTATTAGAGTAATCTGCAAAACAAGTTTATTTTCAGCTGAGTTTTCTGCCTGCTTTCATTAATGAGCGTGCATGACAGTGCAATATGCACTTTATGGTGGTGTAATGGTGATGGAGACGTTTTCCGGAGTTAATGTGGTCGCTAATGTGGATTGGTCTCATTTTAAAGTTAAAAAGGTCTTTATGGATGTGGAGGGAGTTGTACTGACAGTCGGGCTCGTTCACTCTGCAACACCAACAGCATCATATTGGATACATGAATTTCTAAGACCTTTGTGACCTATGTAAATTTGGACATTATTAACCTTGGGTAAAAAAAAAAGTTTTTCTTTTTTTTCTTTCTTTTTTTTTAACTCTGACTCAGAAAATTAAGGTGTGTTTAGTCTGTTTTAATGCATAAAAACCCATAAATGGAAACAAATAAAAAAGTGAAATCACAGCAGTTCTTGACTATCTCGAACGTGAACCTTTGCTTGGTTGGAAAAGTGGTCGCATTAAAACCAACATAACTAAGAGCAATGGAAACAGACCTGATAAAGACTCTAAGCTGCTAATTTCAGTTTCCACCACACATAATATTTCCATCCCACATCTTTATTCTTTTTCATTGTTCCACTTTTGACCTATAATCTTACATTTACATAATCTTTCTGTGTCTTCGGCAGACCATCAGTATTAATGACTATCATCTATTTTTATCTTCAAATAACCAACTTATAATAAAACAATAGAAGGAAATGGGAATTAATTGCTTTTCTTCAAAGTTTCCTTATATTTCAGATGACATTTTTGCTACATTTTGATGATAATCCTAAAAATACAAAACTTAGAGTACCTTTCCCATATGAATCAGCCTGATGAATATCCAGAGACAGTAGTTGTGATATAATTCACCAACAACACATGTTCTACAGGATAATTCAGCATGATTAGATGCAGATTGATACGGCTCTTAACAGTTATTTAATGTCTTTTTCCGTTTTATATGGAAACAAATCATTTTTATAAATGTTGAATTGGTTTGCTATCCTTAAAAAACATTTGTTCGAGACAAAGCAATGTGTCTTTATTAATTAAAATAGAATGAGCTTGAAGTGAATAGTAATTTTGCCTGAACTGCTTTTTTAAAGTTTCCTGGTTACCAAGGCAACTATTTTATCATTGATGAGTAATTGCCTGGAAAGTGGTGACAGTGATAATGCCACCTTAATTCTGAAGAGTTTAGTTTGTTTTTTTTAGTGTAAATGGCTTTGAGAGGATCTTTCAAAAGGACTGTTTTGTTCTTCAGCTGGGGCTAGATGCACTTTTTCCTTATTGGGAATGATTACATGATATCAAATGAAATATAATATGTTTTAATGCCTTAAACAACACTTGTGGACAAAAGTTTTGACAACATTTTCCTGGTTCAGTATTCTCAGATCACGTTTTTCACATGTTCCTATGGTATACATCAGAACATAAAAGGGGTTTCATGGCCACAGATCCAAAATTTATGTGCCATCATCTTCAAGTCATTTTGTTATCATTTTTGCCTTCTGAGGTAGCGTCCCAGTTTTTCCCCATGGGCGTTGTTTTTATGTAGAAGTGTAAGTAAACTCTTCGCTTTGGATGAGAAGTGACTCCAGAAACGTTTGGTCCCAGGATGTTTAACTGCTGGCATGGTACAGGACTCCTGGTTCAGCTTTTGTTTTGCGAACCATTTGATTTGGCAGATTTCTTGCTTAATTTTAGTCTGTCCTGGTCTCTTTCTCGTCCTTCGGTCTTCTCTCCATGTACACGCAGATGCATTCACACTCACCAGCTCACATTTGATGACCAAGCTCTCCACTCGTAGTGACATGACTGTTTAGCTCAGGGTGGGTAATTCTAGTTTTTGGGGGTAGCTGCCCTGCATGTTCAGATGTTTCCCTGCTTTAACTCACCTGATTCGAATTAATAGTCATCATGTGCTTGTCATCAAGGTCTGCACATGTCTATTAATGGCACAGTCATTTGTATCAGGATGTGTTGAAGCAGGGAAACATCTAAAACATAAAGGAATGTAGGCCTCGAGAACTGGGACCACCCAGTGCTAGTTAAGCTGAATCGTCAAAATGAAATGGTCCTGGTACCTGCTGGACACTCTTGGACGTCGTGTGGCTCTCTTCACCACAGCTGCAGCTCTCTCTAAAGTTGTTGTTAAGGCAGTAAATGGCTTTTTTAGATGCAAAGGTTTGTAGCAGGAATTTTCTTGCATGTAAAGGCATTTTCACGCAAGGGATGCAATTTTTTAGAACAAACTAACACCAACATCTGAAGACAATGTTTTGTTGACTACCTTAATTTTATCATTCATATTATTCAATGACAGACAGGATTCATACACTTGAATTTGTTTACAATTACATCTGAACTTATCATTGGATTGCCGAAATTGGTTGGTTAGTTAGGTCAAGTGACAGGTCCATAATACAGTTGAAATTTGTTTTTTTTTTCTTCTCTTTAAAGTTTCAGATGGGGAATAGTTTATTGTTAATAATTGTGTTTTTGCCAAATGTAATTTGTATCCAGAGTACAACCTGTACAACTCCAAATTGTTAATTAGGCATGGAGATGAAATCTGGGTCTTTTAAATAACATATTACATCATCTGCAAAAAGTCCTACAACATGTGAATCTTTCCTAACCTATATTCCCTTGATTTCTTCATTTTGTCAAATTAATTGTGCTAAAGGTTCTATATGCATTGCAAATAGAGTAGGAGATAGGCTACATCCTTGGCAGGTTGAGCGTTTCAGTCGCATGGTTTCAGGTAAATTACCATTAAATTTTATTCGAGCTGTAGATGATTTGATAAAGTGTCCTGACACATTGTACAGTTTTTGCATTGCTTGGTGACACTTTATAAATCCCATTTGATCTTCATCAGTTATGTCTCCAATAAATTGTTCAATTCCTAAAACAGTCCATTCCTGAATAACTCTTGTTTGGTGATGAATAGTGTGTGTAATCTTTTTATGTAGATTCAATTACCACCAGTTATCTATAATTCCAAAATCATCAGGAGTGGTTTAAAATTGTTTAGAAATTGTGTTTTTTAAGTCCTTTGTTTGTGGTGTCAAGATTAGCATTCATCAGAAAATTAAGTGTCACCACCCCAAGTCAAAATTCCTTCTGATTTTTTTGTTATTTTATTGATAAGATTTTTAAGAAATTGTTTGCTACTAATAGGTGGGGCATAAACATTAACCAATGTCAATTTTCCAATCTGCCTCTTACAATAACATACCTTCCTTCTCTATCACAAATTTCTTGGAAACATTCAAATTTTACAGTGTTATGTACAAGTGTTGTTACACCTCTTCTACAAACATGTCTAAAATATTGTAGAATATTTTTTTTAACCAAACCCCTTCAACTTCTCATTTTCTTGTTTGAATAAATGGGTTTCTTGTAAGTAAACAATTTGTGCCTTTTTCTTTCTCAACCTTGACATGACCTTCTTTTGTTTTATAGGGCTATTAAGTCCATTCACATTCAACGACACTATCTTGACGCTATGTTCCATCATTCTTAATTTGTCCAAAAAACAACACTGTTTCTTTCCCTGCATCCCCAACACAATTTCGAACAAACAGCTGAACATCCTTTGAACACAAAACAGTTGAGCTTCCAATTCGATTGCGATTTGACGGCAGCAGCTCCTTCAATCTCTCCTCTGCTGTCAGTCCACTGTCTTCGTCCAAGTCAGATTGAGTTCCGCCCTGATTAGATCCTCCGCCACCTTGTCTGCATTATCATAAGTCTGTAGTCCGAATTCCCAAAACACTTGCATCTTCGTATAGGGAGTTTGAACCCTAATACCTCTTTTTATTGGGCCCTAAGCCTTGCGCTTCTCCATCGTGTCAGACGCGTAATCGTTATCAAAATGCAGATGTTTGCCTTCGATCTCAGTCTTCTGTTGACATACCTTCCTGAGCACCAGTTCTTTCAACTGAAACCACAAAAGGTTCACTATTATAGATCTTGGTGCTACGGTGGGAGCTGGTTTTGGGATGCGTGCTCCTCTTTAAACTCTTTAAAATCATCGTCATAGTTTTTCTTATCTCTTATTTAAAGTCACTAAAGTCGTCACTAACATCTGCAGTTTCTTTAACGTTTTCATTTGTTTCAGGTGTTTTCTTATCAGTCCTACGACTCTTATGCATTATCCTCCTTTGCGATGTAATTCACAATGTATTTGAAAACTTTTGATATCTCAGGAGGTATTTTTGATCACCGACTCTGCTGCGTTCTTTACAATGTGTCCATATTGGGTCCTGAGTTCCCCAAAATCGCCGAGCTGGTATTTTTAATAGTATTTTAGATTTTTTTTAGTTTCATTGATATCTATTTTAAAAACAATTATAAAAAGGTTGTCAACAGTTTATAATGTCAGCCGACTCTTTTTTTTTTGTGCAGTCTCAGCTGCAGAGATGGCTCATTCTGGGCAGCAGGGCGAGATGACTGAGTACAAGAAGATCCTGATCAAACGGGACCTGGAGATGGGTGGGGTCATGACGGTGTTTCGGCAGAAGGCAGAGCGACTCACTGTGCAGGTGATCATGGAGACCCAGCAGGTGGCATGGACACGTACTGCAGACAAGACCGATGGCGTCTGTGAGTATTTTAATCCCCAGATTCAAACGACCCTTGAACAGATTACATTTATTGCAGTGGAGCTCTAGTCTGAAGGAATGATCTTGGGTAAATATGCTGGGTTTTGGTAAAGAGTGGCATCTCATGTGAGAGATGAAGTGGTAGTGCATGAAGGTCACTAACCCTCTTAGGACAGAGCGAGACTCAAGTGGCTTAAACGCAGGGTAACTAAGAGCATCCAGCCCAAGGGTCAGGTCCCAAGAGAGTATGATAGGTCTAATCACAGGTCTCAGTCCGTGACACTAAAAAATATGGGGGGTGAAGCAATGGTATCCCCCCATTAAACCAACATGACAGGCAGATGAAGCACCCAAAAAGACTTCGACTCTCTTCCAGAAATGTCAAAACATCCACAAAAGGACACGGTAAAAGAAGAACATGTTAGTTTTAACACCACTGTTCAAAAGCCAGTCATTTTTAGGTGTACAGGCACACTTTGGTACAGGTACACTTTGTATTGTTGCCACCACAACTGGGGGAGGGCCCCTAAATGTCAACTTGGACCTTTCAACATGTAAGCGTTGATGAAATATCTGCCCTCCTGCTTGAGAGAGAAGATTGGGGCGTGGAGGAAGCTGCCAGAGCCTCGCTGCTAGCAGACAGATTACTGAACCATGAATTTCCTGGCTGCAAAAATCAGGGGCAGGCCCTGTTGACGCACCCTCCACACCAAGGAGTGACAGTTTTGAAAGTGGAAGTGACCAGGTTCTTACCTGGTTCCTACTTGTCTGTTTATGTAGGAAACCACTGTTGTTTGTTCTGACCAGAACACACTGATTCACCAGAGCATGAGGTAGAAGTAGAGAGGGAATAGTATCTCCCACTTGGCCTGTTAACATCTTTTCAGTCAATTGTCTAAATACTTGGAGGTATTTTGATTAAAACTGATTTTTAAATGGTAAATGCAATACTTTTGTAAAAACCCAATAAGTTTAAGCTTAGTTGACAAATACAGTAGATCACATTTTGATTGTTTTATTTTAAATACATTTTGGTGGTGTGTAAAGGCTAAATCATAAAACCTCTCTCAGTGTCCTGGAAATTATTCTGAATTTCTGTTACTTTTGCATAAAAAAAGCACCAGTGGCAATCAGGGGAGGATTGATGAAGGGTACAGGGACCATCAGGTCCTGGTCTCATTGCTACTGGAAAGTCCAGCAAAAAAACAAAGAAACAATGAAAAAAAAGAGAAAAATTAGTTAAAAGATGGATTACCACAGAAAAAACTAAATGTCTGTTAAACAGACACAGGCATCTGTGTGAGTTTGTGTCATAATGTTTTACTGATTTGATTGCTGATAATGTGTGAAACTGTAAAAGACCTGTCACGTTGCAGTGGTTATGGCTATACTGCGCAATCAGTTCAATCTGTTATTCCACTTTTGCTGATGATCACCTACTTTAAAAAGAATAACTACTTCAAGCATGTGTTCTGTATTTCAGTGGATCTTCTGGAGATCAGGGAGATTCGTCCGGGGAGAAACTCCAAGGACTTTGAGCGCTTTAAGGACGGGAAGGACAAACACGATGAGCACACCTGTTTCACCATCTTCTACGGCTCGCAGTTTGTTCTCAACACCCTCAGTCTCGGAGGTGAAGTATTTACTTCGTGATATGTTTGAGACATTTTCAAAACAGAAACTGTTTGAATTTTCTTTCAGTAACACATGTTTTGAATGCCATCACATACATTACTCTAAGATGCTGCTTGATACTTGTGTAAAGTTCCTATGAAGTGTTACCTAAATAATACAGCCTCTTTTTTTTTTTATTTTCTAGCTGATTCTGTGGAAGAGGCACAGAAATGGTTGATAGGACTTGAACTGCTGAGGGAAGAGGCTCTGGCAGCTCCCACTCCCGTTCTTATAGAGAGGTCGACTCACGCGTGCAGCCATGTTTCCATCACTTCACCACACATCAAAATAACACTTTCCATATGCATACAACTATTTTCTTAATCCTACCCACTGTCCTGGTGGTAAACCACTACGGTAAACGAAAAACTTTGATCTGATCTTTGCCCTTAAATATAACGCTTAACATTTACAGTTATGGGGTCTCAACTTTTGACCCCACAGGGAAGAAGGGTCCCAACAATGTGACAAATAGAAACACACTCTTGTGAAAATCTTCCATCATTACTTCTCACGGCTATTTCATATAACTATTATCTGTCTAAACCTTTTACTTTTAACCAAGTCATTAGTCTATTGGTTTAAATGACAGGATTTCTCTGTCTCTCTCTCATTTTTGCTCCAGCTGGCTGAGGAAGCAGATGTATTCTGTCAATCAGACCAAGACCAGCAGGTAAGCACATAAAGATGTCATCCGTATACTGTTTGCTTTTCGGACTTCTCCTCAAAGTGAAGTTAGATGCACTTCAGTGCCCTTCACGCCACTGCTCACATTCAAACATGCATATTTAAATCAAAGTAGAACAGTTAACTAAGTAAAAAAAAATGAAAGAAGCAAGAGTAGACTTTGTTACAGTTGAACTGCAAAAACTCAAACCATTTGAGGACATGTTTTAATTGAATGTTTCCATAGTGTATCTATAACAGGTATTTGTTGAGCGCTAGATTGTAAAGTACATCACTAAGTAACTTTACTTAAGAACTTCGGTACATTTTTAAGGTTTTTTTTTCAGGTATTACCATGTTATTTTATTGTGATACATATTTTAGAGATTAATTTAACATGTATCTACATTTATTTTGTACTAGTGTACAAAGTGTTCTAATGTACAACCAGTACCATCTGTATTAGTGTACAAGGTGTACTAGTGTACAAGGTGTACTAGTGTACTAGTGTAGTCGATCAGTGGTTGAGAATAAATTGTGTAAACTAAATCAGTTTCAATAGGACGCTTTTATTGAAGGAACCTTTGCAGTATGTGGCTGTGTTTATAAAGAAAAAAATTGCATCACATTAAAAATTGAGAATTCTTTCAGGAATTTGTTCTGTGTATTTCATATACAGTAATAAATGTTGTCTTTTTATGGTATGTTATGCAGATGTGAGTGATGTTTCCTGTCTTTTGTGTCCTTCCTAGCATCACAGTGAAGGAACTGAAGGCTCTGCTTCCTATGCTCAACTACAAAGCTCCCAGCTCTCGAACACTCAAAGAAAAGTTGCAGGTGCTTTTCTTCTTTTTCTTTTTTTTTTAATTTCCTGGATAATTTTTCTAAGAAGCTCGACTCTGTGATTAAACCTGCCTGGATACAAATATCCACCTACTCTATAATGCAAACTCTATCAAGACTAACAGCATTTTATTTAAAATACACTTTTTTATGAGAACAAAATCAAAATCTTTTTGCGTAAGGATATATATTTGATTGTCTTAAGCCATTATCAAATCAGGAATGTCAGCATGAGTTTATCCTGTGTTTGGGGCCACTTAGGTTGTAGAGATGTTATTTATTGAGCAGATTAGAGGGCTGCTATGACATCACAGACCCAATCAGAGTAGACCTATGCAGACTTCACATCTTTACCTCCAATCAGCATTTGATGTACCATGGCAGGTTTTAACTGTAATTTCATAAATGACACACTCCTCAGACAAGAGGTGTTGCTAGGAGTGGGCGTGCCTGACCCCTCCCACCTTTGTGCTGAACCTCTGTGGGGTTTTGAATAAAAGAAGTCACAGACATTTCAGACGGGAGGTGAAAAAGTTACAAAAATGTGTCCTTAAACTTGACCTGACTTGGAAATCAAGTGTTCAGCTTTCTGTGACCCTATTGCATCAGTCACAGCTTTTCTACTTCACTTTCACAGGAACTGGGAGCAAAGAAAGACCGTCTTGACTTTGAGCAGTTTCATAAATTTTACAACCTGATCATGTTTGAGCAGAATGAGGTGAGTCCGAATCAGTTATAGTGTTACATGTGGGATTGTTATTATTATTGTGCTTATGTTGCAATTTATTAATACTACTTCTTTTTCATTATCACAGATCCTCGATGAGTTCAAAAAAGAAGCATGTTCTTTTATTCTGGGGTACAGTTTTAGTTGTTTTTTTTTTTCATCATCACTTGATCCTATCAACCCCTCACTCAACTGAAAGACACTTTTGAAGATGATTTGACTTTGTGTGTGTGTGTGTGTGTGTGTGTGTGTGTGTGTGTGTGTGTGTGTGTGTGTGTCTTTCTGTCATCATGCAGTAACATAGATAAACCAGATGCTTCAGTGGTTTTGCTTCATGATTTCCAACGATTTCTCCTTTATGATCAAAAGGTAATCGGGCAACAGATGCTGAAAAATTAATATTTTTATTTGGGAACCTGGGGTCTAAAAACAAACAGTTCAGAAAAAAACATTTGATCTATTTATAATTGACTGTCCTGTGAAGAAAAAAATAATAAAATGTTTCAACAAATTTGTAAATAATGCAGAAATCATGATGAAACAATCATCACAATTCACAGTGATGTCAACAAACCTGAAAAAATTCAACTTACATTTTGACAGCATGTGGTCTTGACACTTTCACCACACACTCCATGAATTCAGAAAGAAACTAGCTCTAGTTCGTAATAGTAAAATTCTTACTTACGTAACAGTCTCACAGACAGTTCACTAACCTTTTCAGGAGTCCTGGGCCAGTGATCTGAACCAGGTCAGAGAACTGATGACCACCTTCATTGATGACACCATGAGAAAGACCAACGATCCGGAGTTCACCGTCAGTGAGGTACTGGGCAAATGTATCAGAGCATTCAGCAGGAATTAATCACTGTGAAGCCTGAAAAAGAGCGAACTTGGTGTATGTTTTTATTTCCCCATTTCTAGCCTCCCTGCAAAGAGGAGCACCATCTGGATTTTTTAATTAACGCAAACAAGGAACAAGGGCGTGCATTGGGTTAAGGGGTTGAACTCAATGACAAATCTGACACTTTTCTCCTCTTCCAGTTCCTGGGTTTCCTGTTTTCCAAGGAGAATTCTGTGTGGGATGAGAAGGTCTCAGAGATCAGAAACCTCGACATGAACAACCCTTTGTCCCATTACTGGATCAGCTCCTCACACAACACGTCAGTTTGGCTCCCGACATCCTCACAAACGACACGTCATTACAAAACTCAATTCCTCTGTTATGGAGTGGGTGGAAGGGGTTGTTTTTGTTTGTTTTTTTTAAGGTTTTTAATCTCTTTCCACTTTTAGTCTCTTTTTGTTCTTGTGTTTGTGGTCACTTATAGTGTTTTTGTAGTTTTGTCGTCTCGTGACTCTTTGATATAATTTGTCATCTTTTTGTTTTTGCCTAGTTTTGTGTATGTTTGAAGTATTTTAGTGACTTTAAGTGTATGCTTTGTTTTTCTTTTACAGATTTTTAGTAATTTTTCTGCCTACATGGGATCATTTTACCTTTTCTCTTTTTGTTTGTCATTGAAGTTGTTTGGCGCCTGTGTGTAGGGTTTTTTTTTTCTTTGAGGTCTTACAGAAGACGACAAAAATCAAACTCCTTTTTTACATTATACAACCACCACTGTAACCTAGTCGTTACAGTGGTGGGCTTGGAGGACCCAAGCCCAGGGTTGCCCACAATGGTAAATCACTGGGGGCCCCTGAGCAAGGCCCTTAACTCCCAATTGCTTCCAGGGGCGCTGCCCTGCTAGCAGCCCCACTGCTCACTAGTGAAACTAGTTGATGGGTTAAAAGCAGAGGCCAATTTCGGTGTGCATCGTACATACAGCATGTGCACGATGTCCACACTGACAAGAATGATCATGAAAAAAAAAAGAAAAAAGAAAGTCTAGAGACAAAAACAGTAAAAATGACCAAACTTCTCATGTAAGATGTGGATTGTTAAAGTTTGGCCTCGCCCAAAACAGTTTTATATCAAAATATAATAGAAAGTTTGATCATTAAACCCATGTGGTCAATAAAGCCGCCGTCCGTTTTTTATTATTATGAACAAATCCATCCGTTGCACATTATGAAACTAATAATTAGATGGACAGTCTACCCATCAACAAGAACAATATTACGAGAATCAAATCACCTACATGACCAGTGTGTTTTGACTCATGAATTTACACAAACCCGTCTCATGTTCTGTCTTCCACAGCTACCTGACAGGTGACCAGATCCGCAGCGAGTCGTCCACAGAGGCTTACGTTCGCTGTCTCCGTCTGGGATGTCGCTGTGTTGAATGTCAGTGTAACGCTGCTGCGGCATGTATTTCATTTCACTTTGACTCTAGTTTAATAGTGGAGGCCTCACCGCCGGACTCAACTTGTGCTTTTGTGTGGTTTCCTCGACGTTCACAGTGGACTGCTGGGACGGTCCCGGGGAGCCGATTATCTATCACGGATGGACAAGAACCACCAAGATCAAGTTTGAGGATGTGGTCAAAGCCATAAATGAGCACGCTTTTGTCACGTCAGAGTAAGACGCAAAAAACTTCTGTCATTTGTTTCTTTGAGTCTGACCTTTAGGAAGATATGATGCTCATGAAAATCTTTTTAGTGAAGAGCATAAATGAGAGTCTTTATAAATATCCTTTTTCTGTTTGATGTCATTTTATTCCTTATTTTTATTTTGTGTCTCTTTATGCATTTGTGGATTTTTAAGGAATTTTTAAAGTGTTTCTTTGTGCATTTTTAAGAGATATAAACCATTCCGATTCTTCGCTGTCTTAGCTATCCGGTGATCCTGTCCATAGAGGAGCATTGCCTTCTGGAGCAGCAGCGGCAGATGGCTCGGATCTTCAGAGAAGTGTTTGGAGACAAACTTCTGGCCGAGCCTGTGGAGCACATGGCCGAGCAGCTGCCCTCTCCCACGCAGCTGAAGGGCAAGATCATCCTCAAGGTACAGTGTGGTGCGTTTTA
This sequence comes from Xenentodon cancila, assembly GCA_014839995.1. NCBI lineage: Eukaryota > Metazoa > Chordata > Actinopteri > Beloniformes > Belonidae > Xenentodon > Xenentodon cancila. The sequence continues at coordinate 11,696,536 of CM026199.1, forward strand.
GCACATTAATGCGTCTGTGGAAGATGTTTCGCGAGTGAGAAACGATGACCCTCCTTGTTGACTTCGAGCAGCACAAAAAGCTCAACGTGGAGGGCGGCGGCACCAGCAAAGACTTCAGGAAAGGCCAGAAACAAGGAGATCTGGACATCTGGGATCCTGTGGATCAGGTACTGTCAGAACCGTTTTATGTGCTTTATTACTGATGAATATTTACTGTCACTTACTCATCAGTGTTTAAACAGTTGAGGCCGGTCTTGACAACAACATGTATCGGTGTGTCAGAGACGTGTTCATGGGAAGCTGGAACTTCTTTAAAACAAACTCAGTAACTTACTGCCTTATTGATTTGCAGTTTATAGAGCAAATTAACAGTCTCTCCAAATATAATCAACAATCACAAAGCTGTTAAACAGCCTTTCTTTCAGGATATTTTTTTATAAACTTTATAACCAGATACTTGTGAGGCACAAAAGAATTGAATCAATAGTTAAACATTTGCACTTTACTCGATGTATCGCACTTATTTAACATATTTGATTTGCAAGAAATAATCTTTCTTTGAGAATTACATGCTGCCGTCTTTCCTCTGCATTAATATCCTGAAACATTATCTAAACAAATTCCATCAGATTAGTCTAGGTCGTATTACACTTTGGGTTTTCGACAGAGTAAAGCAGACTGTATCGTGTTCATTGTGCTCTTAAGCTCTTGTGAGGTATGTTTTGCCTCCTTGCAGTGAGATAGACCGGCTTATCTCTCTTGTTTTATTCTAAGCAAAGCAGTTTGACCGTTGCTTCATATCTTGATGGCTGATGGTAGTTTTTTATAGCCCAGGCTGTGAGTCTGACCTAGTCGCTGTGCTGCAGAATGAATCCTGCCATCTCCGCGACTGAGCCGTGATAAGAATCTAAAACCTAACCACGGTACTTCATGCGAAGCTGTACACACACGCAAACTACACGGCTGTTTTTGATGACTTAAGAGTCTGTGCGCTTGATAAATGACTTTGAGTTGCCGATTTACAGAACAGCCCAGAGTGTCGGTCAGGCCTGCACCTCCTTTGTGTTGGGAGTGAAATCTTTATGCAGTTGTTTGGTTTCATTGTAGTCATCTTGCTTCTTTGTCATCATTTTGTTTCTCCTGGTAGTTGTTTTGGTTTGGTTTGTTTTTTTTTTAAGCTTTTTGTGTGTCTTCTTGACCTTCATTTGTCTCTCTATGTAGCACTTTTGTGTTTCTTTTAAATTGTTCTCTTTTTTTTGTTCATTTCTGTGATCACTTTGTCATCATTTTGTTGACATCGAGTGCCTTTAGCCGCTCAGGCGGCAAAGTGACCTTTTCAGTTTGATTCCTCTGACTTTCATTTGACCTTGATGCAAAAAGCGTAATTGCACTTTAGGTAGAAACTTTGAGGCAGAATTATTGAACATTACCTCCAAGGCCACAACAAGTAATTGCAAGTTACCTCTAACCCTGATCCCCAACTGATATTGTAACCATATATGACTTTTTATGCATTAGTTATGACATTCACTGAACTTTTACACATGCAAAATAAAAACTACGTTACAACTACCTGTATCCAACCCAAGTGTATAAGAAACACAACCACCCATAACATTATTCACCAAAACAGTAATAAAATTCATTTTTTGAGCAACATTTCAACTAAATATGGTTTTGTACTTCGGTGGCACTTACATGCGCTTTCCATGATGTAACTCAAAAATGAGATTTCAGTGGAAATTTCCCTCTTTGAGCTGCTTGTTTTGTTTATGAAAGCAAACATGTAAAGTTTCCTCTGTCTTTGTCAGCGGTGGAACAAGCACTACTGCGTGATCTCTGATGACAAACTGTACTACGCAGAGGAGTACGAGGAGGAGCAGGAAGACCTCAGGAAGGTAAAAGTCGAGGCTGAAGAATGCAGATGTCAATCATGATGAGTCATAATAATCATTAAACTTTTAAAAAAGAAAAGAAATCAGATTCTTTACATAGGTTAAGTCTTCTTGAGAATATTACTTATATTTTACTTTATAAATAAAAGTATTTTATTCTGAACTAATTCAAATTATTTCAGTATCCTTTTTGTGGATAAATCTCCTGAGATTTTAATTCGTCATTCTGTTGATTGTATGCTTTGTAAAATTCTTGAGCAACAGTAAAAAGAAAACTAAAAATAATGAACACAGTCACAGTAAATCTGCTGTGTTCTCCTGAAGCATACATGTACTGTACAGTAACGGTAACGTTTGTTTCGCAGTACCAGGACCTGCACTGTTCAGAACCATGGTTTCACGGTCGCATGCCGGAGGGCCGGCTGATGGCCGAGCGCCTGATCCATGACTACTGTGCAGAGGCGGGGGGACAAGACGGCACCTTCTTGGTCCGGCAAAGCGACACGTTTGTCACAGATTTCACCTTGTCGTTCTGGTACAGAGTCCCACTTCTTCATCTCATTTCAGAAAGTATCGCACTATAAACAAAGGCTGCAGTCCTCTTACAGGAGGCCCAGGTTCGACTCGGGGCCTGTGGTCCCTGCTGCGTGTCCTAAAAAAAGAGTAGAAGTCAGTGGTGTTAAGCTCTTGAGTTATGTTCAACACCATGCAATGGTTTAAAAAGCAATAAAAAACTCTGTTGCAGGCGCAGTGGGAGAGTTCAGCATTGTCGTATCCGCTCCGGTTCTGACGGGGGGCACACCTACTTTTTCCTGACGCCAAACCTCCACTTTCCCAGTGTGTACTCTCTGATCCAGCACTACAGAGAAATGCCGCTCCGCTGCCAGGACTTCGAGCTGCGCCTCACTGATCCTGTACCAAAGCCTGACCCTCATCTGCAAGAAGGGTTTGTCCAAAAACCCAACAAACATTTAGAAAATGCTTTATAGGCCAAGAGAGTCTTTATGAAATAATATAATTTTCTCCAGATATCAGGTTTTAAATGTCACTCGTCATTTCTACAGTTGTGTATTTAAAAAACATAAACTTTTCTGTTTACTTTTTTAGGTTTTTGTTTTACATTTAATCACCTCAGTACAGCCTTACACCAGTTACTTGAGTCTCACACTCACCTCCATTAAGCACACACGCGTGACTTCAGGCTCTTACGTTCATATTCACACCTTCACATGCCAGCAACTCACTCACTTTGTCTGCTCACTACATTTAATGATGTTTTTCCAGGATGAAAAGTATGACATATGGTATGACATAACTGAGTAAATATTGTATTTCTGTTGATCAGACAGATACATGACTGGACTTTCCTATGGTTTCCCCTGTGCAGGTGGTTCTACTGTAACCTGAGCAGAGGTCAGGCAGAGGATTACCTGCTGAGGATTCCCAGAGATGGAGCTTTCCTGATTCGACAGAGAGAGGGAGAGCTGGACTCCTACGCCATCACATTTAGGTACATTGATCAATACTGAAATAGCAAGATTGCAAAATTACTTTCTCTCCCTTAGACATTGGGTGAGAAGTTCAGTCATCTGGGAGGGACTAGGTGTATTTGCATCTTACAAATTGGTGACCACTTTAAAAATTTTCCTGATACTTTTGAACGAGTGTTTTTCTCTGTTTACACTGGTTCAATTTTTGCAGCCAGCTGTCGTTTTAAATAGTGAAAGGTAAGTCGCTGAAGCTTGCAGCCGTCTCTTTTTCCAGCCTACAGGCTGCGGAGATGACTGTTGTGTCTACAAGTACTCTGCTCTGTCCAGTGGGAGACCCCTGCAAGCTGGTGCACACGTCAGCCAAAGCATCCAGCAGAAGCAAATACCTGGTTCATGAGCAGAACAAGGACAAATGTTGACAGCTGCAGTCCAAAGCACGGTGGTCTGTCCATGAGAAGAGGCTTTATTTTTTATTTTACTTTAATTTGTTATTTCTCACTTTTTCATGTATATTTTTCTTTAACCGATGGCTCCTTCACATATTTAGTAACTGAGCTGGTTTCAGTCAGTTCTTTTTGCATCAAGAATTTGTCTTATTTTTTTTTCATTTATTCCAGCAGCTGTAAAATCCAAGTTTTCCATTTTAAAAATATTTATTTTCCAAAGAAAATAAATCATCCTAAATACTCAAGCGAGTGCAGTCAACTGGCCTGATGGTTAGATTTTATGAATTTGACTAATTTGATCACAAAGGAAAAGGCACATAGACCAGCCATAAAGGACATAAAGAATGTTATGACATTCTGAGTTCTTTAAAATACAAATACAATAATAATTCCCCAACACCAGACCAAAGTCAGCCATAAGAAACTCCACTAAAAACATTAGGTTTTCCCCACTTAGATGCTACTGAATATGCTCAATACTGAAAACTCCCAACTAGAATTATTCCAAAATATTGGACAGAACAGGAACCAATCACAATGATCCATCCATCCATCCATTAGCTATTCCCGCTTCATCCGTCTCCAGGTCACGGGGGTCTGTCGGAGCCTATCCCGACGCATAGTAGGCGAAAGGCAGGGTCCACCCTGGACAGGTCGCCAGTCTATCCAGGTCACAATGATCCACTTTAATCAAAGAAACACCAAACATGTGGCACATTTGGCAACATTTTCCTTTCAAATCAGTGCAACTTCCTAATAAAAAAGACTATTCTTAAAAAGGTTTTATCATTTCAAGATATTAAGAACGTTCTTGGTAGCTTAATAGAGACTCATTTAGAGCATTTAGCAGATTTTACTGGTTAATAAGTTTTTGTTGTGAGATGACACAAACTAACAAACTTCTCTCTCCTTCAGAGGGGATGGTAAAGTAAAGCACTGCCGGATCCAGAAGGAAGGAAACATGTACCTGCTGGGCACCACTACAGAGTTTGAGAGTCTTTCGGAGCTGGTCAACTACTTCAAGACGAAGCCACTGTATCGCAAGATCAAGCTACGTTACCCGGTCACACCTGAGCTGGTTGATCGTTTTAGCGCTGTAAGTTTCATCACAAAAACCGGAAGAAAGGTTCTGAACTTGTCGAGGAACCACCCCGATGTGTAGTCCGTGAAAACTGTAAACTCATAAATCACTACCGTATCACCGTATCTAGAATACCTGCTGGTTTCAGCGTCAGCCTCTGGCCACCGTGAATGTCTGCTGGATTCAGTAACTTGCCACTGCTCTGTGTCAGCTCATTTTGTCCCGCTAACTCTGGACTTTGTTCCACAGGAGAAAAACTGTGCTTCTCTGTACGCCGTCAAGACGTACGTGGAACCCAACGAGATCGAGCCCGGACTGGTCTGTGTCCAGCTACAGTTTTCCAGATTTTTACTTGCCCATCTTGTTCAGTTTACGTCAATAAGAGCAGTAATGAAGGTTTATTCTTGTTTTCTTTAGCCTCAAAATACAGTTAAGGCTTTATATAGCTACCAAGCAAAAAGGACGGATGAGCTCAGCTTCGCTCCAGGTGCTTTGATACACAATGTTTCTAAGGAGGGCAATGGATGGTGAGTCCACTCGACGCAACAGGCTGTCACAAAAACAGATTATGTTCCACATCTTATGCATATCATACTTAAGACCCTCTGGTCTAGTATGTGACACAAGAAATCCACATGATCTCTTAAACTCCTCATGACCTCATAAAATATCACATCAATCAGTAAAGTTCTTTTTGGATGTTTGCTTTAATCTGACAGAAGTCTTGTTTCATCTAAGCAGTTCCTTTAAAGGCAGAAAAGGAGAAGCGGTTTTGTTTATTAATTCCCTTCAATGGAGGCAGAAGTCTTATGAAAACTTTGCTCTATTTGAATATGTTGCTCTTCAGATGAACTCCCCCGCTTGTGTGCTGTTCCTTCTAATACACTACAACCTTTTTTGACGATCTTGCGGAACTGCTGTCTGTCATGAAGGGTGTTGCTTTATCTCATCATTCCTGTGTCATCTTTTTAAATAACCAGTGGTGTTCCCCAAGGCTCAATCTTGGAGCCTCTGCTGGTTAACATCTACCTGCTTTCACTCCCTCAAATTCTGCAAAACATAAAAGTATGTTACCACAATTATGCAGAACAAATAAATCTACTTAACCATTTCACCAGGAAACCATTGTCCTGTTCAAACACTGATCAAATACATTGATCAAATCAAAATGTGAATGTGCCAGAATTTCTTTCAGTTAAACAAAGACAAAACTAAAATAATGGGGATGTTTTAAACCAACAACCAAGTCAGAAATCTGGGAGTAGTCATGGACTCTGACCTGAATTTTAATTGTCACATTAAGTCAGCCTATAATCACTTAAAGAATATATCAAGGATTAAAGGACTGAAATTTCAGCAGGATTTAGAAAACATTGTCAATGCATTTATCTTTGGTAGACTATTAACTACCGTAACACTGTCCTTACAGGTCTCCCTAAAAAGTCCATCAGACAGCTGCAGCTAGTTCAGAACTGTTGTTTTTTAAACTCCTCACTAAGACCAAAAAAGTGGATCTATAACTCCAGCTATCAGATCTTTACACTGGCTTCCTGTCTGTCAAAGAATTGATTTCAAATACTGTTTGTTATAACTTTAACGTGTTGCTGACCCACAAAGAGACACAGCACTGTTGACACTGTCTATTTATTTTACCCACTTCAGGTGGAAAGGCGACTATGGCGGGAAGATACAGCTATACTTTCCTGCAAACTATGTAGAGGAAGTGTCAGACGGCACCCAATCTGACACTAAAGCACAGGTGCAGAGCTCAAATTACAATTTAACTGGAGGTCAAACCAGTGCAGAGGCTGAATGGAAATAATGTGTTTGTGTACTTTGTGTCTTGCAGCCACAAATGGAAGATAACCCACTTGGTGAACTATGTAAGGGTATTGTGGAAATTTCCAAGTGCAATATCCAAAACTGTGAGTAATTATGATTATTTTTTGCATACAGTGTTTCAAAATCACACACCCTTGAGGCAGAGTTTTTACCATGTATCAGGGTTTTTTTTTTAGTTTTTTTTTTATCGTTGTTAGTGCTATTTTTAAACAACAATCTGCAGCCGGCTGAAATCTTCTTAATTTTCCTCTGAAATAGCAAGATCTTCCTTTCTGCCTTTTTCTTTTTTCTTGGCACGTTGAATAATTTCCTGATGCTTTTCAAATGTATCTGCAACCCAGTTTCACTATAAACTGTCACAAAAACCAGAGAGCAGTAACGGAGCTTGACAGAAAACAAGTTTGAAGTTTAACATTTATAAATAACTGTTAAAGACTATATATGGCATCCAAAATACAGTCATAAACTACACAAGAACACAATTTTGTGGTATAACAGTCTTTTAGGTTTTAATTTTCAAATGTCTTCTGTCCTTCTTTACCTGTTTTAAATGTTGACATTACTGCACACTTCTGAATCTTTTACCCCCACTAAGTGTAAGAGTTGTGCGTCTCTCCTTGTTTGTAGTGAAGAACGGTAAAAACGGGAAGCCCCATGTGTTGACCCTGCAAAACATGGAGCAGGACAATATGCAGTTTGACCTGGCCGCAGACTCTCTGGAGGAGCTGTTCGAATGGTACCAGGTGGCCTGGGACATCACCCAGACAGAGATGAGCAAGCAGTACCACAGGGAACAGGAGGTCAGTATCTCATGCTGTACAGAGCTCTGTGAGATGGCAGAGAAAATAAAAGTTTTAAGGAGGATAACTGAGCGGTGTTCACGACACTCCGGTATTTGTAGTCATTGTTTAATCCGATGCAAATTGAGAACTGATGTTCTCGATCCATTTGGGTCAACCTAGAGTTGTCATGGGTGTGGATTTCATGCCCATGACAATTCTGGGGGTGGGGGGGGGTTTATGTAAGGCAATACATTTATGTGTAATATGATTGATTGACAGTCTGCTCAGCCAATGGCTAGCCGCTATCACTTCCTCATCCACAATCGTCACATTTTTGATTACATCGTTAGGTCAACATGGTAAATGTTAGATCGGTTGTAAAGGTCTGCAGCTCTGCAGATATTTCACCGGGATTGGCTGAAGGAGCTGGGAGCAGTGCTAACTTTGATTGACATGCGGTGGGTGTGTTCACATCAGTTTCCTGAGCAACATGGCCAGCCCCGCACGAAATAAAAGGGGTTTCAGGACTGCTCTTCAGAGACCACTGGGTCACGGGACCTAACGCTTTGTCCATACAGTATATGGGGTTGACCATTAAAAACAGGATGAACACCCCAAAGGATGTTTTTTCAAAATAAAACAGGAAACATTTTATATACCAAACATGACATGCACAAAACTACTAAAATACACAAAAACAAGAGACAAACAAGAACAAAGAACAAGAACAAAGAACAAAGAGACCAAAATTGTTATAAACTAATAAAATAGCACAAACTTGCTGCTTAAAATCTGTAGAAACGCACAAATGAGGTGACCCCAGCTGCTTTTAACCTCGCTTTCACCCCTCTGGTTTATTCCTATTGCTACATCTCATTTATAGGCTTATTTATGGAGCAAGAAGTACTCATCTCTCACATGCCCTCAAATGTCTCACAAAAACTCTTTTTTATGATAAAGAAAGTATTTGAAGTATTGATTGCAAGTGTTTACTGACACACACATAAAAGAGACCAAAGATTTTGCTTTAGCTTCTCTTTAATTAGGCCAAAGGGCACACTGTTAATAATCTGTTCACTGTCTGGTAAGTAGAAGCGCTGTCAGCTCCCAGCTGGGTTTTTAGCCTTTGACAGTCAGTGCGATGTTATGTTTGATGGTGTTCAGAGCCTGTTGCTAAACCACAAAGGTCTGTAAGCGTCACTGTCCAAACAGGAAGTGGTTGTTTCTCTGTCCAATCTCAGATGAAACAGCAGGTGGAAGTGGAGAAGAAGGCGGAGGTTGCCATGGAGATGTCAGACTTGGTTGTCTACTGTCAACCACGCAGCAAGGAGAAGGACCGCTTTGGTAAAAACATACACACGTTTCTACACAGGAGCTTTGCTCTAAAGTTAGAGCAAACATCTCTATGATTAATGACAAACTCCTTAATGTTTAAAGTTAAAAAAAAAAATTATATATATATATATATATATATATATATATATATATATATATATATATATATATATATATATATATATATATATATATATATATATATATATATATACTATGTAGCTTATTGTTCATAAGATTCCTAGTTAAGCCACAAACCTCTGAAAACCCAAGTGAAGTAATGAAATATATGATCACGTTGATGTAACCTATTGACCACATCAACATCTTCCTGACACTGTGCAGGTGTTCCTGCAGCAGATCGTCTGGTCATCAGTCTCAGAGCACCAGCCTCATAAATAAAGTTTCCTGATACGCCGTTGTTGAACATGTTGTGAGTGTTCAGATTGCAGAAGAACTGAGTCAGAGCCTCTCATATGATGCAGAGTGACGCTTACAATATAGAATATTGTGTAGAATATTGTTCCACACTTTGTTTTAGTCAGCAAAGAGCCACCATTAGTTTTTACACTGTAACACAACAAACAGGATGTGGCCAAGACCACAGATCTTAAACCTGACAGCTTCCTGTCTAGTACCAGGCACCCACACCATGACTGTCTCCAGCTGGTGACGTAGAAGTAGCACCAAAAACGGACACATTTACACCTTTACTGTGCTATGTGATGTTGTGATTGAGGAAATAAGGACCAGTCCACCGGTCTGAAGGAGTTATTAGACAAACAGTTGCATTTCTGTCAGCTAACTGATAAATATAATTTTTAGCTGATCTCCCAACCTTCCCCTTCATTCTTTAAATCAGTGTGGCGATCAATTTTAACACCGCCTAACTTTCAAACCAGTAAACACGTCAGGGATTCAAATATATGCAAACAAACTGGGGTTTGACAGTTACAGAGAAATTCTTTATTGATTTGCCTACATGGCCAGGTTTTATGACAGCATCGTGTTTCCAACAGAAGAAAAAAACTGTTCTAGGATAGTTTAATCCTTTTAAAAAAGTATTCTGATGAAAGCACTTCTTGAAGCAACTTTCAAGCTCTGCTGTCAATTTTTGCAGAACAAATTATTCAAAAGGAAAGTGAAAGTCCTGTCGCATTAAGCTGGAAAATCTAAAAATGAACCACAAAGTAACTTCAGTCATCACATTACATCAGCTCTACCATATTTTAAAGGTAGTTCAGAGTTCTGAAGAAATTTTTAACTCCGTTACCACTTAACATTCATTTGAGAACATGCAACAAACAACACAAATAATCCTGAGCTGGATACGCCGCCAAGAGGACTGAAGTAATCAGTTTATAGCCTTTTGTGAGCCGACTAATATCAGCTGACCCTGTTCTCATATAACTGCTTTTTCCTGTGTCCGTAGACAGTTACAGCTACAAAGAGATCCGCTCCTTTGTGGAGAACAAGATACCGGGAAAGAGCCGCACCAAGGAATTCCTGCAGTACAACCGCAAAGCTCTGAGTCGTATCTACCCAAAGGGCCAGCGCGTGGAGTCTTCCAACTACGACCCTTACCCACTGTGGGCTGTCGGCTGTCAAATGGTGGCGCTAAACTTCCAGACTGCAGGTACAGAAGCCTATCTGTGTTTAAAAAAAACAAACATTTAAACCTGTTGTGGAAATATAACAAACTTATTTCAGTAGATTGCTGGAGGCTCGCCTGAAGAATCGAACAGTTTGCGTTAGTGACTTCCTAAACCAGGGCGGTCAGTGTTCACCAACCTCCAACTGTGGAGATAAAAAAATGTATCTGAAAGTTCGAAGGGAGGAAAACTGGTTTTTAAATTAAGTTTTTTGTAAATGTAAGTGTAAAGGTAAAGCGTTTATCACAAAAAAATGTTTTACTATGGCAATGCCTTTTTAGTCATCTCAAGAGAGGTAATTCATTCAAACATATTATTTAATCCTTTACTAAAAAAATTAAATATCCCTTGTTCTCTCTCGTCCTCTATCTCTCTCTCTCTCCCTCCATATATTCCAACACACACATATATATATATATATATATATATATATATATATATATATATATATATATATATATATATATATATAGATAAATGCACCCAGTTGAACAGCGCCCTCTTCAGTCTAAATGGCTCCACTGGATACGTGCTGCAGCCAGAGTTCATGCGCTATGACAGCTACGACCCTAATCAAGAAAAGAAGAAGGTCAAGTACACCCTTGAAGTCCGGGTATGTCCCCCTCCCACGCACACTCACACACATACTCACATGTTGTTAAAATGCAGGGTCACCAGCATTACCAGTTGACATGTTACTTGTTGGGGTGCAGAGAGCTTTATGGGAGCGCTCGTGTTTTTCTCCTCCAGGTGATTGGAGCTAGACACCTGCCCAAACCAGGTCGCAGCATTGTCAGTCCATTTGTGGAGGTCGAGCTGTGTGGACACACAGAGGAGAAGTTTAAGACTGTCGTTTACCGTAAGGAAACCTGGGGAGAGGGGAAATGAGTCTGCAGCCATGCACTAAGGGTTTTCACATTATTATAGGAATGAAGTGCAATGGTCAAATTTTTGATAACAAGAGGTTAGACTAAGCAACAGCTTCTGGTAAATAACGCTAGATTTCAGAGCGGCTCTTTTCTTTTTGATTGTGAAATTGCCCTGCACTGCTGATACAGTTAAGACCGCAGCGGCGTCTTTGTCAACCACTAAGTTTCAGCATTGTTGATTCTCATTGCACCTCAAAGGCACCAGCAGCTGCCAGTGGAAAATTACCTTACAATGCAGAATCATTCACATTCACACTTGCATGTACGCGAACCTTCATATCTGACAGAAATATTTCTTTATTTTGAAGTTTGGTTACACAAACCAGTTACAAGTAGTAATAGAAAGCTAATATAAGTCCGTTTTTACAGAAAGCAGACTCAAGTGAAAACTTTATTAGATATGATTACACCACAACAATTTTGCTGCAAAAGTTGAGAATCTAAATAAATATCAAATGGGTAAATTCTGTAAATAGTATTAAACCCTCAGTTAATGAGTGAAGTGAAACTTGACTGTATCAATTAAGCATAACCGGTTGTGGGAGGAATCTACCGTTGGTTCTCGGCACTAACGTTCAAGCAGCTTTGGGCTGAATTGTGTTGAATCTTATCTTCTTCTCAATCTTTAACTGTCCCTGCTGCAGGTGATAATGGCCTGAACCCTACATGGAAAGCTCCTTCAGAGCCCATGGTGTTCACCGTGTACGAGCCTGACCTCACATTCCTGCGCTTTGTGGTCAATGAAGAGGACATGTTCTCAGACCCCAACTTCCTGGCTCAGGCCACATTTCCTATCAAAGGCATTCGCTCAGGTGGGAACAAACACACACAGTCAGGTGCAGAGCTGCTGTGGTGTAGTGGGTAGTGCTCATTGTCAGAGATGAGCATGGTCTGCTGCGTTGTTCTGTAATTCTGCAGTTTGACATGAGGGCTTTGACTTCGTAACTGTGGTCTCCGCAGGTTTTCGCTCTGTGCTTCTGAAGAACGGCTACAGTGAAAACTTGGAGCTGGCGTCTTTGTTGGTCTACATTGATTTCCAGCAAGCAGAGGTGAGCAAAGACGCTCAGAGCATGCCAGTACTGATGTCACTGTGAAGGCGTTGGCCGCGACCTCCTGACTTCCCTGTGTCCATCAGAAAGCACAGGAGGACCTGTACACGTCTTTCAAGCAGCTGAAGAAGGAGCAGGCCGAGCACAGCGAGCCCTTCGTGTACGACACGCACAGCAACGTTCACTCAGTGCAGCCTCGCCAACAGAGCGCGCTCGTGAGGGAGGCCAGCGAGAGGCACAGCAACAGGTAAAGCTGCAGCCCCGCAGGTCTGATTTTCAAAATAAAGCGTACAAGTAAACATCATTTATTTTTATGAGGTGAATAGTCATATTAATAAACTGATAAGAGATAAAGAAAACCCATAAACTCAGTGGAGAAGCTGAGTTGAATCAACGTATTCCTTTTATTTCATTGTAGAATTATATTTCCATTATACCATTTTTCCATAATACAATTTGTCACTTTCTATTCAATAATTTCCTGATCTTACTTTTTCTTTAAAAGGTCTCTTTTTATGTCTGTTTTCTTTCTTTTTAGGGGTTTTTTTTTTTTTTTTACCTGATAATGGTGCTGTTTTCTTTTTTTAGTTTACTAAAAAGTGACTTTATGGCCCTTTTTCTGGTGGGAGGGAGCAGAAGTCGTTCTTTAGACGTTTGACCACCACAAGCTGCGTTAGGCTGTTAGTTTCTGCAGCCTGCCTCGTCTCAAGTCTCATCTTTGGTAGCTGGACACAGCTGATCCTGAAACAGCTGATCCTGAAACAGCTGATCCTGAAACAGCACAGGGTTGGGCTCCAGTTTCACACCATATCTGTCAGCGTCCACTTTGAGCCTTGTGGGGCTGCTTGCCACAGTCAGGATGGCCGAGCGGTCTAAGGCGCTGCGTTCAGGTCGCAGTCTCCCCTGGAGGCGTGGGTTCGAATCCCACTTCTGACATATATGTTTTGCGGTAAAACTTGAAGTAATCTGTGTTGAAATTTCATTGAATGAGTTATGCCGTTGGAGGCAATATCAAGACCCAACATAATACTTTTTTAATTTATTATTTGTGAGTTTAAATGCCTGTTATTTTTTATCTCTCTTTTTTTTTAAATCAACCCATACATTTTTGAAAAAGAAACTCCACCATTATTAAGCTTCTAAAGTAAAAAGATATTTCGGCGGTTCCATCTTTGGCTTTTATTGTTTTGTGGTGTTGCTTAGAGTTTACAGAGCCAGGGCTGTGAACGAAGACCAGGTTCTTCTGATTTCTACAGTGTGCTCACGACATGAGCAGCTTACAGATGCAGAAGAGATCATTACTGAATGTGACACAAAGCATTCTGGGTTAGAAAAAGGGTAGAATTATTGATGCTACTTTAAATATTGACCTGTTGACCAACAAAATGTGTATAACTGGCACAAAATGTGTAGGTATTTAATGAATATTTGTGCTGTGTGTTTATTTCACAGCAGGACAAAGGAAAAGAAGATAAACAACAGTAGGTTTTACTCCTGAGGCTTCACCTGTCCACCTGTCTGAGCGGCAGACTACACGTCTCATGTCATCACTAAATGCTCACTAAAATACTGTTCAAGATTTTCCAGCGAGGACTGAAATTTTCTTTATTACACGAAACATGACAGGAATTTAATGTTACCTAGAAATGCTATTTATTCAAGGAAGAACACCTAGTGGCCTTAATGAATTTACACGTATGAAAATAGAAAAAATAAAAACCTTTATGTGAAATGTTCCCAGACAACCACCAAAGTGCCTCGAGGGTCTACTTTTATTCTGTAATCAAACTGCATCATGTTACACTGATGGTATTTATTTTTAAGCGAAAAAGACTGCGTTTAATGAAATAATCATTTTGCTGTAGTACAATGGGCTGTTTTGCTGCGGGGAGCTTGTGTTGAATTAACTTTTTTGTGCGTTTTATTTTGAAGTACTCATGACTGTATGAAGTGTGATGAAACCAGAGGTTGTTTTTGCTGTTGTTTCACCAGTGTGACGTTTTAACTCTTTTTTTTTCTTTTTTTTTAATCCAATCATGACAATTTTCTCAGTGAAGTGAATTTCAGTGAAGTCTGATGGTGTTAATACATCTTCTATAATTTCTCTGTGAAGTCATCATTAATTGAGTCAATAAAGTGTGGTTGATGAAACTTGAGCCTTTATTTTCTTTTTGTTTTTCTTAAACTGCAAGTTGGTCGGTCAGTCACTGAAATGTGTCAGTATCTTCTTGCCCTGCCTCACCATGTTTTAATGCTGGTAACCACCAACATTTTGATCTAAAGTAGTTGTCAAGCTTCTGATAAGAAGCTCCAACTTTCATCATCGTTTAGTCTTACAACAGGTGCAGTAGTCAGTTTGAAGTCTTACCCTGAAGGAGTGAGTTTGAATAAGTTTGGGTACTTCTGTTTGTATCGTAAAGACACATGGAAAAAAGAATGATATATATATATATATATATATATATATATATATATATATATATATATATATATATATATATATATATATATATATATATATATATATATATATATATATATATATATAGTATTTTTTAATACTTTTGTCCAAATAACATACAGGCATTTTATTAAGACCTGTGGAAACTGTCAGTCCTTGAAATG
This sequence comes from Xenentodon cancila, assembly GCA_014839995.1. Taxonomy (NCBI): domain Eukaryota; kingdom Metazoa; phylum Chordata; class Actinopteri; order Beloniformes; family Belonidae; genus Xenentodon; species Xenentodon cancila. The sequence goes on from CM026199.1 coordinate 11,711,662, forward strand.
AGAGTACAACATGACATGATGTTACTGCAGCCTAAAAATCACAAACAGTTTAATTATCATCCAGAAGCAGAACTCCCCATTGTGCCAAAATACAAATAGACAGGGATTGAAGAAATTATACTTTTAATATCCACACCCAGAGGGCGCCCATGACTAAGTTTTGTGTTTGTGTGCATGTGTGTATTTTTTGTGTATATTTTTCTTTCTTTTCCCAGTTCTCCAATCTATTAATGTGTCACGCAGGTAAGTGGCCTCTGACAGCCATATGGGAGGTGCCAGAAGGAGATAAGAGATGTTAAAAGAGAAAGAGACCCAAGCAGATATGAGAGAAGATGATGAAACATTTGATATGTCGGTGTGGGTGTGTGAAGGAAGGAGAGACTTGCACAACACCACCATTAAACACCTGTCAGTGCAGGTGGGAGGAGTTACGGATGGATATCTGAGGTTTCACTGAAAGCCTCTTCGTTCATACTTTGGACTTTTTTTTTTTAACACATCCAGACTGTGTCCATTTTTAAATTGAAGCAATGTCTGTGTTTTTTAAACATCAAAATTTGAATTAGAAGATTTTGTTTGCTGCTGTCATCAGCTGATGTGCGGATTTTATTCAGTTCTGGTATCACCTGAGCCGTGAAAACTGTTGTGGAGGAAGATTTCCCATCAAGACTTTTAATTTCAGACTAAAGGCTTTCGAGTTTGTTGTTGGTGTGGCTGTTTCTGGGATACACATCTCCAGATAAGCTGTTGGATCATGGCAGATTTCCCGTCCAAGGTTACCACGGAGACCAGCTCCCCCAACTCCCAGAGCTCCCAGCAAGGGGGAAACAGCCTGAGAAGTCTGGCTGCCAGCGTCACCTCCAAGATGGACATGTCCTTTGTCCGAAGCCTCCTAGCTGTCCTCATGATGGCTGAAATAGTATGTACAACACCACTGATCACACTGATGTCTCTACTAATGTAGCACACCTTTTTTGTTCTCTCTTCCATCATTTATTTTTGCTGTTTTGCTGTTTTGTTGTTATTTTTTTTTTTTTTTTTTTTTTACAAACGAATGAAATATCAAAAAAAAACAACACATGTATCTCATAACTTTTGAAGCTCTGAGTACTCATGTGGCTCTCAGTCTCATCACCAGATATTTCCACTTAAGGATATTAATACTTTTTAAAAAGGAACATAATTATACTGTAGGTTCTGGAAACCATGTTAGTATAATTATTAGTTTGGTCTGATCTCTAACAAAGGAGCAGATGCCTCACACTTCCAGCTCCAGGAGTAAATACAAGAGACTTCTTGAATTCCTGGGCTTGGAACCAGAGGAAGTGATGACTGAATGGGCCACATGTATCTGTAAAATGGATCACCTTTACTTTTTCTGTTCCTTTATTTCTTCATTGTTCACATAACATGGATCAATGCAAAGGATTAGCATGTTGTGCAGCTTTATGTTTTTTTTACTTTCATGTCCTTGGACCACAGTTTTGTCGACTTGCTGAGAGCCAATCAGAAATTGCAGAAGGTGTAGCATAGATTTTAAATCAATAAAAATTAACTAGATGAGGGTTATTGTATTTGATGTCACTCTGATTTATTGCAAACTGACGATTCTGAGCTGTTAGTAATATGTGAAGGTACATGTGAGAAATAAGTAATGATGGAAACATAATTGCGTGAAACTAGTGCACGACGCAGAGAACTCTGTAACTCTCTTGTTGGTCAGGGTTACAATCTCCTTTAAACATGCAGTTGATGCCAATAAATACCAATAATTAGGAACTTGTCTTCAAATTTAACAACTTCTGCACAATCTCGCAGCAGGACACTCGCCTCCTGCTTACCATGAGATGCAGTTTTAATGCACTTCTGAAATGACTTCACTCGTCCTGGAAGTTACACATCTGGTTTTATATAGTCGTTAAAATTACAAACCTCCTACATATTAGACAACACATAATAAAGTGTTGAGTTCAAAGGTTAAAAAAAGGGGGAGCATGTAGGGGTGTGTATTTCCCTTAAAAGATGTTATGGTGTTGTATTTAACTAGATGCATGGGTACATTATATGATTAAAGGAAAACTAATTTTAAGCAGTATTCCCTGGATCCACTCAGTCAACTACAATTGATTCAATACACAATACAATATTCAATTGTTTGACATAGATATTCGTTATTTATTTATAATGTAAATTAAAACAAGACCTCTTTATTAATGTGGTATTAGTTAACTACCTTCAGAAGTTTATTAAAAAAACAAACAAACAGGAAGCATAGGTATTTTTTTTATTCCACAACACGGGAAGAGACACATTTTGTCTGAACTAGATGTCACTTCTAGACTCGGATCTTGTGTTTCCTTTGTTTCGCCACTGTTACTACTTCCCAAAGTGCAACAGAGGCACAAAAAAGTTGTCTCACACTTTTGCGTTAAGGTTGTTTACTTATCTATGTGAACAGCCTACAAACATTCACAAAAGGCAGAGTATCTTTTTAAAGAGTCTAACCCTGAAAGTAGAGCGTGTAAGTGGCCTGAGTTTATCTGTAAGGACGTCTGACACGTTGTTTCCTCTAACGTCTGTGCACTCGCCATGAGGCTTAGTTCATTTATTCCTTTGGGAACCTCCATAATCGTTGATGTAGTTGCCAAACCTTTTACTGTGTTGTGCAGTAGAAAGTTGTGTAACCTGTGAGGGTAGGTTGTTAGAAAGTAGAGCAGAGGTTTCTCTTCTGTGGCAGTAACACGTTGTCATTAGCACTCACCCATCAAGAAATACCTCCTTGCATTGAACACCCGGAGCTATATTATATATTTTATATTGATTGATGGAGGGAAAGTGGAAACCTGTGAGAAACTGGGAGTTTTAAAGCATTAACTATAGCAAACCTACTGTAATAAACCTCCCAAAAACTCCTGATCATGTTTATTAGCATTATATTTTGCTCAGTGACAGAAACGATCGCCTCCAAATTTGTCTTAACGTCATATTTTTCTCAAAACATAGCAGCAATTACATGGTTTTAAAAAAAGATGAGAAACTAAAGAGAATATATGGAAGGTGATCTAGGATCTGTAACATGCAGTCCAAACATCTTTTAGAAGAGGAGTTAAAAGGAAACTTTACTTTATGAAGAAATACCTTCCTATTTGTATAGACACACTTTTAATTTGGTGCTATACATGCCAGTAAATCAGGAAAAGGCTTAGAGGTGAAGACTTAAAATCAAATTTTAAAAATAAGATTTCTGACTGTGAGCATTTGTTAGTTGAATGAAGAAGACAGGACAGAAGCGGTCGGGATATGCTCTGGCGACGTATTTGCTGAAGTTTGCTGAAGCACATGTGACAGGCTGATTGACTGACAGGTGACGGGGATCTTTGCCCCCTGGAGGCTCCACCTGTTAATCTTTACTCTGTGAACCACCTGACTCTTGTCTCTCTTTGGTTTATGAGTTCATGGAGTAGCACATTCACATATGTAGACTTCAGCAGCAGTTTACGAGGTGTGGAAGTAAAATTTCAAGACAAGAAAGAAGCAAACTGTTGCCTGTTTACTCTACTGCAACTCTCAAAGACGATAAACCAAACTGAGCATGTTTCAAAGCACGGATGACATTATTCTCAACTGCCTCCACAAAAACCTACGAATATCATGAGCACTTTTATAGACCTGGTAGGGTCGGTAGGGGACTCCATTCGGCCCTTTGCACGCCTCACTACTTCCTAAACATCCTTCCACTTATGTGGCTCCATGTGATCCATAACTCGTGACCGATCGCTCCTAATGGTGGTATATCAAGTGGAAGACCTGCGTTTCTTTCCTTCTTAAAATCTGAATAGGTCATTCTTAAACCTCTAGTCTTGTTTCTTTAAGTAGCCCTCCTTTCCGTTCACCCCTCTTTCTATCATGCACCCCAAATCTGTCTATACCATACAAATAAATTACGTCTCCCATCTTTTCTAATCTGTCTATCTGCTTCTCTCTTCTCTCCCCTTACTGAGCACTGGTCTGTCTAATTCTAGCCCTGGAGGATAAGGCCGGGCGCCTTTCCTTCACTGAGTCACGTATCTGATCCCTTGTCATGTCCGTTACCAGATTTGTTACCATGTCATCCGTCTGTGAGTCATCCTCCAACCCTGCTCTTGCTGACTCTTGGGGTATTGCTCCTATCTGACTTGTCGCTTATTTCTAGTTGTAGTAAAGCTGCTGGGCCTCGCCATTGGGTTGGTAGCCCATGGATGTACAGAAGCGTCAAGTTTTAGCTTTATTTAGTTGTCCGTGCACCGGCAGGACTGGTTGATGTGAGTTAACTGTTAACTTGTTGTGGCGGAGCAGAAACAAACGGGACTTGCTGTGTTTAAATGGGTAGAGCTGCATTGTCCAAAGGTTAACAAGAAGTGAACGTTGACTCGCAACAGTGAAATAAAGTAAGTGAATTTAAATAGCTTCAGGTGATAACCACAAAAGAAAAACCATAAACTCCTTTGATTTTTTTTTTTTTTTTCATGATCATTCTTGTCAGTGTGGACATCGTGCACAACACGTATGTACAATGCACACTGAAATTGGACCTCTGCTTTTAACCCATCAACTAGTTTGAACCTGGGTCCTCCACGCCCAAGCCCACTACTGTAACCACTAGGCCACCACTCCCCTAAAAATGCTGAAACCCAGGGACCGCTCTCACAGCTGAGCTATTTCAGAACGCAACTTAAGAAGAACATAGCAGTGCATTGGCCGGGAATCGAACCCGGGCCTCCCGCGTGGCAGGCGAGAATTCTACCACTGAACCACCAATGCCATGATTTTGATGTGAAGGGCCGTGAAGAAGAGGGACGTTAGTCTGCAGCAGCACATTTAAGACTCTCAAATACCACACTTGTTCATATTTAGTTAAAAATGTTTATTCATGTGTTATATACACATGAATCCAATCACATGTCATACTGACAAATGCTTTCACACACATAGTTATTTAATATGTTTAATACTGAAATGATTTCGGATGGAGGTGTTTCAGATTAAAGCACACTTAATTATAGCACCAAACAATTTAATGTATAAACGTGGAGGAGGAGTGACTGTTTATGTGACTGTTTTATGCATCCAGCTGCTGCAGAGCAACACAACCATTGATTTGGTGTCATTTTCTTGGAAAGCTGACTAATGTAACTCAGATATTCAGTATGCTGTACTACACATTGTCCTACAGTGGCAAGTACGTGTTTTCTGGTGTTTGATGTTTATTTTGTGATAAGATTAGTGAAACAAGCAGACAAAGACTGAAGGGCAGGGAAGTGTTGGAGTCATTAAACTGGAATACTGGAATACAGTAATATTTACTTATATTTGCTCATGTTAGTCAGCATGTTGCCAAGCAAGCTCGAGGAAACGTGTACTGGAAAAAAAATTGTTAGAGTGTAATTGATTTCTAAAAATTGCAAATCTGTACTGTGTAGTTTATTATAGTTTTGGGTCTTATTTAATTCCTTACATCTGCTCTTTTTATGAAATGTATGGCTTACATTACACTGGGAAACATAATCATGTGAATTGTTAAATTATTAAATGACCAAAAGAGAGATACAGCTGATAATCTTTAACACAACAGGTAAAATGCAGAGCCAGTCATGATCTGTGGGACATTGTTCACTTGTTAAAATTATATTGCTGTGGAAAAAAAAGTACACTTGGACTAAGCAAAACTGAACAAAAAAACAATGGACTGCGACTGGGGTTGAATGTGATTAACTGTATTTGCAAGCAAGAGGGTCACATCATTACAGCAAGGCAGATGGCAGGAGTGGGAACAAGAAGACAATATGGTATGAGTAGATTGAGGTTACAGCAGGGTCTAGAAAAGTAACGAGATAACAATATCTGACTGACTTATAACACGGCCTTGCAGATGTTGGAACATCTCATCTCCCTTCAAGCTGATTATGTAACTTCCTGTCAGGTCATGAAGACCCATAAGCGATTATTAAAGGGTCTTGATCACATCATATCTAATATTTTGTTTCTTTCACTCAAACATATACACACATGTAGGTGTACTGTAAAAATAAAAATACCATAATAAAATACATTTGTTTTTTATTTGTTTCTTTTTTATTTCAGGCCTTCAGTGATTGGTCTTCATGTCTTTAAAATCATCTGATTGGACATTGGTGGTGAAATAAAAAGCTCCAGACATGGTGTTCTGTCCGCAGTGGAAAGCCATACATGCAGACACAGAGTGATAGAATAGAATAGAATAGAATAGAATAGAATAGAATAGAATAGAATAGAATAGAATAGAATAGAATAGAATAGAATTACATTTAGATTAGTTGTAGGAGCAGGAATGTCTTGCTCTGCCATTTGATGCTACAGGTGGGTGTGGTTTGAGTGTGTCACTGGGATTGAGTGATTGCTGATGAAAGGCACCTGGATCTACTTGGGAAATGGGTGTATAAGTGGTGTTGGTTTAGTTTTGTGAGTGTGACAAAGAAGGGAGGTGGGTGCCAATATTTTCTGTTGACCGCAAGATTAAATACAACAAAAGTGTAAATCCAATTACAAATCAATTCCGTTCAGTAAAGAGGAAATGTATTTTCACGGACAGAGTAATAAATATCTTTAACAAAGAGAACAGAAGCAAAGATTTTTTTTATGTTGCACAAGGTGCGTCAGACAGATCCATACCTTCCCTTCATTTGACTGTTTGGGAGCCAAATGTGACCCTTACATTAGTATTTTTGTATCTATGAATACATAGGATAATTTTATTAATTTTCTTTTATTATGTAAATCTATATATATATTATTCAATTCTGTTTAATTATATAGCATCTGTTACAACACAAGTTGTCTCTAGGATCTTTCCAGAGACCCAGAACATGACCCCCGAGCAAATATTACATGAACAACAGCAGGTAAAAACTCCCCTCTAAAAGGGAAGAAACCTTGATCAGGATCTGGGTCATAGGCATACATATATATATATATATATATATATATATATATATGCGCCTTTCCTCCCTGCATTATCAGACATCAATGGATTAGCTTTAACCTTTGTTAATCTCAGTCAGATATCGCCTGGAAATATTGATAAACGGTTGCTCTGTCTTCTTTATATTATCAGCATGCTGCTTGCGGGTTTTTCTTTTTGAAATTCAACAGCAGCAGCGATCAGTCTCCTGTTTCAGTCTTCTACTCAGTTATGCAATATTGATTAACAATCTGCTCTGCATGCCACATTATAAAATCCACCGGCACAACATGTAAACAGGGTCACATTTGCTACGGAACAAAGTTTACCCTGAATGCTTCGGTATTATGCTCCATTCCTTTTACTGGACTGTGTTGGCTTAAAACACTACAGTGTTCGTGGTAGAAGTCAAAGCCCTGCCTGTGACAGTAACCTTATGAAACCCCCCGTGTACTGGTTGTGTGACAATAATTTGTTAATATCATTTTAATTCTTTTAGCCAGCCGTTAATCTTTTTTGCTGTCCCTTTAGTTCAGAATAGACCCTTATTATTAAGACAGGTGCTTTGTAAACGTCACCTTTGAGACGTCCACTGTGTGTGTGTGTGTGTGTGTGTGTGTGTGTGTGTGTGTGTGTGTGTGTGTGTGTGTGTGTGTGTGTGTGTGTGTGTGTGTGTGTGTGTGTGTGGATTAGGTGTGTAAAAAGTGAAACATGATCGCTGCATGCATAATGGCCTGGTCTATATGTCTGGTCCCATGGGACAAAAGCAGAGAGACGTGTATGGGGGACTAGAGAGGAGCTTCGTGTTGCTCTGAAGGGTTTTTCTGGGTTGATTTCTTGACAGTGAAGTTTCATGATCAATAAAACTGAATGGATTAGAGGAGAGTGTGGACCCTATTCATCCATTTGGATATACACTTAAAAAAGGCACAATCATCTTTGCAATCTGACCTAGGTTGTTTTATTTACCTTTTAACTGCCCCAAATTTAAAAAAAAAATCCACTTAAACATTAACTTAAAACATTATCCAAAGTGAAGTGTAAACTATGAAAAAACTGAATGAAACCATCTGGCCTGATGGGGCTGACATTAGGGAAAACGTGGTCTAGGTATTTGAGAGAGCAGGAACACTAAGCTGGAAAGTCAAGCACATTTCTATTATTCCCAGTTACGAGTCTCGTCCATGCTGCAGACTTTTCAAGGAAATAAATAAACAAGTTGATCAATTCAACTCAAATCAGTTCAGTGATATTTTATCCCCAATGGAAAATAAATAGTTCCAGTAACTTTCATTATTTTTGTTTCTTCAAAAAGTCAGATGTTTGTAGATGAGGAATGGGCGGAGCTCCGCTGTGATGAAGATCTGATGAAGCCTCTGACTGAAGACCCTCTGCTGTTGAATGAATGTGTTGTGAAGAAGAGTCTAGTTATGTCCATTCTGTTTTTCACTTTATGAGGCATCCATCTTTACACAATCAGCTGCAGAACAGAGCCAGCATTCTTTATCAGTTTTTTTTCTATATTTTTTAAACGAGTCACTGTCTCTGATACTGCTCCCCCAACAGATGACTGCAGAGGAGGTTACTCTGTCCATATCAGAAAAAAATTAGGGATCTAAGCTTCCACCTAAAATAAAATCAGTTCTGTCCTTTCTTGCATCTAGCATGACTCTTGCATCTCCAGTCCAGTCTGTTGTTGAGGCGAACAGCGAGGGACTTATACTCCTCCACCATCATTTCCACTTCATTTCCCATGATGGAAACACTGTTTAACTTATCCTGGTCCTCCTATAATCCACAATCATGTCATTTGTCTTCTTCCCATTCAAGATCAGATGATTGTTCCTACACCATGCCACAAACTGGTCTACCAGTTTTCTGTTCTCAGTCTCTTGTCCATCACTGATACACTCCACAACTGCAGAGTAATCTGAGTATTTCTGCAGGTGACAAGACTTGTACTGGAAGTCTGAGGTGTACAGAGAAGAGAAGTGGTGAGAGTACAGTCCCCTGTGGTGCTCCCTTGCTGTGCTGCATCAGGGCTGCTGAGACTCTCAGTTTCTTTAAGTCAAGGTTGAAAACCTTTTTATTAACTGCTGCATTTCACTAATCCACCATAATGAACTACAACCTCTATTTCTTGCATCTCATTTGTTTAATTCTTTTTAACTTATGTCTATCTTTAATTTCTTTTTACACCTTTTACTTTTTAATGCATTTTGTAAATCATTTTTATGTAAAGCATTTTCAGTTGTCTTGTACATGAAATGTGTATAAAAATAAACTTGCCTTGATACATGTGGAAACTAAATAAAGTATATCACTGTGCACATTAACAAGTGCATTACAGAGCAGCTGTGAGCTAAACGGGATCAAGCGTATTCCTCATCACGATCCAACTTTTCTGGCAGGCTAATTGTTTATGCTCATATCTGTTTTTAATGTGTTGAATTTCATCCTTTTTACCTTCAGTAACCACCTTTAGGTGACTGCCCCACATGGTCTCACTCTTCTTGGTTGGTATGTCTTGTTTCCATTCTTTAGGTTCTGGGTTTGCTCCAGTGGGCTCTGATTGCCAGCATACGTTGCACTATTATGCCGGCATATGGCTGGGTGATGTTTGTGGCCGTCACTCTGTGGATCCTCACCACCGTCCTCTTCTTCGTGATGCTGTTCAGCATCCATCGACAGCTGGCTGTCATCCCCTGGCCGCTGATGGTAGGGATGAGGGGACGACAGAGGAGACTCTTCTGGCTGAGATACTGTCAGATTATATGTCTTTGAGTCACATAAATGTAGATATATTTTTGTGACTTTACTAATTTTTATTATGGCTTTGAAAAATGGTGCACAAACAGGAAGAAGGCAACAAAGATTAAAACTTAAAATATTTACTGCCAGGAGCAAAGAATGATTTGAAATGTAATACAATTAAAATACCCTGTATACTCAGACTGAGGAATTCCAGGAGAAATTGTAATAATAGTCCAAGATGAAGCCATAAAAGTGTGTCTGAAACTGACCATACAAAAGAAAAGCTGCTTATCAGCTATACATTCTCAGTGGCACTCAGAAGTTTCCATAGTGATGACTTCTGTATTTTAGTCAAGAAGCTCTGATTGTTGAACTGTTGCTATTTAAAGACAGTTCATAACTCCAAATAAACTTCCTTTGCCACTGTGATTGAGACAAAACATTCCTGAACACTGCAGTGACTTTGGCGTTTGATGTAACTGCAGTTCTTCAACGAAGCATCTGTGGGCTGAATAAGTGAGGCTGGGTTTTTTTTTCCCATTTCTGACAGGTGATGGTGTATAACGGTGTTGCTGCAGTCCTGTATCTCACAGCTTTCGCGGCCAATGCTGCAAATGTGAGGGGGTTTTACTCCGGACATACAGGAGCCGCTGCTGTAAGACACAAACATCACTCACACGAACTTAACCAAAGAAACTCTCAGATCAGGAGCTCTCACTTTCAAATACAAATCCCCAAGAGAAGAAAGAGTGAAACAGTCCTCTGGTCACCAGAAAACAATCATGGACTGGAGAATCTTTCATTCCTTCATATCTTCAATCACATTATCCCAATGCCACTGCTGTTTGGCATGTTTGTTTATAATGGTAAAAGAGGCACAAAGAGCACAAATGTGAATAGGTGAGGCCAAGGACAAGTAAGATGAAGGTTCTGTAAGTCAGTCCCTAACCTTTTACACACATACGCAAACAGAAGCTTGCACAGACATCACTATTGGAACATTGCAGTTATTTCCAATCAGTGAACCCTAACTTTTACAAACAACAGTTCGTAACCCAACCTCTACTCACACCTCAAACATGACATTTTCCCTCTTTTGGGGTTCTCTGGTTCCCATGAGGACTTCTGTTCCTAACAAGAACACTCATCACACCAGAGGCTGTATAAATGACAGCGAAAACCACAGAGATACGCACACAAGAGCTCAGGACAGAAACAGTCAAGTGGCTGTTGGACAAAGGGTGGAAAACTAGAGATTACCAGAGTGGTTTAAAGTCCTTTGAGTAGGTAAAAGTCTGTCATGGTGTGTAGCTACAGCAATATGTAGCATGTGACTACACACACACACACACACACACACACACACACACACACACACACACTCACACACTAAGTTTAGTTTACTTCATATCATAAACTCTTATCTGTTACGTTTTACTTACCCGGAAGGCACACCACATTGAGATACATTAACATTTTTTACTGGAGATGAAGGCCTATAAGTTGATTGTTAAAGCTGTTAAATCCCGACACCTGGAATCTGGATGGATGCAAACACATAAACACCTGTGATTGAAGTCTCGGGTGCGTCTGACAGCGGCAGCTGTCCCGCCCCCATTTCACTTGATGTTACCGTCTTTCTGTCCATCCAGTTCTTTGGCGCTGTGGTGACCCTGCTGTACGGTGCCAGTGCTTTCTTCTCCTATTTGGACTGGAGGAATGATGGAGGGAATGCTGCCACCAACACAGTGCCGACCTAGGACTCCGCGGAGCCTGGGATGCTGCCCCCGGAAGAACATTTCAGTGTTTGATGTGACTCTCAAGACAATGTCATTTAAATGAAACCGCTAACCCAAACCTGATCTCAGCTGAACTCCAGTGTTAACAAGGTGAAACCCGTTCCAGAAATTCCCTGCTGTTTATCATTCTTAATAGTTCAATAAGAGCACAGGAGGCCTAAGTGTGTTAATAACCTCGGCTCTTGCAGCCACTTTGCTTTGCACGGCGTAACGATTGACGATTGATTTGATGTCTTACTAGAGTTTGTGTGCTGGACTGTTTGCCTGGCCCAGTTGCTGTGACTTCCTGCAGTCTTCCCAGCCGAGAACATTGCAACATGTTCTGCTCTCTGTCTTTTGACCAGGTCAGATAAACGAGACGTACCTAGTCTAGTCTTTTGTGAGGCTAACCGGTTGCTGTTCAGAAGAAAGGGAAAAAGATTCAAATTTAAAGTGATATCACAACATTTTGGGAATAAAGTTGTCGCCACCAACTCTGGAGCAAATACACCGGCCAAAGAAGTGGTTATTGGATGAACAGACGAAAGAGCAGTACATGTATCAAACTCTGGAGTTGACGGCCAGCAGACATATTCTTAATTTTTTGGTGTATCCCTTTAACTTCTTGTGAGACCATATCATGATTTTTTTCCCAGATTAGCAGGTACTCCATTCAAATAATGAAGAAATAATTTAAACCTATACTACAGTATCTATAGGGTATTTAATCACTGGATACTTTCTAAAAGGGGCGTGTTCTTGTTTAATCTGCTATAAACATCATATGTGCACCAGGAAATGAAAGACACTTGTTCAACCAAATCCTTGGAGTAGCAGCACATCTGTCAAATTTCACTGAAGTAAATATTGAAAACTTGGATGTTGAACTTTTCTCAAGTGGACATCTATCCACCAAATTGGAGGAAATGATGAAACACAAAAATGTGATGTTTATTCTGTGCTTTTTGTTTACATGACATGATATAACCTTCTCAGGAGCTTATGATGAAGTATGTTCCCTTTATCCCAGACAGATGCCACTCCATCAGAGGAATAACAAGTGCTCATTATATTTTAGTGGATTTATTAAATACTGCTCAACTCCAGTTTTACTGTAATATGCCTTTTTTTTTTTTTTAAATGTCTCTTTTTGTATCATGAATTTGAATATAAATGATGATTGCAAGGACAAGACTATGCATTTCTAATAAAGTTCAGTAGAGTTTTAACATATTCTTGATCCGTTTTATTTTTTAAAAATGTATACAAACAAATAGAACAAAAAAGTAAACAATTCAGTGGAACGAAGACTGTTAGGTCATAAGTAAAAAACACTTTGGACACCAAACTACTGAAAACTAATCACACAAGCACACACAGCATTTAAAATACTTCCACAAGCATCACTTATCAAGCTGACAAAATAATTATATCTAATAAAACATTAAACATATATTACTTGTACAACATTATTCTCTGAAACAATAATGGAAAAAGAGAGCTTTTAATCACGCCATGATACTTCAGAGAGATTTGTTGATGCCTTCTCCAAGCACCAAACAGGCAGGACAGGTCATGGTCTTAACAGTATACATGTACATAAGATTTGTGAATAACTGATTGTAAAATTAATCATACAACTAGTCTGTAAAAACAAATCTGATTACTATCCAGTTAACAAATTTTAAATCATAATATTGAACTGGTACGTCTGTAGTAATTTTATAACTACAGAGAGGTTGTTGGATCCCTCCAAACCACCACACAAACCAAGAAGACTGGATAAACGAATCAGCCAATAAGGGTCGTTTGTGCAAAGACCAGATTTATGAGGTCGGGATACTGAAATAATTGCACCATCGACACCAAGCTTCACACCTGCATGTGAAGAAAGAAGTAGTTCAAGTGTTTCAGCATCACTGTCGTTCAGTGGAGCCAGTGTGTTTAAAACCTGCAGGGGTCAGAGATTTGACCACCAGCTCCTGATTTGGGTCCACACCTCTTCCCTCCTTTTCCTAGAAATACAGATGAATGCAGGCAGAATTAGTATAAAGTACCAAATACACTTATATTAGTATTATATACATATTCAGTCCCTTCATTTAGCAAGTTGTTATATCACTTCTGGCAGTAATGGCAGTCTGGAGTTTTGCTTCATTCATCCTTCTCTCTATTGAGCTGACTGTCTCAGTAAAACATTCCTATCACCATTGTTAGTATTCAGTTGGGAAACAATCAATTCAATCTTTTTTTGTAGTGATGGATTCAGACTTAAATTTGGAAAACACATTAAGGCAATAACAAAGTCAGCCTACTATCACTTCAAGAATATATCAAGGTGAAAAGATCTGATGTCTCAGCAGGACCTGGAAAAACTGGTCCATGGATTCATCTTCAGTAGGCTTGATTACTTAAAGCTTAAGTTTCAAAACTTGATCATATTTTAACTACTGTTTTTAGCTATTGTTCCTTCTTTTTGTTTAAACTTTAAATCAAGCTTTTTATGTCTATGTGATGTTTTAATGTCTCTGTAAAGCACTTTGAATCACCTTGTTGTTGAATTGTGCTCTACAAATAAACTTGCCGTGCCTAATGAACCTTGATATAACACACAAAGATATACTATATGGCCAAAAGTACTGGCTCACCTGCCGTGACTCGCATATGAACTTAAGTGACATCCCATTACTAATCAATAGAGTTTAATATGACATCGGTCCACATTTTGCAGGTATAACAGCTTCAGCTCTTCTGGGAAGGCTGTCCACAAGGTTTATGGGAATTTTTGACCATTCTTCCAGAAGTGCATTTGTGAGGTCACACTGATGTTGGATGAGAAGGCCTGGCTCTCAGTCTCCGCTCTAATTCATCCCAAAGAAGTTCTATCAGGTTGAGGTCAGGACTCTGTGCAGGCCAGTCAAGTTCATCCACACCAGACTCATCCAGGACTTTATGGACCTGCTTTGTGCACTGGTGCACAGTCATGTTGGAAGAGGCAGGGGCCAGCTCCAAACTGTTCCCACAAAGTTGGGAGTATGGATTTGTCCAAAATGTCCTGGTATGCTGAAGCATTCAGAGTTCCTTTCACTGGAACTAAGGGGTCAAGCCCAGCTCCTGAAAAACAACTCCACACCATAATCCCTCCTCCACCAAACTTTACACTTGGAACAATGCAGTCAGACAAGTACCGTTGTCCTGGCAACCACCAAACCCGCACTAATCCATCAGATTGCCAGATAGAGAAGCACCATTCGTCACTCCAGGGAACGCATCTCCACTGCTCTAGAGTCCAGTGGCAGCGTGTTTTTCACCACTGCATCCAACTCTTTGCATTGCACTTGGTGATGTATGGTTGGATGCAGCTGCTCGGCCATGGAAACCCATTCATGAAGCTGTCTGTGCACTGTTCATGAACTAATCTGAAGTCTGCATGAAGTTTGGAGGTCTGCAGCAATTGACTCTGCAGAAAGTTGGCAACCTCTATGCTCCTCAGCATCCGCTGTCAGTTTACGTGGCCTACCACTTTGTGGCTGAGTTGCTGTCGTTCCCAAATACTTCCATGGTCTTATAATACAGCTGACAGTTGACTGTGGAATATTTAGGAGCGAGGAAACTGGATTTGTTGCACAGGTGGCATCCTATCACAGTTCCACGCTGGAATTCACTGAGCTCCTGGGAGCGACCCATTCATTCAGAAACAGTCTGCATGCATAGGTGCTTGATTTTACACACCTGTGGCCTTGGAAGTGATTGGAACACTGATTCCCATTATTTGGATGGGTGAGTGAATACTTTTGGACATATCATGTGACCTGCTTGCAGAGCTCAAAATGTTTATCTTCTTCAATGCAGAGAAGTCTGTGTTGAATGATGGGGGAAAAACATAGTTCAATCTATTTAAGATAAGATGACCAAGATTCACATGCGCCTAATCACAGGCTTACGTTTACAGCAATAAATAAATGAACCCAAAAAGCAAAGTTTGCAAATGTGGAAGAAAGCATAAAGTTGCTTTTAACACGCTATTAAAATATCAGTATTTTCAGTTCACACATTACTCACAGCTCTGTAATCTAGAAACATCTCTTTAAAGGCCAGGAAGTCTGTGAATGTCAACAGCATGTCGAAGATGTCACCTGGTACTTCCTCTTTGCGCTGCCTGCAGAAGAACAAGACAGACTGTGATTGAACATTCAAACAGAAAAAAGAGCAGGACAGTTTTCTAGGGGCTCAGGAAAAACCAACCATGCTGCAACAAGGATATGACTGCAATTATAAATAAGTCACTGAGTAACTAGAGCCTCAAAAAAGCTACATTTTGATCATGCCGTTTCTGGACTCATATAGTCCTGCTGGCCACATTATTAGGAACGTGTTGCAAGTACTGGGTTGGACTCCATTTTGCCTTTCAATCTGATTTTATTCTTTATGTCACAGCTTTAACAAAAGGGCCGTAAACATTCCTCAGCGATCTTAGAAACCTTTGACAGCATAGCAACACATGCATGATGTGAACCTCCTGTTCCACCACACCTCAGATGTGCTCTATTAGACGGATATCTGCTGACTGTGGGGTTAATTTTAGTACAATGAAATAATTTTCATGTACATGAAAACTGTTTGAGATGATGTGAGCTTTGCTGCATCTCGTTATCCTGTTGGAAGTAGCCAATAGGTAGACTGTGCTCATAGATGGATTGGCTCAGGCAGCCTCCAGTATTTAAACAATGGTTGGTACTATGGGACCTGAACTGTGCCAAGAAAATAACCCCCATGGATCCATAGTTACATGTTGTTGATGCTCTACCATCTGAATGTTGAAGAGCCATCACACAAGGAACCAGTGTTCCAGTCTTCGGATGTCTAATTTTGGAGAGCTTTAGTGAACTGTAGCCTCACTTGCCTGTTCTTAGCTGACAAAAGTGGTAATCTGTGCGGGATTCTGCTGCTCTACCTCATCTGCTTCAAGGTTTGACGGGCTGTGTGTTGTAACAAGTGTTTATCCATGTTACTGTTCTGTCATCTAGAACAAGTCTGGTCATTCTCCTCTGACCTCTGGCTTCAACAAGGTATTCATGCAGAGATATTTTCTCTATTTTAGACCACCCTCTGCTCTGTAAGATCAATGACTAACCTGTTACACATCAGTGTCCTTAGACAGGACACTGAACCTCACATTTATACCAATGTATAAAAGCAAACTTTGTTTATATAGCACTTTTCACACAACAACATGCAGCATAAAGTGGTTAACTGTAAAACCAAAGTCAATCCCACTCATCCATCCACCCCCTTCCCCACCAATTCTAATCCCTATCGATGATAAAACATGATCAAAGATAAAAATAAATAATCACATGGTTGAATAGTTATACCTAATAAACTCACTAGTGAGTATAAACTTTTGTTATTTTTATGAATCACAGTCAGTATGGCAAGATGAAAGTAATTCAGCTTCACTTTAGACTGTTGTAGCTGCAAGGACTTGGATTGAAGTTGCTCCTTTCCTTTCATAAATGATGTTAAATGATTCCGACACTAAAAGAAATGCGAACCTCTTCCCTCAGTGTCATCTCATTTTGTATGTGCAGTGTGACATCTAGTGGTAGATGACAAATAATATTCTTGTTAGCAGCAAGTGCATGAACAAAGGTTTTTTAAGCTATTAAAAAGTTATTTTTGAGTCACAAACTACATTTGAATGATTTATTTGTCGTCTCAGTGAAACAGCTTGCACGGCGTGGTCATTGCTTACATGAGCAGCTCAGTGAATGTGTTCATGTTGAAACCAGGGATCCTCGCCATCAGCAGCTGCTCCAGTTGTTTCTCCACAAGGTCAACCTACACAACAGACACGAGTCAAGGTTTCGCTTTTGATGTTTACTTCTTAGTGAACTTCATCTTTAAAGTTTTTTTGTTTTTTTTTAAAGCACATGATGTGATACATTTCAATTAATTGGCTCATAGAACCGAAGCCGAGTATGCGTGTTCTGCTAGACCAGGGTGAGATATCCAGTCACTCACATATTCATTAAAGATCTGTGTGTAGCTGAGCTTGTTCTCTTCAGAGTCATCAAACTCCATGTAATGTTTGTCCATGAATCTCTTCTGAAACTGCTCGAACTCTGGATCTAAAGTAAGTCATAAACACAGAAAATTTTGCATATTTTCTAATCATTAATTGCTAACACAATTTATTTAAACTATGGTACTCTTCTCTATGTCAATAATTATTTACCATGGACACATAAACAAATTTACATAACTTTTGTCAAATATGGCCTTTTTCCTTACAAGTCTTAGATTCATAGTTACCCCAGAAATGAGTGTCCCTAAATTCACTAAAATGGTTAAAGCCCAGTTAAAAGAAGAAAAAAAAAGAAAACAAAAAGGGTGTCCTTTGTCGATATCTGCTTCATTTATTCAAGGGTCATGAGGGTCTGTTGGAGTCTATTTCAGCTATCACTGGGCAAGACGTGGGGTACACCCTGGACAGGTTGCCAGTCCACTGCAGGGCTGCTGTAGACAAACAACTATGATCGCTCATGCACGACCCGCTACAGTCAATTAGGAATGACAGCTCAGCCTAACACTCTTGTTTTAGCACTGTAGGAGGAAGCGCATATGTTTAGACCAAACCCAAACTAGCACAGGGACAAAATGAAAACTCAGAAAACCGAAAGACTGGATTCAACAAATTCACACAAGTAATGAATAAAACCAGGGCTTTTTAGTTAGGCAAGAGTGTTTCATTCATTTTAGACACAAAGACAAACAGGAGAATATAGTCCTACCAATAATGATGTCGGCTATGCAGTCAATAACAGCATCGAAGGCCGTGTCTGCAACTGATGAACTGGAGAAAGAAGGCAAAAACTGGAATCATAAAACAACTGATTGTTATCTGAAACTATGCACACCATCGTAGTTCGTTTTTTAAACAGATATGCTGTTTAAAAAGATCAAGTAACAAGACATACATTACTTCACCTAACCTTCACACTTCATATCATGGATTTGATTTAAACAGTTATGCTTTAGAGTTTAAGTTATTACAATCTTGTTTTAAATAGTTGTAAATAAGATTATTATTCAAATGATAAATTAGAGAGACAAAAGAGCATATTGATATTCTGTATTAATGCAAACAAATGGAAGATAATGACAAGTAGGCATTCCATGGCCACTTAAATTAAGAATGTATTTATTGACCACTCAACTAGAAATAGGTGAACAGAGACACTATAGTTTTTCTAAATATGAGTCATTTAAATATTGTAAACATTTGGATACACAAAACCCCTGAATTTTAAACATACGGGAATTAGGACAGCACCTTAGACGTTGGGTGCCGATGAATGTAAATGATGTTAGGTGCTGCTGAGCACACTGGCTCCAACAACCGAAAATGATTTACAATCTTTACAATCCCACACTGAATCTCAAACCCCCAAATCAACCTGTTACCTTCTTGTGTTAGTGTCATCCAGGAAATACAGGATACTAAATGCTGATCAGTCTTTATATAGCATTGTATGTTGCAGACGTTTTTATTCAAAGCAACTTACAAAAAAGAGAAACAATCACGGCAAAAAGTAGAGGGACACCTGCAGTATGGCAGAAGTGCAATTTCTAAAGGAAAAAGAAATGTGTATGTGGAAAAAGACAAACAAAACCACAGCTAGAGAATCACCTTAAACAGAGAAGTGCAAAGGAGACTGAGGTTAGATTCTGTTTGGCAGTAGGAGAAAAAATAAAGAAGAGTCTGTCACACTGAGATATTTACTGTTTCCAAAACAAATGCAAACATTTTTTCACTTAGTGGTGTTTTTATGTAAAACGGATCCTTTTCTCCCCGACGTACACCTCGTCTCCCCTGTGAAGGCTCGAAAGCAGCACGGTGCAGCTCACCTGGAAGCTGCAATGACCTCCTCGTCCTCGTCCTCGTCAACCGTCTCACCGAGGTTCTCCGCGCGGCTCTGGACACCTGCTGGAAGGAGACCACACCTCACGTTTCCTATGTCTTCATGGGAAAAACAAAACAAAAAAGAAGCTCCCTAGGAAATTTTATATTAACAATAACATTTCATTTTGACACTAACTGCCAACATCCAACTAGTTTGTAAACTTGGTAGTTAAGAAGCACGAACGATTGTTAGATCTCGCGGCTAATAAAATGGCTAACGAGTCCTAAACACCTATAGTGTTAAATGAAAGCAAGAGAATTTACAAACTTATTGGCATGTGATATTGGCCATTTAACAGGGTGAAGGTAACCTACTTCGCTCTTGAATGTCCATATTTCTTGCCGTTATACGGTAGTGCTCGACTGGATATACCAGAAACCTTACGCTGTTGCCAAGGGAACGGCCAGAACATGTGCCGCTTTGCGTCCGCTCGCCTACAACAAAATGTGTGCACATTGGTTCCGAGCTTGAAACGCATGGTCGCATTAGATTGTTAAAATTGTTTTACGTTTTCTTAAAATAAACAAAGACGCAGAGGTCAGTTACAAAACAACTACATCCAACATCTCTTAAATACAACTTCGTTGTAAATGCTGGAGCTGTTCATCAGATACAGCCATCAGCCAATTTTGAGCTGCTGTTTATAAAAGAAGAAGAAAAAAAGGAAAACTAACATTCCTACTTAAAGAAAACGATCAAATGATCACTAACGTGTCACACTTAAAATAAACACTGTTCAGTCATTCAAAAGGATCACATTGACATACATTTATTACAAATATCACAAATCAGCAAACAATTCTTCAATAAATCACATCTTTGGGACCTCTGGGGCATGTTTCTTTTATAGATGCTTACATACAACACACAACTTATTCTAACAAAATCCTGAACTTCATATCCAACCACAGAGACATATCTCCACTCCATGTGTAAGGTGCTCCAGGAAATACAGGATAACAAACATTGACAAGTTTTATGTCATACTAAGAGATGCATATTATTCTCAGAAATCATTCAAATATAATCTGAATGATTTTAGAAATTATGTTCATGCTATTTGACTGAGTAAACACTTTCATAAACAATGATACAATTAAAACTATTCAGTGTTGTAATTTGAAATGACAATTTTCTTTTAAAGTTGTACAAACAGAACTTTTCCTGAATCACAATCTCTCGTACATTTATTTTGTCACCCGTTTCCAAAATACAGCTTAGTAAAGCCAGAGATGCTTCAAGTAGAGGAGAGACAGAAAAACAGACAGTAAAATAAACAGAAAACGTGACAGTGTTGCAGACAGAGCTGGATAAATCATAAACAGAGCATGTGCTGTCGTTCAAACCACAAAGAAGGAAAACACATTTTTCTCCATCTGACCTAGTGAATCAAAAAATTAAAAAAAAAAGAAAAAGAAATTTGTGTAGAATTATGTCAGCAAGATATTCCTCAGACTATGGTCATTTGGGTGTAATGAAACATTTTTTTTCTGTCCTGAAGGTCACATAATTGTAGCTCATGTCAATGTGCGGCTTTTCTCTCACAAGTTGACAGGCAACAAGCATCTCAGTTCCTAAAAGAATGTCAATCTTCAAAATTAGCTTTTGTAGGTGTTCATTATTTATTAAACATAAAATTACAGTCACAAGGAGGGGACTGAAATTTGCATCTTAACAAGCAGAACGACGTGTGTGTAATCACAAACAAAAAATAAGACAGTTACTTATGTGGCCCCGACATGAGCTCTACTCACAGTGGAGCCAAATTTAAGATCGTTGTTATACCGTTAGCACCAAAGAATACCAAACTCAGGTGGAAACTGTATTACTGCAGATTACATTATTCAACGCAATATTTGAAGAGGGACAGGAGCATAATCCGTACATGGTATTTCGGTAAATTTCATTCCTTGTCTGCTTCAGAAGTTTTCTGTTCATTGTTTGTGTAACACAAATCATGATTGACTTATGTAAGACAGATGATTGAACAATCTTGTAAACTGAATCAGAAGTCTCCTGACAACAGCAAATATGACATTTTGCTCACGACAACTCCTACTAGTGGGTCATCAGTCAAGACAGTAAAAGTAAAGCTGCTCAAGTACAGGTGTTGGAAAAGAAAATGCTACCTCAAAAGAATAAAAATCTACGGCCAAAAACAGAAGTGAGACGTTCCAGATTCATCTGTACCTTGGATTTAATACTGTACTACAGGCCGTGTTCTTCTTCAGCTACTAAAATTGCCAGGATTGACACATGCACAAAAGTGATGAGATTAAATAGAAGCCTCTGGACTGAAAGTGCAGTGGGATCCTCAAGCTTTGAGAGGATGTTTCTTGATAACTTTACATAAATGAAAAGCTGGTTCTGTCTGTAATTGAGATAAATTGTCTTTGCACCACACTTTTATACTCTTTGTCTGAAAAATCCACCGTTAGTAGAAAGTTGGTGATTCTTGGCGTAGCTTCTGCAACGGGTTGTCAGAAGGATACAAAAGAGGAGATTTAAGCAAATGAGGAAAAGCTCCTTGGGATACAGCTGTGGTTTGATTCCCCCTCCTCTCATCTCCCGTCTCTTTTCTCCAACCCTCCATCACTGCCTGCTCTGACCAGAACTTGCTGTCCTGTCATCATTACAATTTTGTGGCATCTTTCTCACTGCCCTGTTGTATAAGAGGCAGAAGAGGTGAAGGAGGAAATTGTAGGCCTTGTGTGTTCTCCTTATAGGAAAAAGGTCAGGAAAAGTGTCAGGAGACATGTGCAATGAGTCTGACGCGTGTCTGGATGTCCTGGCGACACAGGGGGCACGTCTCTAACTGTAAGGCACACTCCATACACATACCACTGAAAGAAGATAGAAGCAAAGAAAACAGTAGTGCAATATTATCATCCAGTCATAGAACATACTAGGCAAAGGATAGCATGTGTTCGTCAATTTCTTTTTTTAAACAGTGCGATTAGTTTGGGATTTAAGAATCATTTTTCTTCCGAGCAGAAGAATACATACCCATGTCCACAAGGTCGCAATTCTGTGTCAGCCATGACGTCACAACACAGCGTGCAGCAGTTGTCTCGGATGCTAACTTGCTTCAGTAAGGCCAGACGCCGGTGTCTGAAACCCAGACAAACTAGAGTAGATAAACGAGCTTCCAAACTCTGCATTAAAGTACATTATGCATTACGGAAACTGCTTGTGCAAAGAAACAAAAAGTGCCGTGGCAATTAAAACCTCCAGCAGCCGCTGGCGTTTTGTCAACAGTCAGATTTTAGAGCCCCATTCATGAGCTCTAGCGCGGGGGGGGGGTTAACTGAGTTTATTAAAACAACTGACAACAGTTTTATCTTTTCTTTTTCTCAAACAGTGGCATGATTATGAAAATAAGTAAAGCAGTGTAAACCACAATTAAAACCTTCCCGTTCTAAAAGACAAACGTTCAGTTTTTAATGATACTTTGTAAGAAAGGTGTTGATACAAGTTCCTGTTGCTAGAATGGATTATTACTGCTGTGTTCTGGCAGTCATCAAAATCCAGCTTCACCCAGACAGTATTTAGACATCATGGTCTACCACGCCTATAGTTTAAATAAAATAATGTGTTTTTACTATGAGCAAGGTCTAATGTGTATCATGCTCTAATTTGTTTAATAATTTTATATTCTTTGTTTAATGACTGAACCTTGAACTAACCACTTCAGACCACACTGGATGGGTCCCAAATGATGCCAGTTCCTTGTCATACCAACACAAAGACCGCTGTGTTCAGATGAAAGATTCACCAGCCAGTCAGGGGACAGTTGCCGCTTCTCCAAACTGTTACACTACAACGAATCACCTCAAGCATCAGTTTGGTTTTTCTTTTACCTTGGGAGGATGATCTTTTCACTGGGCAGCAACGAGGCAAAGTCGTTGAAGGTGCTGAACTTGACAGACGGTGGGTGACGGAAAGGTTTAGCTCCAAAGTTAAACTCACACTGCTGGTACGACATGAAGCTAGCTGCTGCAAAGAAACCAGACCTGCCGTGGGGAAAAAAAAAAAAAAAACACGACAAAGAGAAATAAACGCTGGAAATAAGTACGTTTGTAAAAAGCTGCTGATTCTTGGTGCAGCTTCTGCTCATCCCGAGGGGACTCATCCTACTAAAAAGAAAGTGACAGAAACTCAGGTGATTCTTGCACGAGTGAACTTACATGGCTGATGAGAAAACTTGTTTCTCTGGTGGCAGCGGATGTCCATTAAGGTAAAAGATCATCTGCTTTTTGCTGAGGTCCAAAAGGAAGCCAATGGCATCTCCTGAAGAGGGTACACATGGGCACATACATGCAAGCAGAGCAAAATAAAGACCTGGAATGTTAATAGGACTATTTTCCTCCAGTATAGGAAGCAAGTCCAATCCTAATTTTTGGTTGTGACGGTAGAGACATAATGTAGTAAAAAAAAGTAAGAAAACAAAAACTGAAGACAACTTTGTGTCTGTGGTCAAGTTGTGCATACCTTCCTTCCAGCAGGGGTGAGAATGAGGTTTACTGCGAGCGTTGTACCAGATGAGCTGCCTGCAGCCATCATACGCACATGAGTATTCATCATCTCCTATTCCATAGCCCTCCTGGACAAAAAAATTAATTAAATAAAGATTAAAAAAAAAAAAAGCTTTTTATATGTGACCAACGCACATTTATAAAAGAAGGTGGAGAGGCAGAAGAAACAAAAACAGTGATCAGTACATGGTTTAGGAACTTGCTGTCCTTGGTGGCCCATCCGATTTGCATCACCCCTGAAGTAATAACTGTCACCTCGTAGTACCAAACACCCGAATCCACGCAGAATGTACAGCGCACGCTCTCAAAAGACGAGGCATCGCATCGTGCCTGAAGTTAGATGCAAAAGAAAGAGCAAACATTTTAATCTTTTAGTGTTCTTACCATTAAAACCTTCACACTAGAAATGCTCAAACTAATCCCAGCAAACACACAAGACTAACCTCTAGCCCAGTGGGGGAGATCTTGAGGTATTCGCTGACATCATTGCTGTTGAGCATGGCATTGATATTGGTCAGGTTGACTTTCTCATAAGTAAACTGACGACCTTCCTTCAGGACTGGAGAGAAGAAAACAAAAAAGTAATTATCAAGAATCTCAAAAGAAATGCCTACTGCTTTATTATTATTATTATTATTATTATTATTACTGGCACTTTCTTTATGAAGTAATGCAATGCAAATTGGAAATGTTTAAAGGAGGCGTCTACTCACACAGGTTGTCAAGGCTCCACTGTGAACAAAATCCGACCTGCCTCTTCAGGTAATCCGGCTGGTCTGCCCAGGACTCCAGGACAGCCAGCTGTTTGCTGATAGAAGACTGAGAAACTGTCAGCTTGTTTTCACCTGGAGATCAGAAAATCGCGGTGGGAGTAGGAAAGATGGAAAGAAAATATGTATACATTTAAAAAAAACAAAAAAAAAAAACACAAAATGACTTTTGTTAAGAACACGTCTACGCAGGAAGCACCACATTAGCAGCAGCAGTTTCGGCGCTCTCCTTGTGCCTGCACAGCCGGCATTCAAGCATGGTGCCAAACTGCAGGCTCACAACTTTAGGAAGCACTCTCAGCATCATTTTGACAAATTGACAAGGAAAGACTTGAAGCATCATGTTCTACCACAAAGAGCGTAATTAAGAGGTCTGTTATGAGGCCTGCATGAAAATTGGACTTAATAAATCAAGAAAGTAAAAATGTCTGTTTTGGCAATGATCATCAACTAAAAAGCCTCATGCGAGTACTTAACTATGTGCAGTGGAAGTGACTAGTGAAGGGCACCTTAAGACATCCCAAGATCAGAAAATGTTATGGGAAGTCAAAACCCATAGGATGTCAAATAAATAAATGGTTTGTGGAATTAACATACTTCAGAATCAAGGTTTCACTTTAAGAATGGACCAACAATTTGCAAAATGCTTTAAAAACCAAAAGAAAAACTGTTGTAGAACATTTTTAGCATTACACTTATATGGTTACTTTTTAGCCTTTAATTTAGTAACTCGTATGAACTTACTGGTCTGGGAGAACTTCTCCAGAGCGATTAGAGCAAACAGCATTACTGTGGGGTGCGTCTCCGAGCTCTTGAGAAAGAGTGACAAAAATAAAATTCAGAAGAAAGAGCACATACCACTGCAAAAATGAAAAAAAAATAAATAAGTAAATAAAAAAATAAAAATCTTGAGAGATTTGGAGCGCATTAAGAAAAAATTGACAACCCAACTAGCATGATGACCTTCCACCCAAAAGGTATTAAAGTGTAGCTGTTCATGGAGACAGCATGTTATCCAATCTACATCATCTTGCAGAGCAGGATAACCTCAGCAGTTGAGCAACTCCAATGCCTCAGAAATCTTAATTTTTTAAATTGCAATAGTGTAATTTGTGCAATAGATACACCACACCTACATACCAGGTGTTAATGATTACTCACCAAACTCTCTAGAAGATAGTCAAGAGTTCCTGGGCTCAACAACCCTATACTGGCTGGTCCTACAAAATATAACACGGGCAGAGCAGGGAAAAAAAATCCCCCCAAATACATGAGCCATTATGATGAATCCATGCTTATAGATCTGTTTTAAAAACAGAGCTTTCCAGACATGCTCCTTAATTACAATAAGGCAGAATGACGAAGCAAGGCTAATCTAATCAGTTTATTAAATCACCAAACTGGACTCTGACATCAACAAATGTGGATTAAAGTGGGTAAATGTGGACTGTACCAGCCAGTTTTTCTGCCAGACATCCCAAAACAGCGGTGGTGTTTCTGTGCTTAGCAGGGTTAAGAGCATCCTGTCGGGCAACTGCAGAACTCAGATTCAACATGTCAGAGAGTTTCTGGAGAGCATCCTAGAAAATGAATATGGAACAACATGCAAACAAAACAAAAAGGTATGAAGATGACAAGCACCGCTTATTGATTAATACTGAAATCAACACCACAAGGGCAAGTACTGGATCTATTTTGAGATTAAATGCACATTTCTCTGGGTTTAAGGCGATACCTTGGTTGGGAGAGGACATTCATCCAATAAAAGGGTGATCACCGCAGGGCCAAGTGGATCATCCAGTGGGATCACCCGTATAAGAGACTGGACAACTTCAAGCCAACCATCATCTAAGAGAAAAGAGAAAGAAGAATTATCTATCTAAAATCAGTTGGCCAGTCCCATAAACACTATCATAGGAATCATAACAAAGACAACAGTGCCTTGCAACATAAGAGTTAAAACAGCGTTCTTCAACACAGGTCCTCGGGACTCCCTGCCCCGCATGTTTTAGCTGCTTCTCTGCTCAACAACAGCTGAATGGTCCAGTCTGTCAATGACACACTAATTTGAGGAAGGTGCGTTTGAGCAGTGAAAAATCTAAAACCTCCAGGGTCAGGGGTCACGAGGCCCGTGAAACAAGAACACGGATTAAAAGATAATCTCTTGACAATTAATTGTTTGTTTTATAAATCGAAGAATTCGATGTCTGTTCCATCGTACATGTGTGTGAGGAAGGATGCTGTACTGTGATGCTCTCATACCACAGCATAGAAATCTGGTTGAAGACTGAACTTTAACCTCGATTGGTACATCTTAAATCCTTTCATTTTTCAAATATTCTGTTGTAACTTTAATTGTGTGCTTGAGATCTTTGCCCTGTTGCTTGACCCAATTTGGACCAAATATGTCCTGTGCCAATTATACATGAACATGTATAATTGGCTTGGCTTTGAATATACAAAGGAAATTACTCCAGAAGTCCTGCAGTTTGTTTAGATGCAAGTTTGCTGTTCCCTTTTAGAGAAAAGAGGTTTTTTTCCTGGCAACTGTTTCAAACCACCCACACTTTAAAAAATTTTTTTCTAACTGTCATGCCATGAAATTTAAGGTTTAACATGCTAACTGAAGACTGTAGTCTGAAATGTAGCTCCTAGATTTGTTTTTATTGAACTCTGAACAGTGTGACCTTGGGGTTCACTTGGGAAATGGACATCTCAGCAAGATTGCGAAGACTGACGAGTGCTTCAAATGTTTTCCACTTATGGATATTTTCCATAGTTAAAATAGTGAACCTACTATCCCAGGCTGGCTGACGGCTACAATTTCTTTTCTAAAATCATTGTCAATATTTTTTTTCTTGGCATTTTATTAGCACACACTTAAATGCTCCAGGCCAACAAACGGCCAAAACTTCAGCTTTACCATATTATATAAGGTACACATTTGCAGCACCATCATGAAAACATGTATATTCTGACAGACACGTAACTCCAACCATATCCCTCATGCAAGCCAAATGGCTCATGAATAATGCAACGCTGCAGTTCTTCTGTGAAAGTGACTATTGCTGAAATACGTGGTGCTTGACAACTTTTATGGTTGAGCATCTGCAAGCTAAAGCCCACCTTGACTGCTGTCAAGTCACACAACACTGCCCTGTAAACCTAACACCCTTTTGCATCACAATATATCTTACTGCTTTGTGTTTTCTGTACCAGATTATCAAAGACTGTTATTTCAACAAAACCACTGTTGTATTTGCTCTGTGGATCCATGGTCCATTGGTGGTGTGTGAATGCATGCTTCAGCTTCTTTCTTACCCGTCTCTGCCATCTCATGCAGGGTGATCATGGAGTAAGGGGGCTCTTGGTCACTGAAACAAACAGCAGAGATTACAACAAATATGTTAACACGCATATTTAGGAGTGTTTCTACCAACCCTTTTTAACTTTATCTGAATATCCCAGATTTATGCACATGTAGATTTTAATCTACATGTGCAGGTTTTGCACAAATGATGGAGATGTTTCAGAGTAAATGCACAAAAAATAACTATGCAAACATGATTCAAGTTCAAAATATGATTTTATCCGCTGAAGTTTCAGATAAGCATCTCGTTGCGACAGAGTTGCTGTTGCTTCAGATGATGCAGCCTTTACTGCCAGTTGACATGACTCATCACAATCTGAAAACTGCTATCAAAAGTCAAAAAGCTTCATTCTCAGGTTTCCTAAAGCAACTCAGTAATCACACACACACACACACACACACACTTAATATACAATTTCAAAACAGTACACAGATTAATGTAAATGACTGTGTAAAGCTGACTACAAACTAGACAATTTTCAAAACCTACAAAAAAAAAAAAAAAAAAAAAAAAAAAAAAAAAAAAAAAAAAGGACACTGCAAACATTAAGGACTAGGGCTGTACAATATATCAAAATATTTTGTTATTATAACATCAATATCACAAAAAAACAACAAATACTGCCATAAATGGTAGTTATTTTCTTCCAAGTAGCATATATTCACACAAAAAAAACAGAACTTTACTTCCTAAAACACCTGTTTAGTTACTAAGAAGAGTGTTGTTGCAGGTACAGTTTTAGGTTTATTTTTAACAAAGTCATTGTGCTAGATAAATAAAATAAATAAACAAAAATAAACTTTTTAAGTATCTGCATAGGCTATTTACTGCAAGGGATCAATTTTAGCTCAGTGTATGGAAAGTGTTGCAGGGTGCAATGCATTTGTTTATTCCAATAAAACCATCTTATACCAAATAGCACATTCACTGACTGATGGGGGGCAATTTTAGCTGCAGAGCAGATAGACATTAAGACCATACACTAAAATATTGCTTATTCACAAATCATCATAATTTTCAACTATAATATTCCATGTTTTGCCAATATTGTGCAGCCCTTAGAAAAAGGTGGTCACTCTTAATCAGCTTTTAACGTGAATCCCTCCACATACAAGACAATTCAGGCTGACTGTGATGCTGCACCTAATGCCTGTAATAATGATTTCCTTGTGGCACTTCCATAAATACAAGAGCTCACAGAAACTGGCGTGATCAAACGTGACTTCATAAGAAAAACAAATAAGCTAGTTCCTGCATGGCACTTCATATACAGTCTTGTTTTTGACAGTTTTACAGGATGATATTTTTCTACTATCCATTTGGTTTGAGTTGTGTTTGCGAGCTGCACGAGTAATCAATATCTCCTGGTGATGTTACAGTCTGTTCCATGTCATTAGTTGTTGGGATAAAAGTTTCAAAACAAAAATTCAAAATGTCCAACATCTTTGACATATACAATTTATGTTTAGGGAAGCTGCGACTTCACTGGGAGCAGAAAAATTATCTTAATGACACAACACACTTGTGCATAGGACACTTATCTGGATAGGTAACTGTGTACCATGGGTAGGTTGGAAACTTGTCGCTGTCAATCATTATAGGGGGCAAATCTGGGTCAGAATGGGTCTTTAAGTCATCTGACAATTAACCAGCCTAAAACTTTTTGTTTAACCATTGTAAGATTCTAATAGCTTGCTAGAATAGTCTACATCTGGACCATAATCCCAAGCAGAGCTATAAGAAAGTTTATTTAACCAAAAAAAAAAAAAAAAAAAAAAAAAAAAAAAAGAGTAAATATTCTTAATGTTCTAATCCTAAATTATTACACCAAAGTTTAAAAAAATATCCTGTTACACCAAAACTTCTGGAAAAAAAGAAAATAACCACAGTTGGGTAAAGGCAGAACTAATGGTGAGCTACTTGTATTACATTCCATTTTGCTGACAAGTGTTTCCGCTTTCTCTCTTAATCTGATTTATCCAGACAAGCATGTTTTTTTCTCAAACAAGCAAGATAACATGGTGATGGCAATGATAAGATCAAACCAGATAAGTTAATGAAGCATAAACACACAAAATCTAGTGAAATAGAGTTAAAGCAGTTACCTACAATAATTCTTCAATTCTAAGTTACAGTTTTTAATAACCTCTCAGCATACGTAACGTATTTATTGTGAAGGGTTTGAGAGTAATGTAATTTCGATTCCCTGCATATACCTCACATGTGGCAGAAATGACAATAAACGGGACTGACTTGATCTGAAAGGCTAAATCCACTGGTCATCTTACTTACTTGTCCACAAGTGTCCTGATGACAGCCAATGTGTCCAGCACCAGGCCATCTACATTCTGTTTCTTCCGCCGAGGCTCGTGGGGCCCTCGCCCTCTGCGTGGCGGCCTGACTGGGTCTCTTGGTCGACTGCTTCTAGCCTCTCCAGCATCAACACCAACAGTTGTGCTGTGGTCCACCCGTCTAGCTTGTCCTCGAGTCACCCTTGATGACCCATGGTGATGGTCCTCTAAGTCGCTATCCTCTCGGCACACACAGCTATTACCCATGGTACCAGTGCCGGAGACAACACTAGACAGAGTCTCCCACAATGGAGGAAGGGTATTTGAGGAGAGGAAGAGCAGAACCTCTGCAAGGCTCCTGCAGGCACAGAAAGTGATCCAGGCAGCTACTATCATATCATTTGGAGCACTTGGTTTGTGGGGATTCCTGTCCCTCTGGGCTGGACGGGATCTATGTAAATTATCATACTGTTGTCAAGCAGAGGTTGGTATCGGAGTAACTATGGTTGCTCAACTTGACCAGGTGACGCAATGAGGAAAAAACAAAGTCAATATAACTGAAGCGTTGACAAGCTCTCATCCAGGGCTCCCTCAGCTCTGAAAGAAGATGAGATAAATAGATATCATTAATAAATTTAACTGTGCGACATTAGATTGTACTTGGGCAATGACAACTCTTAAAAAAACTACTGAAATTACAGACTAATGCAAATCTTAACACATCTAACGATAAGAAGATGAGAACTTGCTACTAAAAGATGCTTTCGTGTTCAATAATTGAAACATCTTTGTGTAAATAAGTAGTGGAAAGTTGGAGGAAAAAAAAGTCAAATGCTGCATTTAAATATGATCCCATGGTACAAGACGTTTACTTGACTTAATTCAAGTTGGCATTTCAGACTTCAGTTTCACTGTATACAGGTTTATTGTCAGATCCTGCTGCATTCTAGACTTAATATATTAAAGCTTACTCACTCGTTACTTGTATGACATCACTCACTGGATAATATTAAAAGCCTTAAAGTAAAACTATTATTATTTATGAAAACTACACTTGAAGTAAAATATTTTCACGCGGAGCAGAGCATTTCTTCCTCCAAGACTGCCAATAAGGAATAAACTTGCAACGTTACCAGAACAGTGTGCTTGTTATTTTAAACAGAACAGTTTGAGTAAATAGTCATAATGTGTTAACAATAAATCTCGGTAGAGCAGTTAATGATGTTTAACTGTCGTGTTGTTGACAAGACCCTTCCGGCTAGCCGGCTAACCCGCTAGCCACCCACAAAAGCAGTTACGCTATCAACTGAAAGCCAAGTTTCCCTCTTCCAGTTATCATTCTACTATTCAAACATAACAGCTTCATTTAAGAACATACTCACGATTTGCACAGCTTGGATACCACCCGCATTAAAAGGCAAGACGACCCGAAGCGAAGTTATTAAGAAAACAGTGCTAATGAGGCAGTAACGTTGTTTGTGATGTGGCTCGTCTGCTAGCTCTTTAACCGAGCCGAACACACCTCTGCTGCTCCCGACACACAACACAGGCGGGTGACGACGACGCGACCGTGACACTCAAGCACCAGTGATGCACTGGCTCAGGTTTACGAAGCCTGGCCATATTCCGCGAACGAGCCGCGGTACATTCACACGAACGTGTTTAGCGGCGCTGCTAACATGCTAACTGCTGGCTAAGTTCCGTAGCGTTGGCAGCTAAAGCGTTGGTCATCATCAGCTGTGAAGGTGGAGGAGAGGCTCGGGGAGGAGGGGCCCGGGGGGAGGGGTCGGGGGGGAGGGGCCAGTTGTGCAAATATGGTCAACGGGAAAACCGGACGTCACCTCGCTGCGTTCCTTTAATAAAAACGGTCTTTTATCTTTCATTAACCGTGTTTTTTTTAATACTGGAATACTGAATGTTGTTTAAAACATGTGTAAAACACCGTGTTTACACCTTCATTTTGTCTATGGCATAAGAACATAAATTGGCTTCATAAACTTTATAAACTATAAATAAAACAACTAATACTTATGTAATCGTCTATATAGTGGCTAAGTCAAAAGATTAGCCAAAATAACCACTTTTAATATGCAGTTTGATGTTGCAGCAGATGTACGTTTTTGTGGACATTTGTGAGAATGGGGGTGATTGTGTCCTTCGCCAGCCCTCTTGACAGTCAGCACAGAAGGACAGACAAAGACAGAAGACAGGGATGGGTTTGATGTGTGTCATTTGATAATGCAGTGGTCTGTGTGTGATGTGGTGTAGTGTAAGTAAATTAGTGTGTGGTGGCTGTGTGGTTATGTTGTTGTTGCTGGATGTAACCCCCTAATTCGTACCAGAGCTGAAACAGCCCAGCTGAGAGATATAAAACATAAAACCTGCATCAGGGGGGATGGGGGGTCCAAGTATAGTGTTTCTGAATGAAGAAACTTTCTGTCATAACGGAAAACATGAGTCTATACAAGTCCCAGTTATTTGTTAGAAGATCAAGATGAAATAAATGTAATATTACCTCACACTATTGTTTGTTTGTTTTGGTTTTTTACATTAAACTATTTTGAAGAAAGTCATGTGATGAGAGAGTGAGGCATGACTTATTTTCTTGACTAAATGTGCCTTGAATATGACAATTTTATAAGGCTAAAGAGCGGTCATCAAAAAACAATGCATTTATTGAAAGAAAATTCACAATACTTAACTTGTTCTTTGTAAAGGAATGAGGAGAATACATCAGAGAAGAACTGAAGCTGAGCTTCCAAGTAAACATCATGAAGCCAGAGTAAAGGTACCCTCAGTCTGGTATGTGACAGACTAAGTGTAAACATGATTTGAAATCTTTCTGTTATAGTTGAGTAAATGAAAGCATCCACCATTTGCAATATTAATAAAAAAGTCTTTAATTAAACACATGTCTAGATGGTATGCTGTAGATTGGGACAGTCATACACCTGGCTTCGGGTAATGGATGTATTAAAGGAATTGTCACGATACATCCCACCCATCCTCTGCTCTTCAGTGAATCTCTGTGACCTGGGGTGGTATGAACACGGTGCAGTTTCAAAGGTAGGAGGGAGACAACCATAGTCACTGGAAGTTGTCCTGTAGAGGATACTCTGGGCTTTTGTTTTTTTTCCTGATTCCACACCTTTGAATGCTGTGTTGAAGGAGAAAACTGGGTTTCCAGGTTGGGTGAATGGTCCAACACTGTCTGCCTGCTGATCTTGTGACATGATGCAGTGCCTATAAAAGAAGGAGATGTGTTAACTTAAAGTTCTCAGCTATAAACTAGAGCAAGCTCTTTTGAGATGGCAGTTACAGAGTTTTCTCTTTTTGTTCATGAAAGAACCCTTATAAATTGAATTATTGAATATTAAGATCAAAGGATAGCCAGCTCTACTGGGTACCGCCTAGAAGCCTGTTAAATACTCAGCCACACCATGACACACACACACACACACACACACACACACACACACACACACACACGCACACACACACACACACACACACACACACACACACACACACACACACACACACACACACACACAGAAAAGACAAGAAAAAGACTATCAAAATTACTCAAAAAAGACCAAAAAACCTCTTAGAACTACAAAACAGTAAAATAAAATAACTTATTATTCAAGAGAAAACACAGCTGACTGTTGTAGGGCATTTTTATTATTTTGTACGTCGTGCTCATAAATCTGCTAACGCCGTCTGGCCTGACCGGTGCTGGTGTGTCTTAATAAAAGCTACTATTTCACCGAGTCAAATTATCTCACATTTTTTTAGCTTTGTTACCTTAAAATGAAATTTGCTGACAATCTACCCGTCGATCTCGTTATCCTCGCTCGTCTGTCTGCAGGTTGATATTTGATAATAGCTCGGGTCGATGAAGTTAACGTCCGACAGGCGCCTGTTTACAGTGACGCGTCCGGTTTCCCTGGAAACCACCGAGCACTCGGTGGGATCATGTTTATTTATAGGCCACACAATCAAAACCTATCTATAACAAACGGCAGGTAACTTTATTCATCCACTAAGTCTTTCCTACAGCTGTCAATAATTTGTTGTAAAATATCTTCACGTAGATTAAGAAAATGATTGAGAAAACCTCTTTTGGCTTTCCTCTTTTTAGAAGTGGCCACCGCCAATCACTTGTCCTCCGTTTCTTTACTCTTGATTGTTTTTTTAAGTCTTTTTTCCTCCTTTTCCCATCTTTGCTCAATAAAGACCATATTTATATGATCCATTTATATGATCCATTTGACATATTAAAGACCAAATATTGCATTTACTATAGTAGAGTATAAGTCCCTAAGAAATGTTACACAAATATAGTCACCCTTCTCTTCTTAATCTTTAGGTGTCTTATTATTGTCTAATATTGCTACAGTTCTAAATAAAAGATTTGGTTTGGTTTAAATTTTAGTCCATCCTCTTTTTTTTTTTGCATTAGATTTTTTATGTCAGTAGTAATAGCCTATTAACAGTTTAAAAACGACGAGAAAATAAAATGTAACATCTATTTCTTGGCTATATTGATTTAAAACTATGATACAACAGTGTTTCAACTGTATTATTTGAGAGGATATTCTGAATTGTGTACTTGGACACTCGTGTTTCTGTCCTGGTTTTATCTAAACGATAACCCCGTCTGGGTTTACGCGTTTACTCTCCCTGTTATCAGATGCTGACATTCTACCTGTCAGATTTCTTTACTGTATGTTTACAAACAGTCAACACTGAATAGCCTCTTATTAAATGACATAATACTTAGTACTTCACATGGGACGTCTGCTCATCCGTATCCCAAGGCCAAAGTCGGATTTAAAAAACCTCATTTCATGCACATAATTACAGTCGTAAGACAGAGAAAATAACAGTCTGACAACAATGTGTCAACAACACTGTTAGTGTTAGACATGTTCTAAAATTGCACAGCACACACTAACGGTAATCTACTTTAGTCACAGTAAAGCCCAGATTGTGGCTTTTCATCTGTGTGCACCATGCTTGGAAACTTCTTTTCGTTCGCCTTGTTCAGAAAACAATTTTTATCCCAAGCAAACCCAATGTTATATCACCCTTTATTTGAAAATAAGGACTCCACATGATAGAAAATAAAAAAGCTGTGATTTTGAAGCAGTCCTCTTAACTAACGCGTGTTGCTGAAATAAATCGACGGTTTTATTGCCGGTTTTTTTCTGCTTGGATGTGAAGGCATCATTGCCCACGTCATTACAAAGCGTCGCGCGATACGTGCAGCTCTTCTCAACAACCCGTTAAAATCGGGTCAAAAGTCTTCCTGTATCGGCGTTTTATTGATCTCGTACTTCGGCGAAAGCTTTGCCTGCCACTGCTCCCGTGTTACTGTCGGAGGCCAGGTCTCGCGGGGAGCACCGGCGTCCGTCCAGAGAGAGTCGTCGATGTGCGCCGGCGTGTCTCCGGAACATGGACAGTGAGATCCAGCGGGACGGACGAGTCCTCGACCTCACCGACGACGCGTGGAGGGAAGACAAGCTGCCGTATGAAGACGTCAGCGTACCTCTGGTAAGTGCAGTCAAGCGTGATCCAATCGGCACCAGATTCGGTATACAGGACCGGGTCGCGTGTCGGGGTCCGTACCGTGCTTCAGTAAAGCACGGCAGAGGCTCTGTCATGATGGGGGCTGCCGCTTTGCCGCCTCTGGTACCACAGGTATTCACTGCAGTGCGTTAAATATCAAATCACACAGTGAGATATTTGATCTGGTGTCAGAGTTGCGGCGTTGAGGTTTAGTTTTCTGGATCTGCTTGCAGGACAAGACTCCAAAGCACTGATCCAAAACTGGTCAGCGGTGGGGTCTGACCAGGCTGTATGCTTTTGAAAACCTCTGGAATAAAGCTGGCATCTACCACTGCAAAAAATGATTCCCGCAAAGAAAAGGGAGCTGGAAAATCTAGTGGTGGAAGAGTGGCACAAACTATTAACAGCTGAGTGAAGGTGTTTCTAAATGGCAGGGAGATATTCAAAGCTGTCAATATTTCCAAAGGCTTTGAAACTAAATATCTCTAAGGTGCGCCAATTATTGTACCAGCCAGACTACACAGTGTTGTTACTCTCGTATGTACATTTACTGTTGCTCTTTCAAGTATTGATGTGACACATTTTATTAGAAGACTTTGATGATAAAAATGAACTTATTTTGCATTTTATTAGACGATATTTTGAGCTTCTTACCTTAAATTCAGTGGTTTAAATTATTTTGACTTGTGCTGAATGACACGTATGTTCCTATCCCGATACTATTCTCTAATCTCTTTTGGGGTTACATTTCCTCTCCATGTTTTAATTTTATAAACCTGCCTAAACCACTGTTATCACTGATAATTTATCGAAACATTGTTTTGATAAATTAGCAGGTATACTCCTCTTTTTCATGTCGTTTTTGTTGACTCTGTTCTTTATAAGAGCGAACTTCCTGAAGCTGAGCAAGACAACGGAGGATCCACAGAATCTGTGAAAGAACAAGAGATGAAGTGGACAGACCTCGCCCTGCAGAGCCTACATGAAAACACACCGAGCACTGGAAGCTGAAGGACTAATCGGAAGTCAGACTGTAACGTTAAATACACATGGATACACTTCCAAGTACATTATTGTCTGCTTTGTTGGACTTCGAGGATTTGGCACATGTTGTAGCTGAACGAAGTGATGCCTACATTTTATTTGATGCTTTGTAATACGAAAAAAACTATATTGACAATATCCAATGTTGTGTTACCATCAGCATGATCGATTAAACATTGTTGACAGTTTCAAAGAAATCCTGTTTTGTTTTAACTTGCCTGTAAATTTTAGCATCATCCCAACAGTTGTTTGATCCACAAATTTAAACTTCTCCTAAGATTTGTGTGAGCTCAAGTACTGAAGGGATCACAGCCACTGAAATGCATCCACTTTATGCTCTACTGTGTGTTTTTAATGTGACCCTTAGAGAAGGACAAAACCTCTGAATTACAGAGAATATTTCAAACGGGAGGGCTGAGACTTGCATAATGTAAATGTCTTGGATCAAACTCAAAGAAAAAGAGAACTGTTTGGATCAGTGACCATCTTAATATTGTCGAACCACTTTAACCAATGTGGAAAAACTGGATCAAGCATTAAAGTCATGGATTACTGATTCTTTTAAGGCTTGTTATCTTTTTTTTTTTTTTTTTTTTTTTTTTTTTTTTTTTTTTTTTTTTTTTTTTTTTTTTTAATGCATGAGGCATGTCTGGCATAATTTTCAGTTCATGTATCCCACACCCAGAGTACTTTACAGAGAAAAACACTAATCCAAAACAAGAGTATTAAAAATAATGATAGGAATTGACTAGATTGTATTAATACCAATGCCATTGAGTTCTACATCTAGTCCAGACCAGGTCCAATGAGGAAACAAGTACACCTCCACTGGTTTTTAACATTAACACGACTGCTTCCTTGTCTTTAAATTTAAAAAAAAAAAAAAAAAAAAAAAAGGTCTGCCAACTGGTCAAACACAACTCTGCAGGTTACAACAGTATCTTCACTCCGATGACAACTACATTGTAGCTACACACAACTGTGAGCCTGGGAAGAAAACGTGTCAACATAAATGTTTTGTGTCTTGATTTTAGTCTAAATTTTCAGCACCTGGAGGCATCGATGACAGTTGAAAATTTGGAAGTGGTTCTACAGTGAAACTGGTTTTTGATTTGAGCAAAGCGTGAAATGCAACGAAGAACAAAAAATTATACATCTAAACATACAAAAAATAAATAAATTGGAGCAGGTATAGGTGATGGATGGATGGCTGGACTATTGATTAAGTATATGCTTTTTAAGAAACATAATTTAAGCTTAACTATGCAAACAGACAAAACGTGTCACATATCCAAGCTGGAAACTTGTTCCATAATATGGGAGCTTGATAACTAAAGGCTCTAACTCTCACTTAGGACCTGCAAACTCAAGCAATCCCTTATGGGCTTTGCATGTCATAAGAGCCTTCTGTGTTATGTTCAGCTTTGTTTGACTTTGTTTGATGATGTTCGTGGAAGGTGATGATGGATATGTTTCGACAAACTGAAAATGAGAGCCATGCAATAGTGTTTTGAGTTTGTCCCTCATACACAGTGATGTTTTTCCAGATATCTGAACCTTACAAGCCTTGTGTGCCGCAGAAAATGAACTATCTGGTTTCAGCATCCAACTCAAAATTTGTGGATATTAAAAAAAAAAAAACAATTTCCTCAGTTTCAATGTTATATATGCTGTCTCTGAACTAAAAAAACAAAACAAAAAAACCCACAACAATTGTATTAAAAGTACCAAATATTTTTGGAAGTGAGGTTAGGATCCCAATGATTTATTTTTAGTAGGGAGGGGGATTTCATATTTACAAATGTGCAGTGGGGGAAATAACAAAATCCAGACATGTTTTTTTTTTTTTTGTTTAGATTGCATGAAATAAAGTGGGAAAATATTTCATTACATTTACACACTTTTCTAGGAAATGTGAAGTCTGAAGATGTTCAGGTCTTTTGTTTGTAATGTTAATATGAGAATGTGGTACTTGAACAATGCTTTTAAAGTGTGACTGAAGTAGCAGTTTAAAATGTTTTATCCTTGCACTGTCTCATTTATAGGCCATGACTCGTTTGGCAATATAGGCAAACACTAAAGTGGCCGTGGCCTCCGGAGCGCGCCACAAAATCAGGATTAAAACTAGTCACTACTATTAACTCTTAAAATGGAAAAGCTAACATAGATTTATATTTAAAGCAATTCCCAATGAAGATTACTACAAATGATAATACCAGGTGAAGTAAAGGTATCAGACACATACAACACTTAACTTTGCTGTTTTATTGACGAAACTGAAACCCCAACATTGCTTTACTGGTCACACTGGTGTGACTCAGCTCATTACTCAGACGCTACTGGAAGTTGCTGGAACGGGAAATTGGTAGGTACACGCGGACCGCGGCGAGCGCAAAGAAATAAATAAGAATTCAAAAAAAAGGTACATTCAGTTTCCATCTGTCCCGCTCACTGCGAATTCGACTCCACCCTGACTGGCCAAAGCAACCAAACTTAAAATTATAATAATAATAAAGACAAAGATAGAAATCTTTATTTGGGATCTCTTTTATGTTTTTGTCGAAATTATAAGGGGTATCCCTGATATTTTAGAGGTGAGACATAACTATAACCCAAGGTTTTAGGGGCAGCATCTTGTCCCAAACGTTTCTGTAATACACTGTTTTATATTCGGTGTTAAAATATCGTTAACATATTGAGGAGTTCTCAGATGAAAACAGTTATTTTCTGTGCCCATTTTGTTGCATCAGGTGCCTTTACACGTGCCATTTGCGCTCGACTCGCTGTGGAAAGTTACTTTCCCACAGTACGGATCACTTGAAGGCAACACTTTACAATAGCATGTTTGCTCACGAGCAGCCGGGTGCAGAGCTGCGCGAGGGAGCGGAGGCGGCGCTTGTACCGTGTGCACAGGCACACAAACAACACACATTACTTATTATCCTCTGTAGCTTTATTGTTATATTATCTTGAACTCCTCACTTGATATTTTAGACATTTGGACAAACAATTCAATATCAATTCATTTAATTTAAATGTATGAACTTCAAAAAATTCGTTTTTAGTTGGTGTGGGATTATATTTAGAAGCAAATGTTTCAAGTTAGAGATGTGGATTTTGAAAACAAATATTATTTTAATTATATTTATTTAATATATATATATATATATATATATATATATATATATATATATATATATATATATATATATATATATATATATATATATATATATATATATATATATATATATATATATATATATATATATATATATTGCCATATATATTTTTTTTTTTTTTTTACAAGTATCCACATGATGTGTTGAAATCAGTTTAGATAAAAGCTTAATTAATGGCAGTTATTATAATGTATAAAACACAAAC
The DNA here is from genome assembly GCA_014839995.1 of Xenentodon cancila. Classification (NCBI taxonomy): domain Eukaryota; kingdom Metazoa; phylum Chordata; class Actinopteri; order Beloniformes; family Belonidae; genus Xenentodon; species Xenentodon cancila. The sequence goes on from CM026199.1 coordinate 11,752,109, forward strand.
CACAATCACGTGACAACCACCTGAAACCTTTGGCAATTAAGTCAGATAGGTATTTACACGAGTCATATGTTAATTAATCCGATGTTGTATTTGTCCAGAGTGGACGCTGTCTTATATAATGCTCATAAAACAAAAGTGCAGGTTATTCTCATGGAAATCTGTGCGTCTCCGTTATTCAAGGAGTCGTGTGCACAAACCTGAGTGCGCGTCAGCGTGACAGGCGTGTTTTGCACTTTTGCACCCGGTCCTGGCGTGCGCGGAGCACTATAAAGCAACCACCCGCGCGCTCTCAATCACGTCTCACCGACTCAACGAAGCAACGAGATTCACCTGCGCCTGTCTCTGCCAACGGCGACGCGTCTTCAGCGAAATGGATCCTTGTGAGTGCGCCAAGAGTAAGTAGCCTATTTTCATTTAATTCGCCTGAGATGGTTGCGTGCCCCTCATTTTAATTATCTCCCGTGTCACCACATGAAAACTAACTGCCTTGTTTTGATCTTCAGCTGGAAAATGCAACTGCGGAGGATCCTGCACGTGCTCCAACTGCTCCTGCACCAGCTGCAAGAAGAGTAAGATTAGTTAGTGTTGTGCGTGTGTGTGTGTTGGGTGTTCTGGTTTTAAGGTTTTTGTTGAACTTGACTGACTCAATGAGATCTCGTGTGCCCTTCATTTGTTTGAGTCTGGGGATCCCGCAATGTAGCTATTGGTCCCAATTTTATGAAGATGTCATTGAAGACCTCAGGATGTGTGTTTACTAATGACTTGTCTCTGAATTGCAGGTTGCTGCTCCTGTTGCCCATCAGGATGCACCAAGTGCGCCTCTGGCTGCGTGTGCAAAGGGAAGACCTGTGACACAAACTGCTGTCAGTGATGACCCTGTGCAGTTTTCCAATTTCTCTTCCTGTGAACGTTTAAAACACGTATTTTCCATGATGTAGACACAGAATATATATTTTTCTTTTGTACTTTCTTTGGTCCTGAAATAAAGTTGCTATGAACAAACTGAATTTGTTGGGTTTTTTTTAATTTTTTTTATTTTTATTTTTATTTTTATTTTTTTTGCACATGCCCTGCTCGCTTAATTGGTGTCTTCATACCAGTCTGTTTTTAAAAGGAGCCCGGATAACAGCTGCGCATTGCCGGAACTAAAAAAAAAAAAAACACCGTTGGTTTCTAGGGGGACTATATTAGTGACGTACACCAGAAGGGCAGTCGGCTCCGTGTTTGTAATCGCGGTGTTTACGTGACGACGTTTGACAAGAACTCGCAGCAGTAAGAGCCGCCAGTCTGTAGGAATGCCGAAGGTGGTGTCCAGGAGTGTGGTGTGCTCTGACACCAGGGACAGGGAAGAGTACGATGACGGGGAGAAGCCTCTTCACGTCTACTACTGTCTGTGCGGCCAGATGGTTCTGGTTCTGGACTGCCAGCTGGAGAAACTGCCCATGAGGCCCCGAGACCGGGCCAGGGTGATCGACGCAGCCAAACACGCTCACAAGTTCTGCAACGTGGCCGAGGACGAAAACGCGTACATCAAGAGGCCCGAGGGCATCGAGCGGCAGCACCGCAAGAAGTGCGGCAAGTGCGGCCTGCTGCTCTTCTACCAGCACCAGGAGAAGAACCACCCGGCCACGTTCATCGTCGACGGAGCCGTCGTCAAGTTCGGACAGGGCTTCGGCAACACCAGCGTCTACAGCCAGAAACAGCCGGAGGTTCCCAAGAAGGTCCGCGTGATGATGACGAAGAGGACCAAAGACATGGGCAAGTTCAGCTCCGTGACCGTGTCCACGATCGACGAGGAGGAGGAGGAGATCGAGGCCCGGGAGGTGGCGGACTCGTACGCCCAAAACGCCAAGGTGATTGAAAAGCAGCTGGAGAGGAAGGGCATGAGCAAGAGGAGGCTGCAGGAGCTGGCGGAGCTGGAGGCCAAGAAGGCCAAGATGAAGGGTACGCTCATCGATAACCAGTTCAAATAGACGCGTGACGCTGTTGGAGAGACTGGACTGCTGCCCCGAGGAGGTACAGGAGACTCCTCCGTCGAGCTGGGAAAGACACTGGACAAATGAAATGAAAAAAGCCTTGATTACCGAGGTCTGAAGTGGCAGACTTCTTAGTTCATTTGTAATGTTTTTTGTACAAAAGGTTAAAGAGCAAGTAAGTGTTTGGTATATTGTAATAAAAATCTGGTCTTGTTTTACATTCAGCGAAGACTTTTGTTGAATTTTTTTTAACTTTTAACCTGTTAGATTGGTGTGTGTGTTCTTTTGAAGTGTATTAAGATGGTTAGGATTTTGTGGGTGGATGATCAACAAGGCAGGGCCTGATACAGTTAAACAGCCCCTCTAGAAATACGCGTACTGTTCCTTAATCTAGTCAAAATTCTCCCTAATGAATTACCCTTTCAACACATTTTTTTGCAAAAGCTGAAACGCTCAAAAATCCGCAATAAAATCATACATCTTTTTCTTTCTTTTTTTGTCGCTTTGATTTCATAAATCGCTTAAACAACTTCTTACTTTAAACTGCAAAACGTTAAATCATTTTTAAGGATTGGTTTGACTGGTTGTGTACCATGGTAGCAGTGAGATTAAAAAGATGTGGTTTGAATAGACGTAACCTACGAACATGGCTCACAACTTGGTTACAACCAAAAGAAACACAAACAAGGAGAGTGGGTTCTGTTTCTGTGATTGTTTTGGTATAAATGCAGCTTTAAAATATGAGTAGTGAAGAAAGACTTCTCTGCAGCACAGACAGAAGTATAAAGAGCTCACCAACACTGGCTTACTTTTAACGGGTTTTCAGTGATGCGTCACAGAGAGCTGGGAGGAGATTATTTAGGCTGACATTTGTTGCACAGTATTGTTCAAGCTACTTTGAAGTGTGAGGTTATGTGAGGTTTTATCAGAATCAAAATACTTTATTCCTTTTAGGGAATTTTGTGTCACAGTACTCTGCTTTACAGAGTAACATATTAATTATTTACAGTAAATAATGCACAGAATAGTAACCCTATATGAAAAAGTGATGCAAAAGTGTCCAGGTACCAGTCAGCAGAAGGTTTTATTTAAAGACATCCAATGGGAATTATACCATTTTATATTTTCTGGCTTGTTCGGCTCCCATTTTTAGATGCAGTTCTTGAATCTGAAAATATTTTTTGTTTTCCCCAAAAATGTTTGAATTTCCTTTTATTATATCATATACAAGATAAATGTTACTACTCGAAAGCAAACATGTAATCATTGGGCTTAATGACTCAAAAGCTCATTGAACCAAAATGAGAGCAGTTTTGGTCAAATATGTCTGTGTTTTCTTGTGAACAGTCACACAGGCGCTGCTCTTTGTGTACACTGTCTGTGTGAGAAGCAACTGTCTTTCATAATGTATTATATAAGAAAGTAGCTCTGGGCTTTGTGCTCCACATGACCAGGGCAGTGCAACAGACTGATGCCTGGAAGCAGGCATTCATCCGCCATCTGCTGCTTGAGATTGAAGCAGCAGCCAGAAGTTTCCTCTCATGAGAAAACAGAAAAAGAAATAACCGAAGGAAGAAAGACGGGATAAAGAAAAAACAAAGAAAAGCATAGGATTACTGTCTATGTGAAGGAATCTGCAGCTGTTTGGCACTAACATCTGACCAGATCCAAAGACTTGTTTTCAGGACGGACTTTGCACTGAAGAGCATCATTTACATGTTTGACTAACAGAGTAAAAGAAAACTGTCTTTGCTTAGTCAATGAACACAACACAGTGCATTTTGAGATGGTAAATGATGAGGCTGCACAATGTTAGGAAATCAGCCAATATCATAGCTGAAAATGTGCAACACATAAACCAATATTTAAGCCTCACAGTGTCTTACCAATACTTATACTCATTGTGTTAATGTATTTCTCTCTCTTTTATTTTGCTTTGCAGTTTAAATTGACCCCTGACAGTAAATATGTGATCAAGACATAAAATAAAGGAAGAAGTAGATAATATAAATTATCAATATGTTGATTTCTTAGATGACACCAATCATGATGAAAGTGGACGACTTTTTAAGTGAATTTGTGTGTCAAACATTTACACAAGTCAGTTTTTATTGCATTTTGCACAGGCAAAGATGACAAACAAACTATGTCACACTTTGCAAGGCATAGAGTAAAAGCCACCTTTTGGCTAAAGTACAGACATTGTTAACAGGGGATGTAGATAGTCAAGGGCTTCTCTCCTTTTTGTTGTTGCTGTCTTTTACATCAGGCAGGTTACTCATTTTGGTTGCTCATTCCCCTTTTTCTGTTAGACTTCTTTGTAAAGTCTAACAGGCAGAGAGACGATTTCAGGTGCACTCAAGCCCTCAGGCACCCCACGTAATCATTTCCTCCACGATCTCCATGATTTTAAGACATTTCTCCAAGTATAGCACAGTGTGTTCTTACCATTATAAGTCACAGTCTGTCGGCTGGTGTGGTCCCTGCTAAACTTAAACTTCCAGTTTTACAAACTCTTCTTAAGTAAGTTGGTCTTGACAAATCCATGTTGGCTAATTATAGACACATTTATAAATTGCTGTTCCTTTCAAAGATTTTAGAGAAAATTGTATTCCATCAAGCACCGAATCATCATTATTAAGGGACCTTAATGATATCTATCTGGCATGTGATTCTGGTGACCATATTGTGTTGGTTTTGCTTGAACTAACTGCTGCCTTTGATACGGTGGACCACAAGATTTTAATATCACGCCTAAATAACCTAGTAGGCATTTATGACACTGCATTTGATTGGTTTAGTTTGTATATGGCTGATAGCTGTTTCTGTGTCCGGATTTCAGGCACAGAATCCTCTGCACCCCCCTGTCATGTGGGATCCCACAGGGTTCAGTTTTATGACCACTGCTTTTTTCACTGTACCTGTTACCTTTGGGTTCTATCCTTAGGAGGCCTGGTATTGCATTCCACTGCTATGCTGACGATTGTCATATTTACTTGCCCTTAAAGCAGAAGGATGGATTCTCAATTAAACCACTCTTGGATTGTTTGGAGGATATTTAAGCTTGGCTGGCCCTGAACTTTTAACATTTACATAAAAAGAAAACAGGCGATAGTGTTTGGTTCAATTTCAATTCAATTCAATTCAATTTTATTTATATAGCGTCTATTACAACACAAGTTGTCTCTAGGCGCTTTCCAGAGACCCAGAACATGACCCCCGAGCAATTATTACATAAACAGCAGCAGGTAAAAACTCCCCTAGTGGAAGAAAAACCTTAAAACAGTGGCAAGGAAAAACACCCCTTTAAGAGGGAAGAAACCTGGATCAGGACCTGGCTCATGAGGGGGGACCCTCCTGTCGAAGGCCAGCCGGGTAGAGCAAGAAATAAGAAAGAATAGAGACATAGAGACATCGTCAAAGGTACAAGATAGGATACATTAGTAACTGTCCTTGGTAGTCCAATTAGACTTCTGTGAATATGGGTGATATATGGATAGACGGTGATCCAAGGGGATGAGGACTGCAGGTCGGGATGTCAGCAAGTATCCAACAGACATCCATACAAGTGACATGTGAGTCCACCTCTGTTGATTTGGGATCTAATCTATCTATCTATCTATCTATCTATCTATCTATCTATCTATCTATCTATCTATCTATCTATCTATCTATCTATCTATCTATCTATCTATCTATCTATCTATCTATCTATCTATCTATCTATCTATCTATCTATCTATCTATCTATCTATCTATCTATCTATCTATCTATCTATCTATATCTATCTATCTATCTATCTATCTATCTATCTATCTATCTATCTATCTATCTATCTATCTATCTATCTATCTATCTATCTATCTATCTATCTATCTATACAAATTGACAGTGAGTATGATTTACATTCCACATTGGCAAAAATTGGCCTTAAGAGTGAACAACTTAAGAGTGGACAATTTAATTCCAGTCCTCCATAGATTAAAACAAAAATACACAGAAATGCCTCAAAGGAGAGGAGAGATTATTAATTAGGATATGACAATTTTTCTCCTTTTGTTTATATTTGACTGAAATTCTCTCTGCCAGTGACAGTGGTTTTGATGGCAGAGCAAAAGTTAAAATAAATGCATAAAAAACATGCATGGAAAATAAAATTAGTACATTGTTATTTTTCATTATTACTCCTTTTCTTAGAAGTGTCGGTTTAATGGCAGTACTGTATGTTTAATAAGCCAAGGTAATGTGCCCAACAATTTTCAACCATTCATGCTTTCTACAGTATTAACTTTTCATTGATGTAAAAAGAAGAAAAGCATTGAAAATGTCTCCCAACTTGATTAACAGCCAGATTCTTTTTTACAAAGCAGTCATGATCCACAAACTGGCGACAAATGTAAACAAAATGCTGTTGTAAAAGCTCCTAAAGAAAACCTTCATCTAATGGTATTTTAACAATACTATCTGATGTATGGCTTTTATAATTTTTTTTTAACTCTAGTAACATGGTCATATGTTAAAAGTTATGTTGGCCACTTGACGTGGTTTACGTCAACATGGTGATACTGTATCTATACGAACTGGTGTGTCTACTGCTTACGTTCTTCTGTTTTTTGGGTTGTTTTATTTTTTTTTTTTTGCCTTCAGTTATTATCTTCCCTCGTTTAATCTCTGTAAATAATTGACGTTTAAATAAACAAGAAGGGACACAGTACTGTATCCTTGTGGCGTCGTCGTAGTTTTTCCTGCACACTAGGTGTCACTGTAGCCCTTTATGATAGGTGTGTATTACTCTTCCGAAGAAGAACTTCCCCGTAGCAGCCAATCACCATTGACCATAGAAGTACCGGCGCAAATAACATACTCAGTGGACTTTACTTTAATTCTGAACGAAACTACGTGGTAATTATAAATATATTCACTTAGCGAGGACTACATACAGAACTGTACTTGCATCCGCTTTACGTAACAGGTACGGAGCTTCATCGCTTCCAACAGGGCGTAATATAACATCTAAAGTCAGCCAAACATGTGCTGGAGCGTTAGCCTTTTAGCTCGCTGGCTAACGCCGTTAGCCACCGAGAAGACGCTGAAAACGCGGCGCTGTCTTTATCCCCCGTGGCCAAAACGGCTCTTCAAGCCTTTTATTTTCCTCGTGTATTGTTATGTCTGTTCCTAACATATGCTCGTTTGGTTGGCTTTGAGCTTATGCCGAGGTATCGCGACCAAAATACGCGCGCAGACAATGTGTTTACTGGTGTCAGCTGTCAGACTCTGCGTCCTGGCGCATCTAAATGTATTTTAATTAAAACCTGCTGGTTAGGTACCACGAAATCTCTTTCTGATGCATTTCATATCCTCTATCTCATGTTAAACTCTTTAAGTTTGTCCAGAATAGATTAGAATATCCAACAATTGAAGCTGCACCTCTTAATTGTCACAGTCACTGCTTAACGTTGAATCAACCTTGAAGTTCAGAACTCCCAGGTCCAATGACGTTTCACATTTGTTGCCTTCCCCCGTCTTTGTGCAGTGGTGATGGATGCAGAAGGTTTCGGCGAGCTTCTGCAGCAGGCAGAACAGCTTGCTGCGGAGACAGAAGCCGTGTCTGAGCTGCCACATGTTGAGAGGAACCTTCAGGAGATCCAGCAAGCTGGAGAGAGACTCCGATCTCGCACCCTGACCCGCACATCTCAAGATGCAGCAGATGTGAAAGCGTAAGGAATACTTATTTGTGTTTTAACCCCCCTTTTTCTTTTTCTTTTTTTTTTAAATCTCAGGTCATGGCACTCACAATCATCACAAAGGCAACCTGGTAACATTAACGGTTAATATTATAGCTTTAAATCAGATTTGTTTTGAGATTCATCATGTGGAATCTTTAGTTGTCCAAACAATCTATTGTTAGATATGCCAGAGACAAGTTCCCATTTTGTTTTAAGAAGATGCACGTCAAGGTTTCTTTTTTTTAGTCAAACCTTTATGTGTACCACTGCACATATAACTTTTTTTTTTGTATTCATAAAAGTTTAACAAAATCCCTTTAATGCAAACTAATCAGCTACGATCTGTCATCAAAGCCTTAATGAGCGGAAAAGCCTCTTCTGCCCTCTAGTGGCAGTCAAGTACAAACACTCTTGTCGGTTATCTTTTTTTCTCCTAACCTTTCTTTTTCACTTCCAGATCAATCCTCCTTGGTTCAAGAGGTTTGGACATCTTTCATATTTCTCAGAGGCTGGAAAGTCTAAGTGCTGCTACCACCTTTGAGCCCCTGGAGCCAGTCAAAGACACTGACATACAGGTAGGAATGAGTGGGAGAAATAAAACGTACAGTGCGTTCAGAATCTTTTGTGAACCTCACAGATTTTTCCACATTTTTCATTTACATTCCTCTTCAGATTAATTTATTTAATTCATACTAACCTACTTCAAACAACACTATGTAGTGATGGAGAACTTTAAGTTCTCTGGTTCTCTGGAGCCTTTAAGAGTGCTTTGGGACTTTATTTCAGTCCCACTGTAAAAAAATAAAACCAAAAATCCTTTAAATCTTGTTAAGAAGTCCATGGTATGTTTTTATAAACAAAATCAGTCATAAACTCTGAGACTGTAGAGTTCCATTTTTTTTAATCTGCAGAGTAGCACCTACAGTTGTAGAAAGAGGAGTCCAGACATATCACATAAACCACTGAAGTAATAAATACTGTCCACTGGTTGTGTGAGATTTTACAGCAAAGGGATCTTTTAGACAACATGATTTTAAGATTGTTGATGTGTCAGTGGCTAATCAGCAGGCAATTGGTATTCAGCAATAGTTAGGTGTGTGCGAGACTTGTTAAAGATGCTCACTGGCACATTGGTGAGCCTTTGGCAAGGAGGGACTAATATTTAAAGCCGAGTTGTTGTCTGACTGTGTAGTGTATGACCCTTAGTGGTCAGTCACCTAATGTGTGCAGGTAAACTAGTTTTAGACCCAGATTACAAAATTGCGAGTCCTGTAATCTGATCAGAGCTACAGTGAACCCACTCCAAATATCCCGTAGTCTGAAACCAGCCTAATGTTCATGTGCTGTGAGAAACCAGTAAAATAATAAGTTAGTGCAACATACACAAAGTCCAAACAAGCAGGGTAGAGAATCCTACAGAGGCAAAGAGGAGATGCTTCTGGATGTATTCTGGTATTTTTATGAAGGTGGCATATTTGACACGTTATGGTTGTGGCTGTGATGGCATGAAATCAGATTCTGTTAGCCTTCGTGTCCTACCCTGAGAAGTTAAAAGAAGACGATGTATAAGAACAGAAGTGAATTTAGTTTACTTGGAGAACACACAGTCTCCATTTACAGGTACTAACGCGGACTGACTCCTTTTTCTCAACGATGCCTCACAAATTTGACATGAAAACAGCTACGATTTGCCACTAAATAAGTTATAAATTATGACATTCTAACCATTCCTGTGGGAGACACTGATTAGGAGCAGGCCTGTCAGTCAGTGAGGAAGTTATCTTTAAAAATTCTCATTTGCAACCTCTTCACTCAAGTGGCGAGTGTGTTGGCACATGGGGCTGCAGATGACCAGAGCTGTTTGCTCCCGGGACGCGCCAGCTCGCAAGTTTTTATATTGTTTTGTTTCAAATATTGTTGAAAGGGAATACATTACTATTCTTACACTTCCCGTTGTATTAGCTTTATCTTCTTCTGATTCAAACCTGCACGGCTGGTGCCAGATTAGCATATTCACAGATCTCCATTTATTGACTGAGAAGAGAGTTGTATCTGAATAGTTTTTTAAACCAGAAATAGATTTTTTTTTTTAAATTTTACTTCACAATTTACAATTTTGAGCAACAGAGGTCTAGATGGTGTATGTCAACATTTACTGTGACTGAAACTCAAATTAAGAAGTCGGTCATGTGGTAATGCGGTTCCTTTGTGGTAATGAGAAAAAAAAGCCCATCTTTTTTGTAGCACTCAGCAAAGAGACCCTTAAAGTGCCCTGACAAAAGGCAATATTCATTAAAAGGCACCTGACGACACCCTGGGATTTTTCTGAAAATCATTTGAATGAGTCTCTGTTCATGATAAACCCTCTAATCCTCTAGACTGAACATAACTGTGTTAATAGCATCTCTGTTGTCATTGTTCATGACTGCCACTTATAGTGACAGTTTACATTTAACTAGGAGTAGATGCAGGAGCCATGAAAGTGCAGGAGTGGCCCAGAGAAAATTATGTGAACGTTTTGACTTGAACTCAGCAGAACATCCATGAAAGACCTGAACTGGCTGCCCACTAACGTTCCCCATCTGAATGGGGAATCGATCTTGATATGAGAGAAAATGTTTCAAACTACTGTATAACAGTTGTTTGAGATGATCACGTTCTATTTGCATTATCACCTTCTGAAAGACAGCTGCGAAACTAACAAAAATGTCATATTTTCACATGTTTATTTTGTTTGACTGTTGACAGCTTTACTTATACTTAACATGTTTTTTTTAAAGATTATTAAGAAACTGAAGTGATAATAGATAAACTACATGGGAGAAAACAACAGTGTTCTGTTGTCAAAAGAAAAGAAAATACATTTTTGTCTTTCTCCTCCAAACACTTTTAAGTTATCTACTAAAATCGTTTTAATCCAATTCAAGGAAAAAACTACTTACTATTTACGACAGCTCTATTGTTTGCTCAAGTTAATATTATCAGTGTTTTTAAATTATATATTTTTTTAATTAGAAACATTTTAAGGCCCATTTATGGTCCCTTGCGTACGTTAATTGTCTGTTTCAAGCATTGTCATAAGTCACCGCCCTTATACTTCTGTCTTTTATGTTGCCTTGGTTGTTAAGTCCATTCATCCACTAGTGGGCAGTGCTGAGTTCAGAGTTCACTACCACGCTACGACATCCGTTTCTAACAAAGCTTATGCGGTAAATATGCTGAAACTAGGACATATATCCCATGCAACTACATATGCAGTAGTATCCTTTTAAGTATATTAAGAATTTAGAATTAAAGAAAAAAAGTGAAATTACTGACTTAGAAGTTTGTCAGTCTGTTAGTTGTGGGTCTGATGATGTTCTGCAGGTGCAATGTTAAATCTGTGTAGTGTTATATTTAATATTAGTCCCATCATGTAAGTTGTTGCATACCCTCAGCTTTTCTGTATTCTCCTCTTCTTAATGCTCATTCATCCATTCATCCTGCAGCGCCTGCTGTTTTTCATCTTGACCGTTTTATCCATAGCTGAGATACAAGTTTAACACTTTTGCCCTTTTGTCCTGATTTGTTTTTTGTTTTTTTGTCGTTGTTCACTTGTCTTTCTTTTATATTTACTTCTTAGTGTAATGGACATCTCTTTTATTATTCTTGGTCAGCCGGATGTATGGTAGTCTGTGTGGGTTTGACAGACTGACTGGAAGAGCACTTAACTCCTGACAGTGTAGTGCAGGACACACACACACACACACACACACACACACACACACACACACACACACATTCTCCCTCTCTCTTCCTGCTGCTCTCAGCTTCTCCCTTATTGGTGTACAAAAGACACAGCTTTGTGGAGTTGCATGTCAGACTAAATTGGAGAGACAAATCCCACTGCTGTGTGAAAGCCACAGCTACAGCTCCATTTAAACAACCAGATCTATTGTGCAGTCCTTATTTTTAACAATGCTGTATTAGAGTGATTGTGAACAGAAAGCAAGATTTACCTGCACCAGGGTGCCTTTATAGTTTGTTCCTTTCATTTTCTTTTTCTTTTTTTTTACTGTTTCATAAAAATTCAATTCTCAACTTTAACATCCCTCATGAATCTGTCTGTCTGTTGATTTATTGATATCCATCCATCCAGCCATCCATCCAGCCATCCATCGTTAATTACGCATTAAAAAAACAAAACATATTGGCATTAAACTGAATTTTGTCTTGACAACCATATATATATATATATATATATATATATGAGAGCAAGAGAGAGTTTCTCAAAATGACAGTTCTGATGGCCTTGATTTGTCTCTAACTGCTAATTATGACTAATTGTGAAGCTGATCCAAATGAAGGTTTCTGACTCCAAGAGTCAATAAAAGCAAACTGAAAATACTTGAAATGACAAAACAACTGTGAAATGATTTAAAACTAAGACAATTTTGAACTAATCTAAGTTCTTTTCCAACCCCCTATACACACAGACGCGCGTCTCCTTATTATCCTATCGAGAAAGTCTGAGTCACTTAACAGCATTGAATACATTGCCTTTCAACATCAATCTTTTTCAAAGGAGTCCAGACTCAGCTTTTCCTCCTTTTCCACCAGCACAATTTTTAGGGCACAACTTAAACTGTCTGTATAGTTGTTGTTTTTTCATATTTCTTTTCCATTTTTACTACATTTTGAAGAAGGTTTGAAATAAGGTTTGTTAGGTCTAAGTATTATAATGAGATACCTGTAAGGTGAAAGGATATAGATAATTTACCTCACAAAACATCTTCATTTGGCTCCTTGTTAACAAACCTTCCCGGAATGCACTATCAATTATATAAAATTACATACATTAATTATACAATTAATCATATTAAAACTCTTCCGTGATGTTCTGTCATAAGAACAAAACCTCTCTCTTTTTTTTTTTTTAATTTAAAGTTCTTTCACCTGAGTTAACTGTGGCCTCTCATTTGTTAGTGATTACTTACAACTTAGCTGCATTATACCATGCTGTAAACCTCTAAAATAAGCATCAGGGCCTTTATGCCATGTTGCTAGAAGGACGTCATCATCTGCATAAAGCACAAACATGACCTGACCTCTGTGTAACACGCCTTCTTCACCGCTACTCTTTGTAATTCTGTCCATTTAAATCATTAAAATCAATTGTGATTATGTCCAGTCTTGAAGTCCAACCCCAGAAAACTGGTCAAACCAAATGTAGCACATACAAACTTGGTTCTTTCTTCAAGTAGACAGGGACTGGGGGGCTCACAGAAGTTTCCATGGTTTTGACTGAACATTTGCAAGTGAAATTGCAAGCTTCGCCAGTTACTGAACGCGTTTTAGAAAGAGGAAGAGTTCCCCGCTGTTTCAACAAAAAATCTTTGTCTTTATTCTTGGTCTTTTTCAACCACATAACTGGAACAGCTGTCAAAAAAGAGCCGTCAAAAAAGACATAAGAAAATGCATTGTATATCCTAAAATACTTGGAGTTGTGGCAAGAGCTAACAAAGGACAACAGAGATTAATATTGACAAAAAAATCTTATATCAAATTTTCTGTCTTTTAGGTGGATTAGGATTCCTCTACACAGGTTATCAGAATAAAAATAATGGCAGGATTAAATGCAGTAGTAGTAGAGTATCTAATTATAGTATTAATTATATATGGTAATATAGTAATAATACTAGTAGTGATATTAGTATTATTGGTATTTTTATTATATTTAATAAACTAACATTTAAATCCATCACTTTTATGTTAGTAGTTAATATTGTCTTATCATTTAAATACATTTCTGGACAAATTCTGGTTGACTTGCAACATTTTTCCACTGTTAAATTCTAGACACATTTTCATCCCTGAGATGTCAACATATTCAATGTGTGTCATACATGTCTGGCTGGTACTGATCCATTGAATATACGTAGCGTCAGGACTAAAGCTGATGTGGCATCCCTCCTAACATGCAGAGTGTCTTAACTCAGTTTCTTTTTTTTTGCTGTCTAAAGCTTGGGAACCTTGGGAATTGAACAACTTGGGGTTGTTAGAGTGGACACAAAGGAAATGCAAACGTACTGCTATAATTTATGAGTGTCTGCATGTTTGTGCATGAGTGAGCTGATACTTGTCTCCACGGCTCCTCGCATGCCTTCAGAGGGAAGTGGAGTGTGAATGATGTGTGTGTGTGTGTGTGTGTGTGTGTGTGTGTGTGTGTGTGTGTGTGTGGGTGTGAGTGTGAGGTGAGATATATAGATAGATATATAGATATATAGATATATAGATAGATATAGATATATATATATATAGATATATATATATATATATATATATATATATATATATATATATATATATATATATATATATATATATATATATATATATATATATATATATATATATGCCTACACACACCGTATTGCCCTTATTGAATAATTTAGTTACGTCTTGCACAGGTGTAAATCCTGCATCCTAGTTGGATGCTGTGGTCCCTCATGTTAGTTTGGTGTAGATATTCAAACTGAAATAAATCGACGCGTGTGTGTGATTCAGGAGATTCAGGATGTGTCATACGGTTTAGCATGTTGGGACAATTTTTATTTTTTCACAAACAGGTACATGGTGAAAAAAAAAAAAATTTTTTTCCCACTTTATTGTGTCCACATCTCACGTTTCACTGTTTTATCTTTTATTTTCGTAAATCTTTAAACTTATTTGCTTACTATTCCTTTTTTTTTTTTTAACGACTGTAGTTCATCCCATTTAAATCTTTTTTTGACCATTTTCCATTTACACCCCCCCCAACCTTACTTGCACAAGTCTCTCAGCAATAATAACATGCAGTCACTGTATGCAGTTGGCTATAACCATAGAACTGCTGCAGTGAACGAAGGGTCTTGCTTCACAGGAAAAGTGTGTGCCCTTTTGTGCGAGCTTCTTGTGGTGTGTTTGCACGTCTGTCAGTGTCCTTTTGTGTACGTCTGAATGGATAAATGCATATATAATGTAGTTTTGTCTGCATATGGGTGCCTGTGTTTTTTTTGTTTTGTTTTATTGCTTGTGTGTAAAAATGTGGCTGTGTGATGTGGATGATGTTGATGTGATGTATGGATAAAACTTCAAGTGGATGTGTTGATTTAATGTGCCTGCTCTGTGTGCGCGCGTGCAACAATAGTGAGTCTTCATATAGGAATGCCCTCCACCCTCTCCTCCCCCTTGTGCTTCCCAAACCCTTCATTAACTAAACATGACCCTTAAGAGCATGATTAGCCTCGTTTCAAGACAGGATGTCGGAAGCCATCAACCAAGTGGGAAAAAAAATCCATTACTATAATTGCATTGAGCAGAGGGAGGAGAGGGAGGGAGGAAAGATGGCTACATAGTTGAATAAAAAGGGAGGAAAATGAGTGGAAGGGAGGAGACAGGGCTGTTAGAGATGAGAGGATGAACTGGAGGAAGGAGAGTGAGAGAGAGAAGATGGAGATTGACTGCTCAGGATGGGCGGTAGCAGCTGATGGCATGAGCAGATATTCTATATGATTCTATAGTTCCTTCTCCTGGATCCCCCCCCGTGTCTGATGCTCAGTTGGTACAGCCCTCCGACAATAAAACCACCTCCAGTTTGTCTTGATGTGGCACTTTCACTTGATTTTTCCGGCTCACACACAAGAGTCACTGGCCTGCTTTCGATCGGGGGGAGGCTGCAAGTGGACCGCCATGCCGGTTCCACAGGGCACAGGGAACACGCCCAAGCACGATGGCCTCTGCTGCTGCACTGACACAGCGACACAGTTTGATAAAGAAAAGGACAGGAAAGTCTCGTAGGCTGTCAAAGTCCAAATACCTAGAATCTGAAAAAGAGATGATAAACTATTTTTTTAATTTATTTTTTTTAACTTGTGTGATCGTAACCTCTTATCTGTCAGTCTGTGACGCAGGCATGAAGGCTATCAGCATGAGTGAGTATTGCCCACACACGGATATACACTCACACACTCCTTCACATGTATGTCACACAAATTGTCACCTGTCTGTCTTTCTTTATCGCTTGTCTGATAGTGTGACATGTATGTATGATGGCGGTGATGACATAAATTATGCGTTTATGCCAGGACTTAAACGTCATTGACCTAAAAGCATCTGTACATATGCATTTGATGTCTCATTTTTTCCTTCTTAAGGTTTTTTTTCCTCTGCAGGTAATGATAAATCGACGGGTGGGGTTTCTCATTGCTATATACATTTACTTGGGCAGTGGTCAGCTCTTTTAATGCCAAATACCTCCTACTTTTACATTCACAATGACTTGCAAAGTCGACAGGGCTTCTTCCCTTCATTTCCCCTTTAACTCATTATGACCTGCTGTAACAAATTTGTGGTTTTATCTTTTAAGCATAGTGACGTACACATTTTCTTCACAAGCATACTATTATTTTTAAAATATATATATTTAGATTAATTGAATTTTCATCCAAATGTTTTTATATAATGTTTCTCTTTTTTTTTTTTTTTTTTTTTTTTTTTTTTTTTTTTTTTTGGGAAAATCAAAAATAGCAGGCTTTAAGGAACAGAATGAAATAAAAATGAAATAAAATAAAATTAAAAATAAAAAAAAAAAACCCTTGTGTTTTTTTTGTCGGTGTTTTACATGAAGCTTTAGGTTTGAATGGGTTAACTTCTCCGTGACTATGTCCCTGTGCAACCTCAAGATGTCTAGAGACCAGATTTTAAAAGAGCAAAAATTGCTGATTTACCTCAATATACTGTGTTGCTAGATTGCGTTGTAATAAGGTGCTGGCATCTGTGACCATCTTGAAAACCGGTAATGAAAGATGAGTCAGTCACAGAAAGATGGACATGTACAGTTTTACATATGTGCTCTGCCTATTCACATATAAACGGGCCTATTTTTCAGATCAGTTTTATGCAGTTTCCTAAAATGAATAACTTATTTGCCTTAAATATAGTTTTTTATTATTTTTTTAATTATACCTTCACAGTGTAGAAAAAAAATATCCGTTATATCTGAATTTGCCGACGGACTTGGCGTTGTATTAGCAACTGTATTCAGTATCAATGTAGAGTTTCCTGACTTATCAACCATTATTAATTTCAGTGGCGGTGTTCCTATTTCTGTAGAAGCTTCTGGGCCATTTGGCCAGCAGGCTGTGGGTGTTCCCAGTGGATTGCAGATCTCTCATGATACACAATACAGGGGTGGGGCAATAGGAGAAACGTACATCTTCTTTACCAACTGCCTTGTGCTAAAGTGACTATTAAGCGTGATAAGCATGTAGTTGTCTTCACTGAAACGTCCCATATAAATATCTTTTAGCGTGTTTAAACATGAGTCCTCTCTTTCATTTTTTACCTTTTTCGAATGATTTAGTGTTTTATGGAGTCTCAGACTGAACATGCCAAATCTGTCAGTTGTGTGTATATTTTGCATCACGCAGCAAAAGTGATTTTGACAATGATGTTGAGTCTGTTTGGCTTTGAAATTTTGTTTAAAGGGAAATAAAACGGTTTCTCCAAAGAAGCATTATCTTTTAGGAAGAAACGAGATATATATTGACCTTGTCTGGAATTGTGGGTGTACGTGTTACTCATGCTTGTACACATGTTCTTGCTCAAGGCTCTGAACCCCAAGGTTGCTCTGAATATGGCCATTGTAGAAACAAAAGTAATGCATGTTATACAGAAAGAATATACACAGTATATAGGAAGACGCACTGTATGAGAGCTGTGGAAGGCATTTTGCAAAAACTAGAGTAGGTTAAATAATGCTATGTAGGTGTGGCCCAGTTAGATGCATTTTTACAGGAGAGTAAAAAAATCTTGTAGTAATCAGTTTTTATGTGCAAAAAGTTTTCTTTGTTAGTATTTGTTGCATTAAGACTAATGTGCCAAAAAGACTTCCGAATTTACAACAAAACGCTTTTTCATGTCAGACATATGGGACTTCTGGCAACAACTCTTGGCTAAGTTGTCAGTTTACATTTGGCACCAAAAACGGTGTATAGGCACTGGCAGACCCGTTGGCAGTACAAGTGCAGCTGGCACTGCACAGCGAAATGACATTAATAAAAAATCTTCTACCTCCTTTTTAAGTGAAAATGCTGAGGTAATGTCCCAGAAGTGAAGTCCAGTGAATCTCAACTAGTATAATTTCTTTTCTTTTCTTTCTTTTTTTTTTCCCTTTGAAGTCACCTTCCTCGACCCAGTCAACCCTGGAACCCTGGCTTTTTCCTGGTTTAGATCATCATCGCCTCCTTTTCTCCAATTTACTGGAACACTAATAGTCATTACTATGACTAATCCAGCCCCACGATAGACGTGTCCAGCTGACCTCTTCCTTTCTATGCCGTTCTATTATATTCAGTTCTGTCTATGCCATTCTGTTCTGTTCAGTCCTGTTTTATGCTTTTCTGTTCGGTTCTGTTCTATGTCATTCTATGCCGTTCTGTTCTGTTCTATGCTGTTCGGTTCTGTTCTATGTCATTCTATTCTGATCTGCTCTTTTTCATTCTATTCTTTTCCATACATATTTGTTTTCCAGTGCACCTCTCCAGAGAGCATTGACCTGAGCTACTCTCTGGTTGGGGTGGTTAAATATAGACCTATTCTCTGCTTCTACTGGGAACAAGTAAGATGGGCAAAGAAAGACAGAGGTACAGGGCCCAGGGAGGAGGAGGCTTAGAGCATTAGGAATTAACCAAAGAGGTACAAAAGAAGAGAAAAAAAATCCCCCACCTTTTTTCTTTTGTTGAATGATCTAGAGTAGAAGAATTTCAGTAAATTGGGCAATGTAGCTTCTACTACATAATTGTATTTGGTACAAAATATGTACCAGTTAAAGAATACTGTCCCTTCTTGCCACGGTGTAAGGAAGTATGGTTTCTGGCCGTAGAGGAGCAGCATCTGATGTGTGACACATCCTGGCTGTTGTACTTTGACTAGTTCCCCTGTTAGGTGGCAGAGCACCTTCTTATTAAGTTATGGTGTAACCGTAGTTGTCACAGTAGAGGAATTTAAACTTATAAAGATCAAATGAAAAATAGTTCAGACAGCAAATACGTTAGCAGAACCTACACAAGTCAGAAATGACTCATCAAACCTTTCTATTAAAAAAAAAAAAGTTCCAACATTTCTGGCAATCGATATCTCATTTGAGTCATTCTTCTGTTGAGAGCTTGACTGAAGTAAGACCACAAAAAACATGGACAACGCAACGCATTTGTATAATACATCAATATTTTCCCCGTTGTGGGACTAATAAAGTAAATCTGATCTAATCTATTCTGGTGGTTTCACTGTTGCCTCACAGCAATACGGTTCCTGGTTCGAGTCCCAGAAGGAGTCTTTCTGTGTGGAGTTTGCATGTTCTGTCCATGCTTGCAGCGGTTTTCTCCAGGTTCTCCAGCTTCCTCTTAGGATTCAAATATGTGTGAATGTCTGTCCAGAAGGTACCTCTGGCTTTTGCCCAAAGAGAGCAGGAATAGCTCCAGAAGATCCCTGTGATCCTAAATGGGAATAAGCGGGGATGGATGAATGCATGGATTGTGATAGATAATTGATAGATATGATGGCTTTCTATTGTTATATAAAATGTATGGATGGACATTCATATTCTGCTAACCAGACTGCTACTGTTGTATTTGTGAGATTAATTAAAGACAACAAACTGCTCTCCCCGTAAAACAGCAGACACAAGCGCATGCACAAGTATTTCACCAGTGTCTTTGTCAATCGGTGATCGAGTATTAGAATATTTTCTAAGTATAAACTTTATGAAACATGTTATCAGTTGAGATTATATCATGTTTTTCTAAGTATGAAAAGTAATACTTTTCAGTTATGTAGTTAACAGTTAATTAGTTTTTGAAATATTTTAATAAGGTTATTAATCTGCTATGTGTAAATGTGTGCTCCCAGTTTTCTCTCATCTTGTTTACTGTGAGAGATTAGAGTGAAGGAGGAGGTGTGGGATGGGGATGGGGGTGGGGTCAAAGGTCTGGAGGAAAAGACGACGCAGGTATGAGACTGAAGATGTAAAAACATGGACACATGCTGTAAGAGAAGAGATCAAAGAGCGCAGACATCCCCGCAACGCAGAGGAATAGTTGTATTTAGTAAATGTCTCTCTCTTACAAAGGTTTTCAAGCAAAAATGATTGTGCATGCTTCAGGTACAAAGCTGGATTTGACCAAAACTGTCCTTTCTACTTTAATTTATGATTAACCAACAGTTCTTGTACAGCAGGAAGTGCAACACCTTTCAGATTGCTTACATATTTCAAATAAATGCGTCTTTCTTTAATCTATTCAGTGGCTACAAAATATGACAGCTGCAGCTTTGATGTTTGATATTCACTGCAAGAATTTTCTGCTTTTTTTTTCTCACTTATACAGTGAAATTTCTTGTGCGCTAATGAGGCAAAATATATCTGATTTTCCTTGAATACAGGAAAGTATTCAATTCAATTCAGTTTTATTCATATAGCGTCTATTACAGCACAAGTTGTCTCTAGGCGCTTTCCAGAGACCCAGAACATGACCTACCAAAGTATTTACTGACGATTGTATTTGTTTTATTGCTGCAGAATATTGGCACCTTGCAATGAATTAACTGAGTTGACCATGAACTTCTGTGTATACCAGATTTTTCTGGAGTGAAATGTGATTTCTGACAACTGAAGCGTGGCCGAAATCGGCTTGTGCGATGTTACGATGTTACGATGAGCCCAAGCAGGTCGCACCTACAACATATTGGCTTAAAAAGAGAAGAACAAGCAAAGCAATAGCAGAATCAAAAGTCCGCACTTTATCCCTATGAAACTGCTGCGGCAGGACATTAAGAGAGCTGTTTGCACAAAAACCTGCAAACCACAGAGAAATTGGGAAATGTAAAGAAGAGCGGGCCAGAATGTCCTCGTAACAGTGAGGAAGACTGGTAGTTGCTCTGAAATGGCAGTAAGTGGTCACTCCTGCAAAAGGTGTTTCTGCAAGCCACCGAATCATGTGGCATACATGTTTATTTGGAAAATAAATCATCACGTGATGTAATATGCCATGTTCTTGCTCATATTCATCTCATTTTAAAACCTAGGAAAGAGTAAAGGAATATTTGGGGGGGGGGCGGAGTCTAGATACAAAAGTCCTTAGTGATTGCAAATAGAAAGTACTATGAGGTCTACTCAGCTCATGTTGTGCGTTTAGGATGAGAAGCTTCTCCCGGTTCGGCAGGATTGGATAGTTACCCTCCTCAGACAGAGGTTCGGATCAGGTCGGGTTTCTTTTTTTTTTTTTTTTTTTTTTTGCTGCAGCAGCCATCTTAAGTTGAAACCAAAATGGAGGCTATGCTGTCTGCTGTCTCGTAACAATAAATGCAGGCAAAATGCACGTACTCCCCTGTTGTCTTCACTCTGTATTTGTATTAGATGGCAGTCGAACTATACCCGACTGAGGAGAGCAGAAACAAATATGAGCGAAATCTGAGAAGCAGGTTTTCTATCCAGAGGAGCAACTAATGTGCACATGCTGAATCTGTCTCCCCAGAACTTTATGCAGAGTTTCTTGTTTAATTTCCTCCACTAGGATTGATAATATTTCTCATTTCCACTGCTCTTTCTTCTTCTGCTGGCCTGTCACCGTTTCTCACGCTCAATCCGTGTCTCTCGTTCTGTCTCCGACTCAATCACAGGGCTTCTTGAAGAACGAGAGGGACAACGCCCTCCTGTCAGCCATCGAGGAGTCTCGCCGCAGGGTCAGTATCTGCTCAGTCTTATTACTCCGCTGCTCAGAACGGAGCAACATAATCTGATTCCTGCTGTGTAGAAAACCACTTCACAGGCATCTATACACTCTGGCAGACCTGCAAAGTGCGCGTCTTCATATTGTAGCTTTCATTTCATGCTCCAGGCAAAGTGGATATGTTCACAAACGGAGGTTTAGACGCCGTATTTGCTCCTAATTGTCACAGGCATGCCTCCTTCGTTGTTTTACTTCTCCAAACGTATATTTATTTTCAACACTGCAACGTGAATGGGAACCTGGTTATCGTGGATATTCGGGTATCATGGAGGAAACTTTTTCAGATTTTGTGCTCGCTGCGATCTGAAAGTCTGTCTGGTGTGAGCCTTCGGGGAATGGTTTTGAAATGGCCTCCCTGATGTGCAGAGCTAATAGGCCCTGGGTTTAATTAGCTACCAGTCCCATTATTTCTCTCTGCTCCCTGAGAGAGGAAAAAGGATGTATGCTCAAGGGTGGGGGAAAAAAAAAAAAATCCACTCAGGATTAAAAAGAAAGCAGATGTTGGATAATTTGCAGATTTCTATCTCGCTGCTTTAGGTTTTACATCACAGAAAATGTAATTGGTAATGCATTATTTGAGACTTTGAGGCGTTTATGCAGGCATCTCTGTCTGTCTGTCTCTCTCTCTCTCTCTCTCTCTCTCTCTCTCTCTCTCTCTTTTTATTGATGTTAAAAAAGCAACTAATACTTTTCTCTTCAGTAATTTACGACTGAATAATAAACTTGCTTTCTTGATTGTCCCTTATTTGATTATTTAAATTATGCAATGCTTCAACTTGAAATGTAAGATTTCACCACGTTGACACGGTGATGGTTGGCTGTACTCCAAACTTGTGACTCTCTTCGCCGTAGATTCAATTATCTCACATTCCATTATCTCACTTTTAAGTCTCGGTGGGCATTTCAAATAGACTGCACTTGAGTGCAGCAGTCTTGGTGGGGGTATGCTGCTAAATCAGGTCTTTGTCTCTAATAGATGAAGTATTCATCTATTACTGTTGTTTGTTATAGCATAATGTATATTATCTGATTTTATCTCGGTATTGACTCTGGGTGTGTATGCATGTTCTTGTTTGTGTAACAACGTGGGAATCCTCTGGTAGATAATCACTGATTTTGCCGGGGCTGGTAGTCCCTGTGAGGACCAGAGCCCAGCCCTTAAGAAGCTGATTATTATTTGTTGAGGCCTGATTAGAGTTGTAGCCAAGGTGTAAATTGAATTTGGATTAGGTAACACTAGTAATATTTAAGGTCAGCATTAAGTGGTAAACAATAAATTGAAGTTGGTGCATTTGTCTAATAAGAGTCGTAGATAATAAAAAGTTTGTGTGATTAAATAATAACAGACCAATAAAACTATGAACTCATCAAATGAGGATTATGATCTTTAATAAACTTTATTTACACAAGTATCCCACTAAAATGCAAGATGATTGTGTAAATATAATAATATGAATATAAGTACATTACAAAGTATGTTTTGGGGAGGACACAGATCAGATGGCTGACCCTTTCAGTCGCATTTAATCAGACTGAATTAGTGAAACTTTCCTGTCTGTGTATAACTGAACTCCTGTCTCCAACCATCATGCACCCAGACGTTTCTGCTGGCTGAAGAGTACCATCGTGAGTCCATGCTGGTTCAGTGGGAGCAGGTCAAGCAGAGAGTGCTGCACACATTACTCGGAGCTGGAGAAGATGCTCTGGACTTCAGCCAAGATGTTGAGGTATGAGACATGCAACAGAGAGCAGTTAAAGAGAAAACTTCAAGGGTACAATTCCCTCGCATGTAAAAAGTACTGATAAGGTCCTTAATAAAATTTATAATGACTTAACATTAGTTAAGTCGACATAAGTTGTTTAACATTAAGTTAAGTTGACATAACATTAGTTTTTAAAAAGATGAATGCATTTACTGCAGAGGCATCTCCTGTTTTGCTTTACGTGTCATTCAAAATAGATTTCCTGACTGAGAACTTCATTCCCACTACTTTAAGTGGTTTAAGTTTTTAATAATGAAGATTTGTGTACTGGGGACTTTTCTCTTTATTTGTACTGGTTGAGTTAAGAAGTTTCACTTTAACTGGATCACTGTCACGGTCTGGCAGACTTGGGTCACTTTTATTTGTCATAACATCGATTCTGCAGTGGTGATCTCATAGTAGTAACCGTACTCGTTAACTGTTTATGCATCTGGATTTTTTTTGTTGTTTTAATTTTTCTGCTCTGAATTTCTACTTCAAAGCCAACCACAAATAGATTTCTTACCTGTGTACTCTAAGCTGTCTCTACATGAATCTAACTCCAAAATAGCATTTTTTTTTAATATCAAAGACTCTTTAATTCTATTTTTAGTTTCTCTTTGAGTAAAATAAGGTTGTGTTTTATTTTGTAGGAGTATATCTCAGCATGAATTTGGCTAAGGCTATGTAAACTGTCTGTACAGATTGACCTTCTATCCAGAAATGTACTAAAAATTCAAAATATTTGGCATAAAAGAAGATAAATCAAATATTTCAGCAATATGTGACTTTAGAGGTAGATTTTTTGATTCTTCTGTGGCCTTCTCTGTCTGTTAAAGCCAAGCTTTGTGAGTGAAGTGACGGCTCCAGGGAGGAGTGCTTTGGACAGCGTGGAGGTGGCCTATGGACGACAGGCGAGTCTGCATCAATCAAATCATTTCAGTGCACATTAAGATTCCTGATGAGATCGCAGAGGTAGCTTTTGTCCCCCCCCCCCCCCCCCCCCCCCTCTTATTTTCAAATGGACGTATACTAACACATTTGTGTAAGTGCTGCATCTGCCAGCAACTAAGACGACGGGCATCTGTCATCTTACATTATCTATAACCAGTTAATAGTATTTATGTTACAATCACACTTATTTATCATCTCAATGCATTTTGTTTTATTTTTATCCATTGCATGAATTTGCTATTGGATATTTAAATGTCTACTTTAGTAAATTTATAGCAGAAAAATATGTTGAAACTGAAGAGAATTTGTTTATTTGAGTTGAATCTCATTATTGTCGGTTTAACTTGAATCCAGCCTGATCATTTGGTTAAAATGGGGTCAAAGCGAGCCAGGAAGGGGCAGATCAAAAATATTGATTGGCTGGACTGTAGAGCGGGGTAAACCACTTTTCACCATCACTCCCGCCTTCATCATCCTGTCTGACCTTCTCTTTTGCACTCCACATTTGTCCCGGATCTGCCGGATGATGCATTGCTTTTTCTTCCAACCAACCATGTGTCGACACATTGCCTGTGGTGTCATTTGTCTGATTTTTGTTATTTTCTTTGATGATTTGCTTAACATTTTGATTCTTTTTGTACTGTTTTTCATTGTGAACCATTTCACTCGATGCGCATAGGATTTGCTTTTACCTTTTGAAATTTAAGGGTGGAAAAGTGAGAAAACTTGTAAAGTAAAGGAAAATTTGTAGAGTAGATACTGTTGTTCACAATAGTTTTGTTTTTTTATTTTATTTATCTTTTTACCTCTGCTTCTTTCAGATCTATATTTTTAATGAGAAGATAGTCAATGGACATATTCAGCCTAATCTGGGAGATTTATGTGCGTCAGTCGCAGAAAGCCTGGATGACAAGGTGAGAGCATCTGTCACATGTGCTGTTACCATGAAATTATTTTTTTGTCAGTTTTTTTTTTTTATTCATACCGTCATGAATAAACAATATTCAATGATTTTATGATGTAAACTGCCAGAGCTTGAAAAGTGTAAAATGGTTTGGTATTTGTTTTAATTTGTAATTAAATGGATTGAATTCCTTGTGTTGCTGTATTGATCCCTAAATTATTCTCTGTGATGTTTTTGCTGTGGAAGTTTTCGTAGCTGTTGGCATACCTTCATGTTGGTTAGTTGAGTATAATGAGATAAGATAAAATGATCCTAGAGAAGACATTCAAGAAACTCTGGGCCTTAGAATAATTGGCACCAATTAGTTTAGCTTTATTTCTTGATGGAGATGCTGGTTCGTTTTCATATTGTTACCGTCCTGGAACTGTTTTAGCTGTGCAGCTTGAATTAAATAAAGTCTCTTGGTACATATATTGGCAACATAGCAGCTTACGTGGTCAGACTATATCATACACCCTCTCACTGGATTTTTAAACAATTTAATTAGCATGTACAGTGAATGTTTGTTTATTTACAGATTTTGAGATAAAAATTGTTTAGGAACCATGGCATAATAGCCATTTCAAAGGAAAGTCCTGCACTTAAATAACACAGCATGGAGAAAGATGGAAGCACCTGATAAAAAGATTATAACTGATTATTAGTAAGCCAATTCACTATTTTCTTAATTAATCAAAAATGGTTCAAAGAAATGTTTTGAGACTTTGAGACTAAATGCACGTCGTTATAAAAACAGTTAAAGAAGGAAAAAGACTGTTGTTATTCCTGCAGTGGCGTACAATGATTAAAGGATTGCTGTGTTAAATGCTTTGAATGATCATGGAAATGATATCATTGTTCCTTTGGAAATTATCATTATTGTTTAAAGATAAAAACGGGTGGTATTATCGCAAATGAATGAATTACACTTCCTCTGTCCTCCAGAACGTATCAGACATGTGGCTGATGGTGAAGCAGATGACAGATGTGTTGTTGGTTCCAGCTAAAGACACCCTCAAGAGTCGCACTTCGGTTGAAATGCAGATGGCTTTCGTACGTCAAGCCCTCAACTTCCTGGAAAACAGGTATATGGGAATGCATTTTTCCAGAGAAAAGTATATTGTTTTATTTTTTCATTTCCCTCATGGATATAAGGGATGGATATACAGTTTGCTAAGGCTGTGTCTACACTAGTACGTTTTCATTTGAATTTGTGAAACCTTGCTGCAGTTACACCTGACATTGACACTGCTCTGACATTTTCAATTCTTTAAAACGGAAAAAAAAATTTGATCTGCTGGGTTTCATTTGATAAATGTAGCCATTACGGTGTAAAGTAGGTGAGTGAATGAAACCATTTGAAAACGGTGATGAAGTTGCACAGATTTGCTTCATGGTTTGCTCTTCTGGGTCACGACACATTCTTCCCTGATTTGTCAAGCCTGGATCATGTGACAATCACCCGAAGACGGCACACAGATGTGCCTTAACAAGGGTGTAAACAACAATGTGGACACAGAACAGCAAGCACTGCTGTCTTTGTTGTCCTTGGCAGCAGCTGTCACGCAGCCAGAGTCTGTAACTTCAACTGCCAACATGTGCAGGAAGAAAACCAATAAGAGCTAATATAAGAATAATATGCCACAAGTTTTATTTTCAGTGGTGTTTTCAGCCTATTTTTCTCACAACTAGTAAGCATAGATGGTGCACCAGTGACTTAAAGTGTATGACATTGTAGCAACAATTAGAATTTTTTCTTTTTTTAATTACGTCTATATATGATCTCTAACATTTAACTTCAGTATCATAATTTTAAAATCCTACAACATAAAACTCTTGACTGTTATTTAGCATGAAGGAGAATGGCCAGGCTATCTGGTAAACTAGAGAAATACGGATCCACACAGAAACTGTGACACCTGTCAACTGCTCAGCTCGAGGCTGCTTATCCCAGTTAATTTGACAAGTTGTATATAGGCGCTTTTCAGAGACGCAGAACATGACCCTGGAGCGAATATTAAAGAAACAATGGCAAGTAACAACCTCTCTTTGTGGAAGAGAAACCTTTAAGCTGAACAGTGGCAAAGAAAAACTCCCCTTTTAAGAGAGAAGAAGCCTTGAGCAGGACCTGGATCATAAGAGGGAATCTTCCTGCCGAAGGCCAGCCGGGTAGAGGAAAAAAAGAGGAGGGAGATGGGACAGAGAGGATGAAAAACAGAGAGAGGAGAGGCACAGTCAGTGGTACATAAGACAAAGTATGTTAATAGTTGTTATCTGGTAGAGTTCTGTATCTATATTATGACTGATTATGCAACTGATTAAAACCAGATAAAAGTTAAAAGTTTGGGTTTGCACTCTGCTGAGGGCTATGGACTAGAAAGACTTTCCACATTAACTCTGAGACTTTATTGTTGAAAGGTATCAATCAATGGACGGATATAAAATACGGGTAAGAGAAAACTACAGGAATTATTTGCTGGCATTGGTCACTCTTTGCATGTGCCAAGTGCCAAGTGCCATCTCCCATATTCTGTACAAGTTTGGGATGTGGGGTAGGATGGAAAGATGGAAGTCATTTCTTCCAAAATGATTATGCAAGCTACTCTGTCTTATGCCAAAAGAAAATAATGCAGTCACCCGAAACCATGTTTAGGAAACATGCTGTGGTCTGACGAGACAAAAGTTTAACTTTTTGTTCTTAATTCTGAAAGGTATGTTGGAGTGAAAGCCGATACGTGTGAGGAACACCTTACCAACACTATAACATGGTGGCAGGTGCTTGTCAGTATAGATGTAAAAATAAACGGCTCTTTGGGGCAGAATCTTCTGTCCTCTGTCAAAAACCTAAAAACGAAAAGAAATGTCACATTACGGCATAACAACGACCCACTGCACACATCAAAATCAACCAAGACTTGGCTTCACAAAAGGAAAATCAGAGCTAAGACCTAATTCCCATCAAAAACACATTGGAAAAAAATAGCTGTGCACAGACGTTTGAAGGAAGTTGAACTTATTTTTTTAAAGAAGAGTGAAATTAAAATTTCAAGTTAAAATTCCAGGTAATAGCTACTTATTCACAAAGACTTCTACAAAGTATTAGTTGGGAAGGGTGTTCAGATTTATGCAGTCAAGCCATGGTAGGTTCTCTTTTATTTAAAATATCCCAATAATTATCCTTTTATTTAATCTAGATTTCTGTTTGGGATATTGTAAATATACAACAAGTCTGGCAGTTATGTTATTTCTGTCTTTTATATTTTTAAAAACCGGCAAGTTCATAAGGCTGTGTAGACTTTTCTTAGTTTTTTTTTTTTTTATCTTTATCAATATTGCCTTGTTTATTTGTAAAATTTGTTTGGCACTTTGGTCAACTTTTGTTGTCTTAAATGTGCAATATAAATAAACTATATTTAGACTTGAGTGGACTATTTATGCCGATCTTTGTCTTCTTTTTCCGCAGCTATAAAAACTACACCATGGTGACCGTCTTTGGAAACCTCCATCAGGCTCAGTTGGGAGGTGTGCCGGGAACATACCAGTTGGTGCGCAGCTTCCTCAACATCAAACTTCCAGGGCCTTTACCTGGCATGCAGGTACACAAACTATTTAATGGTGAATTAGACTGGTTCGTTTGGGTGGCAATAATTTGACAACTTAGAAGCACAATTCAATAATAGAAAAATGTGTGAGGGCTGTATTTGACCAGGACCCCCCCCCCCCCCCCCCCCCCCCCCCCGTTCCCCCATAAAACTATTAGATTTGCCATCAGGTTATATACTGATACAGAACTTACGGTAATTGAAATTAATCTGAAAAATTACTGACTATTGTATTAAATGTGTGTGCAATAGGATGGTGAAATAGAGGGCCACCCTGTGTGGGCAGTGATCTACTACTGTCTGCGCTGTGGTGATCTGAACGCAGCCATGCAGGTGGTGAACAGAGTGCAACATCAGCTGGGAGACTTCAAGAGCTGGTTTCAGGAGTACATGAACAGTCCTGATAGACGGTGACATTTTGCTTTCGTCTTTATTTGCATGTGGAAATTCCTGCGTAGGTCAGCCAAACTAATGTTTTCTTTCACGTTTTCTTATATTGGTCTGTTCTTTTTTTTCCATCCATCCAGCCTTTCTCCAACGTCAGAGAACAAGCTTCGTCTTCACTATCGCAGAGTGCTGAGGAACAGCGCCGACCCCTACAAGAGAGCCGTCTACTGTATGATCGGGAAATGTGATATCACTGATAACCATGGAGAGGTGGCGGATAAGACAGAGGACTACCTCTGGCTTAAGGTACACCAGATATTATTTTCTGTTTCTGTGTAATTTGTTGAAGTTCACGCATTGGGGCTGATGTTAGTCTTGTTTTTTTCCTCTTTCTTTTACAGTTTAGAAACCAGTCATAATGTTTTGTTTTCTTTCTTTTTTTTACTTTATATCTGGACTAATCTACACAAAATAATAAACCAGCAGCTACTTGTCTGCACTATTGATTACCAGCAACACAACTCTTACGTGAAATGTTGTTTTTCTTCAGTTAAACCAGGTGTGTTTTGATGACGACGGCAGCAGCTCTCCTCAGGACAGACTCACTCTGCCACAGTTACAGAAGCAGCTGCTGGAAGACTATGGTATGGAAATGCATTGCTGTCATAGCTATACACTTTAACGTCATTAAGAACTGCGATGGCTGCTGATTTTTTTTTGTTTTACTGGGAGGATTGGCAGATGTGCCCCCCGTGGAGCATACTTAACTGGGCTACTTTTGGCTCATTGCCTCACATGCTCTCGATTGTTGTAAGACTATAACCATCTGTATGTTGTTTGTGATTTAAAAGTTAAAAGAGAACTTTTAAGAGAACTAAAAGAGAAAATGTCAAGCAACCCATAATCTGGTTAAACGTGTACAACTCATGCATGAGTAAGTTGATGCAGCTTTTTTCTTTCAATTAATTTGCATGAACTCAGGCTCTTTACTTTTCTTTTTGTATCCCATATTCTGTCGTTTCTTTTTTTTTTTTATTAACTTGAATATTTTTATACTCCCTATTTCCCAGCATGCTGAATTGCATACCCATAAATTCCTGAATGCATACATTTTATGTTATTTCTTGTAAATAACATATAATATGCTGTTTAAAGACCGCTGATTAAAGTTGTGTATTTGGAGTCACATCAATGCAAAAACTGCATTTTGCAGCAATAACCTATGATAATGCAAATTATTGAAGTTGGAGGAGAAAAAAGAGCAAACCAGCAAGAGTTATCTCAAGTAAAATTGCCCACTATTAATTGTTATTTCTTAGAATAACTTCACTGTTCCTGAAAGATAAATGCAGGGGTTTCTGAATATTTTTTGTCTAATGCTGAATAATTTAACAGCACTAAGACAAAAAGCTATTAATATTTCAACTTTGTTTCAGAATATGTGAGTTTTTGCTCAGAAACTACAATACCCATGAACCTCAGCACCGTTGCTATAGACAACCAGTGTTACTTTGTCATAGCAGGCAGGAACAAAGCTTTCGTGTCTCAGGAATACTGAATGCGATTCGGTACTGCCGCCCCCTCCCACCTTTTTTTTTTTTTTTTTTTTTTTTTTTTTTTTTTTAAAGCTGTCAAATGTGGAGATGGCAACATAGTTGTTAATCTTTTATAAGCTGGGAGAGATTCTTCCCTGGATGTGCTGGAAGTGCAACTTACCTGCTACCTTCTGAAAATGAAATGGCACCTTCCACCCCGCGTCTGTGCAGGCTTTATCAAACAGCTGCGGATTAAATTAGCAGTAACTGAGTAGATTAAATGCTCCGACGTTAAGCGTTTAACGTTTAGCGTGCTTGATGCAAACTAGGTCGTGTAGTCCAGCAACGCCTGGCCTGGCTGCCTCTTACTGCCTCCCCGATCTCACCATCTCAGTATTTTACCCTGATTCCTCAAAGCAATGAATATTACAAAAAGGGACTAAGGGCATCCCTCTTGAAGGCATTCGCTGTGTGGGGCATGAAGTTGAACATTAACTGAAATAAGAGCACATGCTCTTGGTACCTTTTATTTTTTTTTTCTTCTAAAATGACCCAACCTTGCACATATGAGTGATCTTGTACCTACGGCTTTGTATTGTAGTCCTATGAACAATAGACAACAGCGAGGGCCTCTCCGACAGAAATCAGAAATCAATTTACAACATTGCCTAAACAACCAGCGCATGTGACGGGCTGAAACGGGGCGGATGAGCAGGAGGAAAGCCCCGTTTGCCCCTCCGAAGGTTGCCCTCTGCTTCTTTCAGATAAGCCTGTGACTCCCAGCGTCTCTCTCCCACTTGCCGCTCTGTGGGAAGTGCAGCCTGAAGCCCCATTCTGTTTTCTCTCTGCTGCTCTGCTGCCTCGGTTGTTTGGCGCAGCGTTCCTCGTTGTCCTCCATCTTGTTTCACAGCAGGACAAAAACCCTAAAAATTGTAATTTCTTTCACATTCTGCCAGCACTCACTCATTTGTTCTGTGTTTGTCACCCGTCTGCTGCATCCCAGCCCTACCCTTTTATCTTTCATCCCCCGTTCCTGTCACACATGCACAGTTGCCCCTTTTTCCTCCCACTGATTTTTGTCCTCCTTAATGTTCTCTCCATGCAGATACATTTATTCTTTGTCATTTCTTGTTTGCACACTCCACTCCAGCCCTCCCCCAGCCACACGCGCACATGCAAACACTTCTATCACACCTCCTTCATCCTTTTTCTTCCCTTCATCACTCCCTCCCTCTCCCGCTCTCATGCTCTCTTGCTTTTTGAACTAAAATGCTGGAAGTCTGCGATAAGGCTGCAAAATGGCTGACATGGTCCACCCTGTTCTACTCCTGAAACTTTCAGCCAACAAGAGGATTAAGAATTATAATTAAAAAGTAAACTTGATGACTAAGTACCTGCTCTCAACAAAGTGTTTGCAAATTTCTTGCGAAAAAGTTGAGAAGGCACACGCGGACCCTCGGTGGAGCCTGGTCTGTCGGTTCTACAGTTGACTTAAGAAACCGATTTTATTTTGTTCATTATTATTTAAAACCAAAAGCGATTTCAGTATTTCAGAACTCGGCTAACCTTGTTTAATTGTGTACCTTCTGGGTTTGATTGACAGGCCTGTTCCCTCTCTGTTTGGATGCGACAGTTTAAACATTTAGAGTCCTTACGAACTCGTCGTTTTGTTCCCTCTGAGGATTTTTCTTCTGGAAACGCCGGTGTGGCAGTACAGTCGGTATTTGATTGGACCGCCACAGCAAAGTGTAGAAAAGTCCAAGGAGTGATGGTTTTGATGCTCATGTAAAAAAAAAAAAAAAAAACGATAGACGGTTGATTAGAATAATTGACCGACCGTCTGACGCACTCAGCGACTATTTTCTGCCACTGCTGTACTGGAGTCACAAAACAGATTCACCAGTGGGATAATGTTTATTTACATAAATAAATACATTTATTTTAATTTTAATCTAGATATTTCTGTAAAACTAAGACCTTTTTTCTCCTCAGTTTACAATTCGCACATGTGAAATTTCACATCCTTTGCACATAAACGTTGCACATAATTAATTACATAATTGCATAATTCCACAATATGTTCATAGTTTAGTTTATTTGCAGCCCAGTTTTTTATCTGCATAGTTATAATTTTCCTTTGTTAATATTTTAGTTTGTATTTGCTATCGTTAATATTTTTATTGCATTTTTCATGTGCTGCCTGTTCATAGTCGAAAGCAAAAAAAAAAAAAAAACATTTTGCAGGTGAAACCTGTTTTCTACTGTGCCTTTAACGATGAAACTTTGAATCTTGAACATCTTGAATCTGTAACTTTCGACTAGCCTCCATTTTACATCTCCTTCTTCTCTCGTCTTCTCGTCCCACAGGAGAGTCCCATTTCTCTGCGAGCCAGCAGCCCTTTCTGTATTTCCAGGTATTGTTTCTGACAGCTCAGTTTGAGGCAGCGGTGGCCTTCTTGTTTCGTGTAGAGAGACTTCGCAGTCACGCTGTGCATGTGGCGTTAGTCCTGTACGAGCTGCGGCTGCTGCTGAAGTCATCCGGTCAGAGCGCTCAGCTGTGTGAGTACGACCGCCTTTATTTTATAGCTTCATCCACACACATACAAGTCCTTGAGAAATCTGGGTCATTTAAACCGTTCACATGTTCTTTGCAGTGAGTCAGGAGCCTGGTGACCCTCCAATGGTGCGGCGCCTCAACTTTATTCGTCTGCTCATGCTTTACACTCGGAAGTTTGAATCCACGGATCCACGGGAAGCTCTGCAGTACTTCTACTTCCTGCGGTAAATACACTCGCACTCTCAGGGACAAGGCCCTGTTTTGTAATTCTGCTGACCCCAATCTATGCACATTTGTATTGAATTTAATTTTTTGTTTTGTTTTTGCAGCAATGAAAAAGACAATCAGGGAGAGAACATGTTCATGCGTTGTGTCAGTGAACTTGTGATCGAGAGTCGAGAGGTGAGTGACCCACTTTCACACCGAGGGTTGGAGAAAACGTCTGTGCCAGTTAATCGGTGCTTAGCAGAGTTAATATAGCTGGATGTGATTCGAAGCTCCCTGTGGGTGCAGATAAGACAATCCCAGATGAGGCAGGTTTTTTAATAGTGCTTCTGATCACGTGTGGTAAATCTGCAGTAATCTGATCCAAAGGACTAGTGTGAGTTGTCAAAACTGGCTCATGCAGTTAAATGAAATAATTAAACAAATGTCCATTCAGTCGTTTGGCATTACTTTTATTATTGCTTTAATAATTATTAAGATAATATGAACCAGCTGACGGTATGAAAGCTGTTAATTACAGTCATATAGAGTAACATTTGCATATGATATAAGACGCTATCAGACAGAAATCATATTAGTTATGTTTGGGCTGAATCACACACACAGATGCACCTGTTCATCTATATTTCAGTGTATTCTTCACATGCCTTTGTCTTGTCTACAGTTTGACATGCTGTTGGGAAGATTAGAGAAGGATGGCAGTAGGAAAGTAAGAACATCAAGTCTCTATCACTCGCTTTTGCCTCATCCTACCTCAGTATCCATGTCCTCCTCCTCTTCATCTGCTTCTTTTTGTCTCTTTGAGCTCCGTGTGGGGTTTGGTTTCTGTAAAGCCCACTAAAGAACACTTTTTGACTGTCATGGACCAAAAACCTTTCAAGACTGCGTTATAACCCTGTGACAATATTTTCTTTTTATGTTGAAACATTTCTCACAGCACTTCAACATTGCATCATGTGCTGTGTAACTGCATTTGATTGGTCTGCTGTATTAACCACCGGTTTAACGTATGTTCAGACAATCGGGAGGGAATAAATTTATAAGTATACAAGTTTTAGATTAACTGGAACGCATGTTTGGCAACTCCTTACACCATATCAGTTTAGTCATATTTATTGAATGTGACCATTTTCTCTCGGGTCAGTTGTGCATGAATACATCTGTGAATGTATTATAGATCATTAATGATCGGTTAATGAATGAGAACCAGCTATCCTTGTTTAAAGGGAACTTTTGTCTGTGACGGGGCTAAAACAGCATTAGTCTGTGGCCACTGGAGAATATAAATATGTGATTTTTCTTATTTCTGCTTCTAGATGCAAAGCTTGTTTAACACGTTGCAACACAGCAGAAGAGAGAAAATGTGACCGTTCAAACAGACCTTTAAATACCATTATGTTAATGTTGGCCAACATGCAGACTCATTTGTGCTAAACAGGATTTTTAAGAACATCCGGCCTCATTTTCATTCTGAAGCTGACTGGCTGCTGTCATCTGCACCTTCAGTCCCTTTTCTAGATCCTACGTCCTGATTGATGTGACTCTGCACATAAAAAGATGTCCAGGTCTTTCACTCACTGCTTTCCCTTTGGCAAAGATATATGTGTTTTAAAATAAGACCATTTTTACTTTATGCAAATCGTGCTTATTTCTAGAGGGGCTGTTGTTTGCAGTGTGAATTCTGTCTCCAGAAATGTAATAGATTTGGGACACACTACAGTCCTGGCTGTTACGTTCCAAAAATCAGATTACCAGCAATATGTAGACTAATGTGACCATTATCTTCTCAAGTTTCATTTGATTTCCTCTCCCCAGCCTGGCGTCATAGATAAGTTTGCCGGAGACACGAGAGCGATCATCAGCAAAGTGGCTCTAGAGGCTGAGAACAAAGGCTTGTTTGAGGAGGCGGTCAGACTGTTCGAACTGGCGAAGGTTAGCGTTGATGGAGATTTTCACATCATTGTGCTGCACAGTGGGCTGCAGAGAAGACTGTTTTGATTTCTCTCACTGTTTTTGTTTTTTTTTTGTTTTTGTTTTATTTTGACTAAGTAGAACCCCGATAAGGTGTTGGAGCTGATGAACAGGCTGTTGAGTCCAGTCATTGCCCAGGTCAGTGCACCTCAGTCCAACAAGGAGAGGCTAAAAAACACTGCGGTGGCTATCGCTGAGAGGTAAGAGCGCACACACCGTGCACTGGTTAAAGCCTACAGCTAAATGCTGAAACTGATCCGTCCTCTGTTTCCACTGCAGGTACCGCTCTCAGGGGATTTCTGGAGAGAAGTCGGTTGATAGTACTTTCTACCTGCTGTTAGACCTGATGACGTTCTTTGATGAGTACCACGCGGGTCACGTCGACAGAGCTTACGATGTGAGTACAGCTCCAATGAAGAAGTGAGGAGAGAGAGGGGCTCACCTGTTTCAAATCTATTCATTTACAAAGACAGATGTTACAACAATTACTGCTGGTGAATGTCTTCTCCGTCTGTCAAGGTGATGGAGCGTTTGAAGCTACTTCCTCTCAGTCAGGACAGTGTGGAGGAGAGAGTCGCAGCTTTCAGGAACTTCAGTGATGAGGTGTGGTCGAGTTCTCAATGATTCACTTTTCAGTACAACTGTCGTTTTTGTATACTCATAATAACAAGATTTGACATTATGTTTTACACGTCTCCTGCTTCCTCAGGTACGTCACAACCTGTCAGAAGTGCTTTTGGCCACCATGAACATCCTCTTTACCCAGTACAAACGCCTGAAGGGGGCGCCAGCGGGCACACCAGGTCGCCCGCAGAGGACCATAGAGGACAGAGACGTGGTGAGGACTGATTACACATGAAGGCTGTCGTAAACGGGCTGAACAGTGGGGTCTAGTGAACGTTACATGTTGTTCTGTTTAAACTGCCTTTAGATCCTTTTTTTTCTGATTAAGATTCAAATCTTAACTGTCTGTGATTTTTTTTTTTTTTTTTTAGTACATTACTGGCACTGTGATTTACCTAAACCACATTTTATTATCACTTACAGACTGACTAATGTCCTGTTGAGGTGCAGATGAGCATGATGTTGCAGGGGCGAAGCTGCATGTTGTATTTCAGCTATGACTGGGGACAGTTATTCAGCACAGCAGCAATATTAATGTACTTTTTGTTTTTGCGTTTCTAATATTGAGAAGAAGATAAACAACTATAGCGTGAGCTTTGCCTCTTTCACACTCTTTGTCCAGCTTTTTTCCCTCTTTGTTACTTTCCCTAAATCCCGCTATTACGAAGCATTTTCATCAACTTCACTCCCCGCTTATGAAGACTTTAATAAACTCTTGATATACTGATGAGGATACTCTGCTGACGTGGTTTAGTTGTACTGAAAAATGACAAATGTCTCTTTATTTAGAGTTAAAATATTAATGTAATTTTATTTAATGCTGTCAGGCCAACCTGAAACATAATAGTTTCTATTTAAAGTTTCCTGTGATTATGTCTGTTTCATGGATTGTTTCTTTTATTTCCAAAATCATAAAGCAATTTTACAGAATGGCAACGACTAGTAATGTGGTCAGAAAAAAGGATCATGTTTACAACCTGTCTGTTGAAGGAAAACTGATGCAGATGTTATTTGGGTTACAGCAGCACTTGTTTAAAACTCCCAGTGAGATTGGTGCAAAGCTGGACTTTCTAACAAACTCAACAACTTTAAAATAACTTTAATTCTGCAGGTTTTTCAAACAAACAAGCTCCACCTGCTGTATTAACAAGCAGCTGGTTGCAACAACATCGCTTGAATTCATATGTCACTAATGTATAATCTGTTTATTGACCATTCACATGATTTGTACATCATTAGGACTATATCCTAATGATCTCTTTCTTCCAGTGTCCTTCCAGGGCATTTTGCAGTGCATTAAAAGAAACTGCATTGTTTTAATACTCCTCCCTCTTCTTCTAACAGCAACTACGCAGCCAGGCCAGAGCCCTGATCACGTTCGCTGGCATGATTCCCTACAACATGGCCGGGGACACCAACGCACGACTGGTGCAGATGGAATTACTGATGAACTGACACGCCTCACACACACCAACACACACTTGTCCTCCAGCAAACGCTTGGATTATGAAGCCTCAGTCATTCACACGCATTGTTTTGTACAGACCGCTGTGTTTATTGTTGTGTGAACAGATTCATTGTTTCATCCATCTCAGTTCATTCATCTGTCATTCTACCCCCCCCCCCCCTCCCTTTTTTTTTTTTTTTTTTTTTGTTAAATATTTGTACCTTTTAATGTTTGGAATAAAAATAAGTTACCTTTCTGTTGTCTTTTTATGTTGAAACATTATTTCCATTACATTATACTTTCATTTTTTCTTAATTCTACTGTAATTTCTGCATCAACTTTAAAACTAGTTGAAGGGTTGACTCAGCCCTGACGGTGTCTGTGACAGATTTATTCTGCTGCTTATTTATTAACTGCTACTGAAGCCTGTGGGGTAACAAATGTCCTGAGAGGGAGCTTTTTATATCATATCTCAAGTGATAATGGATAATGTGCACACCAAAGAGGGAGGCGTAAAACATTGAATTTGTGTGAAGACATTACCCGTATTAATGCCTTCAGTGTTCTACTTTGCACATTTATTTTCATGAATGATCATGAAACAAATCGCAATGCAAGAGCACAGTGGTGTATTTTTGTTAAAACGTCAAAAGGGCTTCTTTATTTTAAGCGCTACAGAATAAATTGATTTCAATATAATTTATAGATGACAAACTCGTGATGAAAGCTGCCATGCAGCAAGGACTTTTTTTCTTTTTCTTTTCCATTTGTCTTGAGGATCGGCTCTTACACGAAGTGCAGGAGAAACTGCTGATGACGGTGGTCCAGGCCGGGAAACGCCTGTCCCCCGTTCAGGCGCAGTGTGCCGGCTCTTCCCTCCTCTCCCTCGGGCTGTAGTATCTGTGACACGTTGCGTACTGCGGCAGATCCTCACTTGGCTTGAGCTCAGCTACAGGACCGGAGGGGCTTTTCTCTTTGTATCAGAGGTTGTAACAAGGCACAAACATTTCTGAAACACAAACTCCGAGTTGTACAGCTTGTCTAGTTATATCGGGCCCTGTAATGGTGCCAGTGCGCACCAAGGAAAATGTTTCCTCAGTTTTTATGTAGACCTACGCGCAGCTGAAATGACTTTAACTTTAAATGCATATTAGATGTTGCAGCCGTTTGCTGCACACTGCTGTGTGTTAAAGCAGTAACAGACTGTGCAGTTTGGACCAGGGCTTAACGTCAACTCAAGTCTACCAGCAACGTTTAACCCTCCACCCACTCAGTTGCAGCGAAGCCCAGCGACCTCTCTCCTTCAGTCTGGCCCGAGAGAAGACAGATGGAGGCTCATTCTGTCCGCTGCAGACCGAGCTGCGGCCACTACGCGGAGCTCCACGTTGTTCCGCTCGGGCATCTTTCCCCGTTCTGGCTTTTAACTGGTTGAAAGGCGCAGTGTGCCACTGTTGATTAAACTTTTTTATCTACTGGTTTGGTACGGTAGACAACTTGGATGGGATTTGTCTCATAATGCAAATTAGATGGGAGGTGCAAGAATAGTTGACTGCTGAAGCTTTTGGTAAATGCCTTTGTTTATATGTCTCTTGTCAGTGTTGTCACTCCTGTCTCCGCGGTTTTTGAACCTCCAGCAGCAGAAGACCTGGCACTGAGGTGTGTGTGCTGCAGCTGGTGTTGTGAATCAGGCCGATGACAGACATCTCCTATAAGCCGGCTATTTCACAACACCAGGGTGGCACCGCATCACTGACCACGAGACAACTTGAAGCTGCGAAGACGATGCAAGACTCAGAAAGAAAAATAGTTGCACATTTTCCCCCTATAACCATTCCTTGCTGTGTGTGTTTTTTTTTTGTTTTTTTTTTTTGCTTTCTTTTAAGCTTATCAGTTGAATTCACTCATATTGCAACATATCTGAAATGATTTTCCTTGGCAAATGTAAATCCTCACATTGTATACATTTATTACTGGTATTTGTATAGCACAAACTTGTTAGAGCCCATTTTCTTCTAAATGCGTTAATAAAGGATGTTCTCTGCTTTCCTCACACCTCTTGTGTGTATTGCAGCAGCTCAAGAAAGTATGTGAACAAGGTTCATTTCAAATTAGTGATGCATCTACAGGAAAAAAAAAGAAGCTAATTAACAAGTTAAGGTCAAGGTTGTGAAATGTAGGTTGTGAGGTTTCCTCAAGAGGGAGCAATTTAACAGTATGACATCTAATTAAAGACACTGGCAGCCAATTCGAAGATTCCTTAAAGAAACAAAACCTTCTTCAATGCCTAACATCAGAAGCATTTAGGTGCATCTTGCCTCTTTTTCCATAACTTCTGGTTTGCTTGAAGACACATACGTGCATTTAAACAATTTTCATTTGACTATTGATCCAAAAATGTTCTTTTCAAAATAGTTCATTTGCTTTAGTTCACAGAAATACTTTGCAAAACTGGACCGAACGCTTTGTGTGTAACTTCTAATTGATCAACTTCATCTGATTGAAACCCTGGTTTTCAAAAAAGTATTTTTTAACCCATTTTTCAAAAGCTGTTGATGCAAACTTTCGATATCACTTAGGTTCCGTATTTAAAGTAAGAGTGTCACATTCAAAGAGGAGAGAAAAGCCCGCCTGATGATGTCCGAGGTCATGGACTGAGCCCTCTGGGTGTGATGAGCTGGCACAGTGAGAAATACAGTGACCTACTTATGGCTTCCCCTCAAGACAATGATTTTTTCTTCCACAGACCCACTGAGAGCCCCCCCATGGTCTGACCTGCTGACACTAAAAACTCAACTCCCTCTACAGCTTCACATTAATGGTTTATTAAACATGGCATCAAAGTGTTGTCAGACATTGCACACTGGCTTTTAATACATTAGCACTCACTAAATTTTAGTTTCACATTTTTTTTGGCAGGGTTAATTACGCGAAGTTAATGCTGAAATAAATTTTACAAAGCACAGGACCACTTTTATATGACATTTAATATTATTAAAAGCCGTATGACTGGTGAACCATATATTTATGGTTTATAAGTGGTTTTGTTTCCACACAAGGAAAAGGGAATCACAAAATAACCATTGTATTAAGTGGGCTTATTTTCATTTATTATCAGTCAATACATT
Source organism: Xenentodon cancila (assembly GCA_014839995.1). Classification (NCBI taxonomy): domain Eukaryota; kingdom Metazoa; phylum Chordata; class Actinopteri; order Beloniformes; family Belonidae; genus Xenentodon; species Xenentodon cancila. Next base: position 11,792,729 of record CM026199.1, read on the forward strand.
TCCACAAAAACAAAAGGAAAAGAAAAACCGTGACTATAAACAGTGTTTAGACTGAGGGCACTATAAAGGAGCAATGCTCACATCCTGTGTGTCTGCTCAGTAATGGCAGCTGTCTAAAAATATTTATATAAAATATTAAAATACAATATTACAATCCGTGCAAGCGTGTACATGTTTATATGCCAAAAAGGGATAAATATATGCGTTTTAATTTATCACGGTTACGAGCGCGCGCTCCCGACCCTGATCAAAAGCAGGCCAGGTGTTCCTGATTGGAGAGCTGCAGGTGTTGAAAACGACAAGAGGAGGGAAGGCGTCCCGTTTGACGGAAAAATTCATTTAAAAATAATAAAAAAAAAAACGAAAAGATATTTAATTATATTTATAAACAGAAATGAGACGGTTCGAGTTAACGGTGAGTGGCTGTCCGGTTTAATCTCTCCGAGGACGGTGTGATGAGTTAATAGTTAAGCTTACGAATCTAAAACACAAGTGAACATGAAAATGGTCTGTTTTCTTTCCCTCTAAATAGCTGGTCCTCGCGGTTTTCTTCGGTTTCACGTACCACAGGGTTGAGGGTAAGGATAAGAGAGGAAAAAAACAATTATAAAGTACCATATGTGATGTTTGAGTCGCAGGGGTTAGTAATTGTTCAGTCGGGTCTCTGCAGGAATATGCAGCGTTGAACACTGCACTGAGCCCACAAGGTGCATCCTGTCCCCGGACCAGAAGAGCTGCAAGTGTGCCATCGGATTTTATTCTGACAAATGTGACAAAAGTAGGATTTTTGCACTTCATTACTTGTGTTCATTTCCCCTTTTTTCTTTCTTTTGTTAAAGGTATTTGTGTATCTCAAAAAGTCAACGTAAAAGCTGAATTCTTCTGTTTTTGATGTAGATCCAAACATGCTGAAGAGAAATGCATTTAAGCGCGTAGACAAATGAGCAGTAAATTTTATTTATTTTTCAAATCCAAGTCTATAATCCAAAGTACCACTTTCACAGTGCTGCTTTGGCATCTTAAGTGGAAACGGTGTGCGTGCACTCTGTTTACGGGATTTCAGGTGTATATTGGCCCGTTAACACAAATTATCTCATGCGTTTCCTTTAGTTGACTTTTGCTGAAAGTGAAATGATGTTACATTTGGAGTAGGTAATGAGGGCTGGGGGATCGCCTATTTGCACTTTTGCAAAGCTATGGAAAGTAGACGTGACTCGATCCCAGAAGTACACCACACTGGCTGATTTCTCACATCACATTTGCTCTGTTTGTAGTTCATACTCACTGTTACGCTGAGAAGTTTGAGGAACGACCTTGATGACATTGCCTGACCAAGACATAAAATGAAACTGCGTTTTAATCTTGAATTTGAGTTGATGCAAACACATGGAACAAATGTCTGTCAAACATTCACTAATTTCTTACAGGTGCACACCTTAAAGTAATGTGTGGGAATGACTACATAACCATCAGAGCAACAGAAGACTTTTTTAATCATCACAAAGTGCCGCTCGAGTCCCTCCACTTGCCCAACAAATCTTGTCGGGCTCAGAGGGAGGTCATCAACAACATGCCGTACTACATGTTCAGGATTTCTAAAGAAAAATACCTGGCCTGTGGAGGCAAACCACTGAAGGTACAACTGGAGTATGTATTTATTTATTTAAACCTCAGTGTTGAAGAGACTTGGTCTGTAAACACTTGCGCTTTCATATTGCAGAAGAATTCTACTCACCTCTTGTATTCTGTGAGTGTACAATCGGAGCGTCGAGTTACTGGAAACGTCATCAGAGATACAGTCATAAAGATGGACTTCACATGCATCTATCCATACGTCAGGAAAGTCAGTCTGCCTTTTCCGGTTTTCCCTGTTTCCAGGTAAGGAATAAAGTGTGTGTGTGTGTGTGTGTGTGTGGTTTTTAAATGAGCAGCATGGCCAATAATACTTTTGATTTACTCGTAACTACGTAAAGACATTTTAGATTTGATGTTTGGTCAAAAACGTTTCCCTCCGTGTACACAGCGAGATGGTGATGCATGTAGATGAAATGGACGCCACGGTACAAATGACCTTGTACTCGGACCACAGTTACGCTAAGGCCTACACAAGTACCCCAACTATCGAGCTCAGAGACAAGGTGGGTGAACGCCTGGCAGGCATCTGCGTTTCATATGTGCACACAATGAAGGATTTTGAATTAACTCTGGTCTTTATGGACCTTTCTGAGGTTGTTGGAATTTTATCAAAGAAACTGATGATCTTGAGAGAGAACATGTATTGAAACCGTGACCAACCAAAAATTGATGGGATTGACAGGCTTTTCCATTAATACACCCCACACTTATCCTCGTGCCCTCATATTTAAGATGAAGTGGCTGCAAGCATAAGCATAATCAAACACAAATGCTTTGTCAGCAATTGATTAATATAAATTTTAACAGGTTCTCACAAATGTTGTATTGATCAGGTCTGGATCCCCCTGCATCATATTTGGTGTACAGGGTACCTCTAAAACGATGTTCTCAAATCCAGGACCACTGCCCCGCATATTTCAGATTCCCCAGGTCTCCCACACTTTTAAAATGCACAAGTCACCATGAACTGCACGCGTCTGTTTTAACCTTCTGTCTTGAGGAATGTTACTATGCTGACAGGAAAGGGAGTTATTCAGTGCGTTGATGCAAAGTGCTCTTGACTAAGCACAAGTTCAAAGATGAAAGATTTCCTCAACGCATTTCCGACTAAGGGATGACCCACTGTGTTCTATGCAAAAGGAAGCTTTTAGTTGCCTGGCTTTCGTGTCTGCCACTTTAATACTTTCTGGGTCATTTCACTGAGACAATTAATAAGCGTGTCCAAAAAGAGAGCGTCTTTTGTGCTGGTCCACGGAGGGCTCTGAATACTCCAGAACAATGAAAGTAGGTTCGGTGCATCTCTCTACCTGCAGTGTATCGCCTTGCTTTAAAATAAGACTGTCATAGTAGCATAAAAGTCACTCCAGATGGAACTTTTTTTTTTTTTTTTTTTTTTTCTTGTATTCAAAAGACAAAATTTGAATGGTAGCTGGCTAAATGCAATGCCATACTTGCAGAACAATTCCACCAAGTACTAACACGATCCTGGTTGTTTCTGTGTAGGTGTTTGTTGAGGTGGCTGTAACGGAGCCTCCAGACTACTTCCTCCTCCGTCTCAATGAGTGCTGGGCCACACAGACTGACCACCCAAACTCTACCGAGGGACTGGTTCACAGTCTGATTCACAATGGGTTAGACATCTCTTTACGAGTCTCCTTGTTTTGAACTGGTAACTATAAGGTTCACTCACACCACACCACCACCTCTCATCATCACAGCTGTGTGGATGACCACACCGTTTCCTTCCTAAATGTGGATGAAGAAAAATCTGGACGCAACGGGGAGAGCTCCACGGTTCGCTTCAGCTTTGACATGTTTCGCTTCATCACTGAGCCTCATGAGCTTTATCTCCACTGCACTGTACAGCTGTGTGAGCACGATGACCAGAAGTCCTGCAAGCCCGTAAGCTCTTAATACTGCACATCAAAACCAGTCCTCTGAAAGACGTTGTTTCCATCGAGTCTGGTCCCTAATAAAAGAAGCCTATTGTGGGGGCTTTTCAGTTTGTCCAGGACAGGGAAGTCTGCTTTTTTGAATAATCTAAACATTTGTATTAAGTGCCTTGAGATGATCGTTATGCTGCAAAGATAAAGCTGGATTAAACGTGTATCTGCTGTTTTCACTTTGGATTTTCTAAATTTCTCCACAGAACTGTAACTCCATCAGTAAGAGAGAAGCGGTGAGAGCGGATCCCAGGGAGGGCCTCCTGTCATATGGACCCATCAGGATCGAAATGCCAGACCGACCTCAGTCAAGTGAGCTCTTATTTAACGGCCGTCATATTGTTCCTGTCTTTCTCTAATCACACTTCTCATCAGAGTAACTGCCTGCTTTTCCCTGCAAGACTCCCCTTTTTTTTTTTTTTCTTTTTTTAAATTTAGATGCCACTGTGCTATTAATGTATTGCTCTTGTTTCAGGTCTACTGACAACAGTGGTGCTGCCTGTAGCTGGAGTCTGGACATTGGGGTTCTTCCTCACCATCCTCATCACTGTGGCCAAGGCAGGCAGCAGGAGGATAGCAAAAGCAGAAGAGCACTGATGACTATGCTGTTATTGGCAACTTATTTCTTTGACAAACTGGTTTGGTCTCCACTGCAGAGCCTATAAATATCATCCCAAGATCCCTCCTCCCAAAAAAAGTGATCCAAAACTGCATGCTTGTTAAAATGTTACCTGTGTACTTGTGGACGGGGAATTTAGTTTGAAGTCTTTAAATTTTGAAACAAAAAAAAAAGTAATTCCACTTTTCTTACTCTAGACATGTGGCAATAATGTAGCACTTGAATTTGTCAAATACATGACTTAAAAATAAACGCATTTTGTTAATTATTTTTTCTTTTCTCTTACGGGATGAATTTGTCAGTATTACAAAGTCATCCTAATGCAATTACATTGTTTCTCTGTTTCAAGCCCTGAATTAAATGAATAGGTCATCTAAGGCTGCACAAGACTTTTGCTAAACTAAAACGTGCAAGACGGGGTGATGGTTCAGTTCCCTGTGCTGCTGGGCACCTGGATAAGCATTCAACAAGCTGATCTTTTTGATAATCATGGTGTTTTTTTTTGTTGTTTTTTTGTTTTTTATATATATATATATATATATATATATATATATATATATATATATATATATATATATATATATATATATATATATATATATATATATAAAAAGCTTTTCTCAACTGGCAGTGCAAACAGGTCTGTGAAATGAGTTCCCACAACGGTACCTGCTTTGTCCTGATTTGTGGACTCACCAGCACAGGTATATGCATAAATACTGTGTATAGTTAAATCAAAATTAATTTTAAAATAATGAAATCATGTCTCCAAAAAAAGAAACTTAAGTTAAATTGACACAGAATGGACTTAAAATATTTGAAAATATGCAAACAAGGCTTTCCCAAATATTCATTGCATATAGCAACCAAAAAAGGTTTCACCATGTGTTCAGAACATTTTTACTGAGGCTTCCTCGGATTAGGAGTAAATTTAGAAAGACGTACGGTCAGATAAAGGTGGGAGGGATTACCTCAGGCTTCCAGTGAAAAGATATTTCTGTTTTATCAGGTTATGAATTACAGGACATTAAAAGAAAAATTATAAAAAGTCTCAATTACAAGACTAACCATGTGTCCATAGGAGATAGGAATATGCTGTAGGTGTGCCTGTGTATTCTTTGTATGCATTTTATTGAAGGAAAAGAACTTGGGGTTTACGTCTTTGTGGTATTTGCTTAAGATGCAGGAAGATGTGAAACGTGATAACTGGATGAGGGAGCTGAGTGATCCTGCTCTGATCTGCGTCTGTGGCACGATTACTGACACAGCTGATGGGGGAACATTTTTTTAGTTTTGGATGTGATTTCAAACACAGATTCTGTCTAATTTGCTGGTACCTGACCATTAAGAGAAAACCCACACTGAAATAACGTTGAAACTGCCAAAAGTCATAATTTAGTAACTAAATGATGAAAATCAGACTGCTTTTGAATTGTGGCTCACGTTCATAATTTAAACTAATGAAGCTGGCCTTGACAAAGTTACTGCTACCCTAAACTTAATGCTGCAAACCCAAGTGATTTCTGTTACTCTCATTGAGACGTCTGCACTTATAGACAGGTAATTTTGTCTCACTCATCATGAACAAACTGCTCCAACTGCCAGGTTTGAAGGTTTCTTCTCCAGACTACATGTTTCAGCTTTTTCCACAAATATCCAGGGTTTAGATCACAGCTCATTAAAAGCGACCTCAGACTAGTCCAGTGTTCTTAGTCATTCTTGGATGGTTTTAGTTGTGCGTTTTTGCTCATTATCCTGTTGAGGACCTATGATCTGCAACTGAGACCAAGCTTTCTGACGCTGAGTAACACATTTTGCCCCAGAATGCCTTTATAACTGCACAGATTAAAGACAGCCACGAGTCAAAAAGATCCAGTCTTGTCACATCTGTTCAAATAACTTCTCCCAGAACCTTTGTGGCTGGACTGGCTGTCTACATCGGGGTCCTCTTTGGTTGTCCAAACCTGGCTCCAACAGTGATGGATGATGTGAGGTGACGCTGATGTACCTTGACCATGAATTTCACGTTGAATCTCATCGTTGTTCTGAGCTCTTTTGTTACTAATCATGTTATCTGCCTCTTAAATTTGTCACCATTTTTTCCTCTTGTGGCCACATCCAGGAAGGTTAGCTGCAGTCCTCCTGAAGACCCTAAACTTCCAGATGAAATTTGCAACTGCGGCGACAGGATCATCAATGCTTGGAGATGGGCTTCTAGACTTTATCTTTAACATGCTTGTCTATAATTTTATTCCTGGCCTCCTCAGATAACGCTCTCTTTTGCTTTTTGTGCACCATCCAAACAGCAGAGTGATGACCTTTTTTGCACTTTAAATAGACCAACTGACTGAAATTTCTTTCTTTGATAGACCTTTTTATTTTTTCAAGTTATGTCCCATAAAAACAATAGTAGTAATAGTTTTGCTGGTAGAAACCAACTCAGATGAGCTTATGGGCTTCTTTGATATCAGGGGTTCATTGTGACAGGTAAACATTATTATCGTTTGTGTATTTGGGATTGTATTCCACCAGTCACTTTAAAGAATACTGTACATATTACAAAAACTTTGATAAGAGATTTTGGTGTGGCTCAGTTGCAGTTACCAAATAAAAACAGCAGATGCCGCTACTTCCCAATGTTGGTCAGCCTCACAGAGAGGAGGAGGAGGAGGAGGCCTTCCTGATGGAAAATAATTGAAGGAGCTTTTATCTCGTATGCGGTCTTGTGATGGACCCAGTTGTGTGTTTTTCTATGTAGCGTTCGTGTTTTCTCATAAGACCGTTGTGATTTACCGGTGCAAATAACAGCGAGAGAGAGCGATACCATTGATCCTTTTGGATATTTTATTTCGGGAGTATTTCGTGTAACAAAAAAAAAAAAACAACTGCCGCCTAACTTTTCATGGATTGATTCCAGATGTCTGTGCTTGTAGCTGGATTTCCAACTAACCTGCAGCACCCTTTGTTACGAAAGGAGTGCGGATTCAACTTCTTCATTTGCGTTTGCTGTGTTTTATGAAGCAAAAACCATCGTGAGACCACCTGAATGAGCCATGAGGCAGCTGTCCTTGAACCTCCCACCACCGAGGATGGATTAGTATCAATTTCATTTCCACGGGCTTTGTAAAGGCACTTAAATGCGCCACTTTCTTTTGGTGTTGAATTTCTCAGTGGCACTTCTGCTCCACAAAAAAATGATCACGAATCCCTTGACTTGTTGCGGAAGTTTGTAAATGAGTTTTGGAGGAGGGGACGAGAATAAACCCCACAGCACACTGTCTTTGTGAGTCGGTAGAGGCTGCCTGGTTTGTTTACCACCTTCGTCTTCGTCACTCCTCGATTTGCGCTCATCTGTGGGCAGGAAGGACGATGGCATCCCAACAACTCTGGACACAGATCATCATCACATTGACGTGTCTCATCTCCGTGATGCTGCAAAGCACAGCGGCAGATGTCCCCGAGGAAGAGGACTTCGATGCTGAGGTATACTGGTATCTGTATGCAGGCTTGAACAATTTGCCCATGCGCTTATTGCTATTTTTTTTTCTAACCCAGTCTTGGTAATTCTATATAAATGTAATATATTCTTCAACTTGCATGAATACATTTTGCACTGTCCATGCGACACTTTTTAAACTCACATGACATTTTTCCACTGCATAGTATATAACAACCACTTGACTGCATGAGTTTGTCACGCTTTTTCCTCGGTATTTGTCATCACTCTGGTTTTTAAGAAACTTGCAGATTCCCATTCCCTGTAAACAATTTATCTCCCGAAGCTTTCCTGGAGTCTAAAGCCGAATCTCATCTCAAATCTGTGTGTGGGAACCAAACACTCTAAAGATTACACCAAAAGAGGAGTTGTTGGCGTTACTCAATGTTATTCTAATCAAATGTCTTTTACTTGTAAAGACAGAAAAATAAATCAGATTTGACCAATGATATCAAACAAATGAAAAGATCAACATGTTACAGTCTTTTGTTTCTTTTTGTGTGTTGTCTAGACAAAAGACTCCTATATTTCAAATAAAAAGTCAAGAATGAGTATTTTGTATGGGTGTGCGTAGTCTTGACCTTATCAAAATGCAGTGGTTAATATTTACAAGTTTTACCATTGTTTCAGTTCTTCACAACATGTGGGTGAACCTACCTTCATGGGAATTTGTTTACATTTGTTTTTAAATCCAAAAGAAAGCTGGAGATTTTCTTTGTATGGTGTGTGTGTGTGTGTGTGTGTGTGTGTGTGTGTGTGTGTGTGCGTGCGTGCGTGCATGTGTTTCCTGACCCTGGCCTGTGTACATACATGAAAGTGCATGATCCAGCTGTGTGAGGCAGCATGTGGAGGTGTTTTTTAGCTCTGCAGCTGTGGCTCCTTTAAGGGCAGATCTGAGCGCTTGACGGATTGTTTCCCCCTGAGGAGCCATCGTCCCGTTTGCTCGACTACGTGGCTCCACTTCACATGCTCGATTTCATACATGAAACAAAGAGTGAAGTTTCAGCATGTGTCGCCGGCTGTGTGTTTATCATGCAAACCAACGACTTGCATACAGTTTCATCATTTTAAAAAAAAAACTAGTTTTTTTCCATTTTCGTTTTCCTCTCCTCGTCTTGGCTGTTAAAGCAGGAATGAAAGAGCAGGAATGTTGTAATGGTAATGCAAGCCATCTGGTTGAACTCTCCTCTTTCTCCTTTCCTTTAACTCCTCAGATGTTCTTCAGTCATAAGGTTGGCTCTAGTCTCAAAATAACCAAACCAACGTTCTCTCACAGCATGTTTTGCTGTCTATTTTTCTATTTTTCTTCTAGTCAGCCTAATCAATGCTGATTCTGCATTTCCCCCATACAGGCTTGGCTTCGTCAGTTCGGCTACCTGTCTCAGGCGAGCAGACAGATGTCCACCATGCAGTCAGCTCAGATTCTGTCCAAAGCCATCAGTGACATGCAGCGCTTCTATGGCCTGCAGGTGACCGGGGAGATGGATGCTGCCACCACTGCGTAAGATCCTCAATCCTGTAAAGTACTTATTTGTCTCGTGGAGCTATGCACCATATAAAAAAAAATCATTAAGAAAATGTTTAAAGGCACCCTAAAGTGAGTTCAGGAATCTTGTGAACTGTTTTCAAGCATTTTATTAGCATTTAAAGAAGAAAAATAATGAATTTCTTATGTTTTTGTGATAAATGGCTTGGGCTTGTCATTTAAGAATGCACATCAAAACTCCTCTCGGCAACCACATATCCAGAAGTACATAATTTAAGAGCCTTAGTTTCTCCACAACACGTGAATATCATCAAAACTAGATTGGTAGAGGATGCAGGAGACTGCTTCAATTTGTTAAGCTTTATTCATACTTAATACAATAGTGTTTAAATTAAATAAAACATGTTTTTTACTAATCATAAAATCAGGAAACAAACATAACACAAAGAATGATCCAGCACCTCTAATTCAGTACGTCTGATTCATTTCTGCAGCAGCTCCAAAGTTTCCTAGACATTACTTTGAAAGCATGTAAGAATGCGAGTCTTGGCATCATAGGGACCAGACTTAGTCTGGCGTTTTCCCAGCCGGCCACCAGATAAGAAGCCCAGGATAGCTGGACTTCATATTCCTGCTCTGAGCGTGGATAGAGCAGATTTTGTTTGGAGGACCCACATGTTCGATCGTGACCCTTTCAGGTCATTTGTAGAGGAGAAAACAAGTCCCATGTGGACATTATGCCAATTTTTTTTAATTTGCATGTTAAAGGTAACATGTTTTCTTGGACATGCACCTTTATTCAATGTATTACATATTCATGATTGACAATTGCGCGCATGCAGGTTGTTTAGGGAACATTAGTCAAATGTAGCTGCACCATCAGCCATCAACAGTGAATTCTGATAAAACTGGTGTGAAATGTTCACAGTTCAGTGTCATCTGAAAATATGTGTCTGGTAATATTTGTCCATCACACTTCATAACCGTTTACCTCCAAATGAGGCCTTTAGGGGACGGGAGTGAACTCTATCTTCTGGGAATAACCTCAGCTGTCTGCCTGTTTGGCCGTGCAGGGCGATGCGTCAGCCTCGCTGCGGCGTCCCGGACAGAAAACCAGAGGACTTGGTAGACAGAGCGAGGAAGAAGCGCTACGCCCTCACAGGGCAGCAATGGGACAAAGACCACATCACTTACAGGTGTGCAACTTTGTGCAAGAGATATTAAAATACCACCAAGCACAATGTTTCACAGCCCTGATGAGCTTTCTCTTCTGGTTCCAGCATAATGAACCAAAACATTCCCTCCTCGCTGGGAGAGGAGCGGGCATACGATGCAATCCGCAGGGCCTTTGACATGTGGGGGCAGGTGACGCCGCTCACCTTCGAGGAGTTACCTGCTGAAATCAATATCAACGGCAGCCGGGCAGAGCTCAGCGACATCCTGCTGTTGTTTGCCTCTGGTTTCCATGGTGATATGTCATTGTTTGATGGGGAGGGCGGGTCGCTGGCCCATGCTTACTATCCTGGACCAGGAATAGGTGGTGACACACATTTTGATGCCGATGAGCTGTGGACACTGGACGACGAAAACTCAAAGGGTCAGTGGGTTACTTTTAATTGCCCTCAGGTTTTCCTAGGTTGCATCTCTCTTCTGATCAAAAATTATTTGATAAGTGTAGCTTCCATTGATATATTCCAAAACTTTTTTACATACTGAAATACCTGACGTAAGTGAAATGGTTTGAACCTCTTGACTTAATCGCACATTTTCAGTATTTAAAGCAACTGTTGGAAAAGTGCATTTACACATGCAACAAAAAGCATCCATCTCCATGTCTGTGAATGCATTCATGCTTTTGCGCCTGGTAGGCGTAGACCTGTTCCTGGTTGCGGTTCACGAGCTCGGTCACGCTCTGGGTCTGGAACACTCGGACAACCCCGGCGCCACCATGGCTCCGTTCTACCAGTGGACTCACACACAAAACTTCACACTGCACGAGGACGACGTCAGAGGAATTCAGTACATATATGGTGAGAAGCAGATCCGTGTTCAGTCTTTTACATTTCAGTCATTTACAGTCAGTCCCGCTACCAGAATCTGGTCTGACGAGGTGTGACTGTGGTTCGGGAAGCAGTCAGCCCATCTGTTTGTTGCTACCCAGAAAAAAATACAGTCATGTTCTTGCTTCTTATTTTTTTTTTTTTTTTTGGATTACATAAACCTTTGTTTCTCTGCCTCAGTTAACATTTGAAATCTATGCAACCCCTCCCATGAAGTTATTGTAAAGTTTTCCAACGAGGATTTTGACCATCTTCAGCCATTGTCCTGCAGGGACATAACAACCGCTCTGCTGTGACTGTGGAAGGTGTCCATGAGATAGACGACACAAGAAACCCAAACAGTGAACGCAACACTTTCGTGTTTTGGATTCACACTCCTGCAGCTTCAGCTCTAAAACCGCTGTGAGGTTAGAGGGCAGAAAGACAGCTGTAATTTCAGGCTATTTTGTACCACATATTGCATTTATCAGAGGGAGACAAGGAGGCTTGAAAAGAAGCGTTGTAGACATCAGCATCTGCAGCAGACTCACAACAGTAGACTCCAGTCAGTGCACATGCCGATACTATGTTCTCATCGTTTTCTCAGTGAATGGGAGGCATTATTAATGGATAGATGAAATATTTTCAGCATTCATATTCATTGCAGACCTAATTGCTTTTTATTTCTTTAGCTTTATAAAAAAGCAAAGATTTTCCTGCAGCCTCATGCTTTTCATTTCTTCACACTCTTTTTTTGTGCCTATTGTTATGTCCTGCTTGCAGCTGCGTGTCAAATAACAGATCAAAAATCCAATGCTCTTTGGGAATGTTGTCTATGGTTATAGTTTCTTTCAGCTAGACCAAAATCTTTCCACACCCACACAGTCCTGGCTCCTTGAAGCCCCTACATTTGGATCTGCACCAGATTACAGTTGAGTTTTGGCAAAGTCGATGTAAAAGAACCTTTTAGTCTCTCCGCTGTAAATACTATGAGGTAAATGTTTTGCCTGAAATTATATGGTAGTTTCCTTTTATTAAACAGATCTAAAGGACTGTGTTGGAGGGAATCCCTGATTGGACAGTCTGAAGGATCTGATTACTTTAAACAGAGACTGACGCAGCTAACTTTGTTGGTAGAAGTAAACATTTGGCTTCAGTTCTAGAGGTTTTTATACATGACTTAAACAAAAGAGGCCATGGCGTTCCAGCTTTCCATCCCTCATCCCCGTTTTCCTTCATCACCTACCAATCTGCATCCTTGCATTCGCTACAAAGGACTTATGTTTTCAGAACGATGCTTGATTATTGATTACCTCGACCACTATTGCAACATAAAGTTAAAAGCAGAAGTTTTCATTCAGTTGGAAAAAATGCAAAAAGTTATTTTCCTCCATGTCCGACTGTAAAGTTGAGGAGACTTTTCCTGTTTTAGGTCATTTAGCAGTCTTGAATTTTTAGTATTTATGTTTAAATAATGAAAGAAAGAGAGAAATTTTTTCAAACCTTTTTTTTTCTCAGGGTCAGATGTACGCACAATAAGTTGACTGTAAACAGGGTTGAGAATTACATATGTTGATGATTGGGATTATAAACTTCTCATAGTGAAATCGTTTGCGTTAATTGGAGACACCATAGAGGTATGTTAAGTCACACCATCAAACACAAAAACCTCATTACATGACGTCATGGGAATATTAACAGAAATCAGCCAAGACAGCAAGGAATGAATGGTGGACCTCACATCTGGTTCAACCTCTGAGACAATTTCCAGAAGCCCGAAGGTCCCACGTTCATCTGTTCAAATAATTATATGCAAGCTTAAACACCGTGGGAGCGCGCTGCCACTATACTGCTCAGGAAGGAGACGGATGAGAAAATGAACATGACAACAGCAATGTAAGAAAATGTAAGAAAGGCTGACGGAAACAGGGATGAGAGGATCATTATTCACAGTAAAGTACATCTTGGAAAAGACATGAACTGTGAGGCCGTGCAGCAAGAGAGCGCTCCTGTTACAAAACCTCCTTTAAAACCTCAGATTACAGTTTGTAGCTTCACATGGGTGCAAGGAATCTAATTTTTGTGGCGAGATGAGGCTAAAACTGAACTGGTTGGTCATAGTGATTATTGTTGCATTTGGAGGAAAAAAACGGGACGCTTGCAGGCCGCTGAGCACCATCCAAACCATGAAGTCTGGGAATTGGCACCATCATGTTGCAGTGCTGCTTTTATTAGGGTGCGACTTGTGTACGTCAAGAAATAGATGGCATCACGATTGAAGCAAAATCTCAAGCAAAGAAGTGAAAAGTTTGCTTGCAGATGGGTCTTTCAAGTGGACGACGACCCTGAACATACCTCCAAATTAGTTGCAAAGTGTAAAGGTATTAGAGTGGTCGTCACAAAGCCCTGACCTCAGTGGAAAATTGGGATAAAATTCCATGTTTTAGCCAAGTTAAACAGTTTAAATACAATTCAACTAAAACCTGACCAAGTGTCTGTAAACTTCTGACTTTAAAGGCTGTTTTCAAACCAATGTAAAAAAACATCTTACTACTCTGATATTTCACAACCTCAGAAGTGATTTGTTGATATCAAACCTGTCTTAAGAGATTTTTTAAAATAAACAATGAATCAAATGACTGTAATTTGAGATTGTCCATGATATGATGAGAATCACCACCTCACAGTTCTGACCTCACCACTGGACAATATCTCACTGCTGACCGAGTCCACTCACTGTCATCTAGGCATTAAAAACCCACCATGAAGTGCTTCACAGCTGCTAAAAACACAAACAAAGAGTACGCTTGTCACTGGTGACTTGAATTTAGCTGAAGAGGCAGATATCTCTCGCAAGAGCTGATGGAGACAAAACTGAGTTAAAACGAGAGTCAGGGTCAGATTCGGTGTCCACTTATGACCTACGCACAGACAGCAGGTGCTGCAGATGCTTGTTTATTTCTTATTATATCTATGTGGAGTTTGTTTGTTCGTTGTGCACCGGATTGCCATGTAGAGAAAAAGAAATTCAGCACCTGCAGTTCTCACTGTGACTCAGGTCTGCATGACTGCAACCAAGTGGCGAATACACACAGACTCTGCACAGAGCTGCACGTGTCAGTCTGTTTTTACGTCAGATGAACTAGTGGACTTGCACATTGGCAGATTTGCAAATTATAATACCAAAGTTACATTAATGTGTGATAAATTCCTCGTCTGTTCTGTTTGGCAAGTCAGTGTATCATCGTTCACATGAGACGGTCAGCTTTTTGTTTGTATCTCAATGCTCAATGCTGCCAACTAATAACCAATCTAGCTTTCCATTTTCATAAATTTCCTGATATGTGTTTTTCACATGTTTGGATTTTATTCTGACACAAAACAAAAATAATTGCTGTAGCTTGGACCGCGTTTTATATTTTCTTTGTGCCGTCGTCTTTTATTTTTCTGGCTCACTAACATACAGCTAAGTTTACACAAAGAGTCAGCTGTGTGCATATTTAAGTAAACTAAATCCCATGTTTTTATAAGAATTTGCCGCGTCTCCTTCTGTTTTAAGGCACTGAAGTATTAAAGGAAAATGTTGAGATAAAAAAAAGCAACAACAACAAAAACCAGCAATAAGAGTTTAGTTACTATCGTATACGAATTTTAAAATGCTGCAGAGGCTAAAATCCTCCACTGGCTGATGGTTGAGTTATTGGCCCACGGGGGCCGTGACATGAGCCGAGCAATATTTTTGTCTCGGTGTAACACAATACGCTAGCTGTCTTCACATATTACGTAACCGGGTGCATCTGTGTGTTTTCTTTTCTTAGCAACCAGCAGCGCTGACTTTTTCCAGCAGCTTTTTTACTAGCAGCACAGTGACAGTCGAGGGAGCCTTCAGTTGCTGTTGGGTTCTGTTTGATAGAGGACCATTTGAGGGAAGGGAAAGAGAGAATAAAATAAAAGTTACGGTATAGGCCCATTTTGCTTTATCGGGCTGAGTCCGGGTGGGCCTCATGGGTAATAGCCTGTTCATCAGTCCCTTGGCAATGAGCCCCTCCTGCAGTCCTGACTGCGTTTATTAAGGGAAATGTAGCTCCTTGCTTTCTTTTATAGTCCACTTTTCATCAGGAGGTATTTCGGGCATGCTCAACTGGGAAAAGGCCACGAGGCAGACCCAGGGCATGCTGGAGAAATAATGTTTCTAAGCTGCTTTGGGAATGCTTCCGTGTGCACCTGGAAGAGCTGGAGGAGGTGGTCGGGGACAGGGAGACCCGGGCCTCTCTGCTTAGTCTGCTCCCCCCATGACCCGGACTCGAATAAGAGGAAACTAAAGGATGGATGGAAGGTTGTAGACACAGCCTGCAGGGATTAATTTATTCATACAAATGAAAGTTTGTTTTTTTTTCTAATTTTGACCTTTTTAACAGTGAAATGAGTGTTTACCTTCCTTGTTTGAATGATCATTGTTTCTTTCTCAGGTTCTCCTCTAATCACTGAACCACCAACCACTTCTACTCCCACACCAGACATTGAGCCCAGCCATCACCCCCCGACATCTCCCCCCACTCCCAAAGACACACCCACTACTTCCTCTTCCTCAGCTGACTCCTTGCCTGAATCGACCGACCCAGCTGAGGGCAGCCTGGATCCTCCCCACCAACCCGATCCCAGCCCCACCTCACCTCCCACCCTCCCCACCTCCACTCCCACCAATTCCCAGCCCAAGCCAGAACCTGTCACCCCTTTTGTTAGAAAAGATATCCCACCTCCTCCCAGGCCTCCCAAGCTTCCGGACAATCAGGCCCCCGACATCTGTGATGGGGACTTCGACACGGTGACCATGCTGAGGGGGGAGATGTTTGTTTTCAAGGTGAGGAGTAAAACACTGATGATGGACACTTAACATGGCTCCTGCACTGGAAACACAAAAGTGACTAAAAAATCATTCTCATGAAACACACGTGTAATTATGTTGCTTGGTTGTGCAGGGTCGCTGGTTCTGGAGGGTGCGAAGGAACCGGGTTCTGGATAACTACCCCATGCCGATATCCGTCTTCTGGATCGGCCTCCCTAGTGACATTGACGCAGCCTACGAACGCCACGATGGCAAATTTGTCTTCTTTAAAGGTATGTCACACCTGTTAAATCCAATAAAGTGCATTTCTCCCTCATAACAAGAGACCCTCATGCTGAGCACAACATAAGATTCTCCTGCTTTGGCTTCACTCGGAGTGTTTGTGGACCAGTCTGGGAGTGTGATCGATTGACAACAAAATGAGGGAAACACGAGTCTGTGCTCTGATTGTGAGTTGGTCACATATGTAGCATTTTTCTTCCCCACAGCTAGATTTACAAGAAGATGGTAATAATTCAGCACAGCAGACGTTCTTCATATCTGACACACATTAACAGGGGTTGTGAAAATGAAAGTGGTCCCCTTGGCCAAGTGAAACATTTTGACAGTGTGGCTGCAGATCAAGAAACAGTTTTGCGTTTGTGTGTCTTTGCACCACTCGGGTTTTGTGTACGAGCGTGTGTTTATGGGTTGGCTGTTGTTTTGAACGTGTTCTGCGCCGCGCAGCAGTTGTTGTTGGCCCAGTGTACTCTGGCAGGCCTCCAGAGAGGGCTAGATGGTTGCGTCATTCTTCTCTGCACCAGACTCCTCTAGATGTGAACAGCTGTGATCCCTCTACTTTTACACTGAGCCCGTTTGGTGAGATTTGTCTGGCATTTCCAGGATTTTCTGGAGCTTTGATTCCAGATTTATATTCCTCAAGTCAATGAAGGGTTGTGTGTCGTGCTCCTTTCTGCTCTTGTGTTTCCGGTCACATTCTTGCACAGTGTATACATTACAACATCTTTTGTTGTGCCCAGACCTTTGTAAACCTTTCACCTTAAAATGTTAATGATAATCCTATTTGATGTAGATAACTTTATCTTTTGGTCCCCTAATTTTTCACAGTACACGTGTCAGTAAGAGCTTATCTTTTACAATTCAGTACACCACACTGCTGTGGTGCAGTACTCTGGCAATAAAAGTAAAATATGGGTTTAATAATTCCCCAGATGTGAGGATAAGAGAGAAATTTGATTTCACTTAAGGGAATCATGGACAAATGTACTAAGCATGTCATTTTCCTTGCCTGGTATTTCTGTTTTTCTCTCTGGAGTAAGTAAAACCCATCTGAAAATGCCACGTGTCTGTGCCATCACTTCTCCTCATTGGACCCACTTTCTTTGTGTGCTCTTTATTCTCGTCTCATTCATTTTATCATATAGTTTTCTTCTCTTATCTTAAGTGGGTGGTGTTGTGTGCTCTATTGACTCGTTATTTGTCCCTCTGTCCCTACAGATGATAGATACTGGGTGTTCAGGGAGGCAGATGTGCTACCTGGGTATCCACAGCCCTTGTATGAGTATGGACGAGGTATTCCTACACACAAGATCGACACAGCTATCTGGTGGGAGCCCAACGGATACACATACTTCTTCACAGGAGACAGGTATAATGCAGACATACAGGATGGTATGAGGAGCAATACTTTGGTCCTAATTTATAAACAAGCCTTGTACTCACTAATTCATAATTTTTTGCACTGTGAAAATATGTGAATGAATCTTCTTGTTTGTATGCAGGTACTGGCGTTATCATGAGGAGACCCGGACCACAGACCGGGACTTCCCCAAACATATAAGCAGATGGGGCAAAATCCCTACCTCCCCTAAAGGAGCTTTCCTCAGTGATGATGGTGGTATGTCGTCACTGTAACAACCACAAATCATAAAATACTGACAATGTTACAAATGTAAAAAAAAACAAAACAAAAACAAAAACAAAAAACCCCCCAAAAAAGTTAGTTCAGGGTAATTTAGTATCACTAAGATTAAAAAGAGTGATAGCCTAGTGGTTACAGTGGTGGGGGGCCTGAAGGATCCAGGTTCAGGTCCCTGAGCTGGCAACAATGGTGAATCACTGGGGGACCCTGAGCAAGGCCCTTAACTCCCAATTGCTCCCGGAGCGCTGGGACAGCAGCCCACTGCTCCTAGTAAAACTAGTGATGGGTTAAAAGCAGAGGTCCAATTTCAGGGTGTATCGTGAGATACATACTGACAACAATAACGAAAGCTTGGAGAAAAAAAATAACTAAAGAAATAAAGCAAAATTAATAAAATGTTTAAAACAAAGATCTTTAATGCCAGATTTGAAGAGATTTTCCATATTTCACCTTCGATACTGTGTAATATCATAAAAACGCTGGACATGTGTCGTCTCTGATCCTTCAGACATCACTTCATCAAGAACTGTTATTCATCAACAGCTGATGTAAAGACATGGTCAAGAGCTTACGTTTAGAAACCTTTGCCAACTCAACTCAACTCAACTCAACTTTATTTATAAAGCACTTTAAACAAAACAAGGTTCACCAAAGTGCTGAACAAAGCATAAAATTAGTAAAAGAGCATGGCAATTATTAGACATAAGACAATTGTCTCAGATGGAAAAAGCTGGACTTGACCACTGAACTAATATGAGCATTAAAAGTCAGGTTGCTGTCCAGTTTGACACCCAAACTCGTTGCTGTCCGTTGCAAATAATCATTTAAAACACCAAAATTGACATGTACCTTAGAGACCAAGCAAGAGGCCAAGCACTACGATGTGGAGCTACATTTACAAGCTATATGTTACCTTGTTCGTAGGTGGCTCGAAGGTATTTTGGGACGGCGCATCGCACAGTAGAAATGTGTACCATGGTCAGATGAATCAGAATATTAGATCCCTTTTGGAAGAAATGAATGCTGTGTGCTCTGAACCACAGGTTAAAAGGGACATGCATACTTAAATCCCTAAAATGTCCAAGAGCTTCTTTCTCTTTTCCAGGGATAGCGAAGCGATTTTTTTAACAGGACAAAGCAAAACAGCATTCTGCTGAGGCATGACTGAGGAAAAAGAGGTTAGAACTGGACTGGACTGGACTGGCCTGTCCGTAGTCCTGACTTTTCTCCGATAGGGAATGTGTGGAGAGTTCAAGTACAATTGCCCAGTACCATGACCACGTGACTGAATCAGCTATTGGTGATTGACAGGTCTTGTGCTTTTGTAGGAAAAAAATGTGAAACAAAATGAAAGAAGAAATACTTAATTGCTTGGTATTCCCAACTCCACAATTCCCTTTAAGTTCAGCAAGAAGGAATGGCAACATCACAAAATGGTTAAAACTTTATTACTTCAGTTTTTGAACATGTTGCAGACCTGCATGAACATATACACTAACCTTGTATATACAGTATATCGACAAATGAACAACAAGAAAAAACTGTTAATACACTATATTGCCAGAAGTATTCACTCACCCATCCAAATAATCGGAATCAGATGTTCCAGTCACTTCCACGGCCACAGGTGTATAAACTCAAGCACCTCGGCATGCAGACTGTTTAAACAACTATTTGTGAAAGAATAGGTCGCTCTCAGGAGCTCAGTGAATTCCAGCGTGGAACTGTGATAGGATCCCACCTGTGAAACAAATCCAGTTGTGAAATTTCCTCGCTCCTAAATATTCCACAGTCAACTGCCTGCTGTATTATAAGAACATGGAAGTGGTTGGGAACGACAGCAACTCAGCCACGAAGTGGTAGGCGACGTAAACTAATGGAGGTCAGCGGATGCTGAGGAGCATAGTGTGAAGAGGTCACCATCTTTCTGCAGAGTCAATCGCTGCAGACCTCCAAACTTCATGTGGCCTTCATGTGGCTCAGCTCAAGAACAGTGTGCAGAGAGCTTCATGAATGGGTTTCCATGGCCGAGCAGCTGCATCCAACCATACATCACCATACATCAAGTGCAATGCAAAGAGTTGGATGCAGTGGTGTAAAACACGTCGCCACTGGACTCTGGAGCAGTGGAGACGTGTTCTCTGGAGTGACATGTTTCTTCATCTGTCAATCTGATGAACGAGTCTGGGTTTGGTGGTTGTCAGGAGAACGGTACTTGTCTGACTGCATTGTGCCAAGTGTAGTTTGGTGGGGGGCAGCACGGTGGCTTAGTGGTTAGCACTGTTGCCGCACAGCAAGAAGGTTCCCGGTTCAATTCCCGGCCCGGTGGGTCTTTCTGTGTGGAGTTTGCATGTTCTCCCCGTGCTTGCGTGGGTTTCCTCCGGGTACTCCGGCTTCCTCCCACAGTCCAAAAACATGCAGTGTAGGTTAATTGATCATTCTAAATTCTCCCTAGGTGTGAATGTGAGTGTGAATGGTTGTTTGTATGTGGCCCTGGATAGACTGGCGACCTGTCCAGGGTGTACCCCTGCCTTTCGCCTGATATGCGTCGGGATAGGCTCCGACAGACCCCCGTGACCCGGAAACGGATAAAGCGGGTATAGATAATGGATGGATAGTTTGGTGGAGGAGGGATTATGGTGTGGGGTTGTTTTTCAGGAGCTGGACTTGACCCCTTAGTTCCAGTGAAAGGAACTCTGAATGCTTCAGCATACCAAGACATTTTGGACAATTCCATGCTCCCAACTTTGTGGGAACAGTTTGGAGCTGGCCCCTTCCTCTTCCAACATGACTGCACCAGTGCACAAAGCAGGTCCATAAAGACCTGGTTGACAGAGTCTGGTGTGGATGAACTTGACTGGCCTGCACAGAGTCCTGACCTGAACCTGACAGAACACCTTTAGGATGAATTAGAGCGGAGACTGAGATCCAGACCTTCTCATCCAACATCAGTGTGACCTTACAAATGCACTTCTGGAAGAATGGTCAAAAATTCCCATAAACCTTGTGGACAGCCTTCCCAGAAGAGTTGAAGCTGTTAAAGGGTAAAGGGTGGACTGACGTCATATTGAACCCTATGGATTAGGAATGTGAAGTTCATATGTGAGTGAAGGCAGGTGAGCGAATACTTTTGGCCATATAGTGTATCTTGGGTTTATGCTATAACCAAAGAAATAAGTCAAAGTAAGATGCATTTTCCATATCATCACTTTTCCTGATTTGTGGTTGTATGTCTGGTAGTTTTTATTTTGGGGAAGTAAATCAGCTTTTGTCCATTGATATCACAAGAACCAGCACAAACCTTTACATTCACTAACAGAAGCAGACAAAACAGCATTGACAAGGTTGACAGAGAGGAGCGGGAGGGAGAAAAAGAAAAGAAGCTTAGCGTGAAATGGGCTGCGTGAAAAAAAATACATTGGAGACTGGTTAGACTGAAAACAACAGAGCAAAGTGAAGGGCGAGAGGATGACAGGGAGAGAATAGAGTGGAATGAGACCTCTGGTTTGAGGGCTGGCTCGTCCTTCCTTTGGAAATTAGATTTGTAGCAGTCCTGCTCCAGATGCACTCGGTAACAGTCAGATCTCATCTCCACCCACACAACCCCGATTCTCTGCTGGCAAGCTGGCTCCCCTTGCAGAGCCCTGTGTATAAGCAGAAATGCACCTCAAGTAGAATATGTACGGTTCTTTTTGCATCATTTTGCCAATTAGTGGATGAAGGTCATATATTTTATGGGGTGAAATTGAGTACTCCGCAAAATGTAGGAATGCTGCTCGTGTTGGGAAGTGTCAGAAAGCCTAACTGCTCCCTAAAGAGACATTCCTGTGTCTGCTCCTTCTTTGGCTAATAAGTGAATAAGGCTATTTTTATGCTGTCAGGAAAAATATGAACAAAAATGTTTCTAGGAACAATTATCTGCCGATACCTGATATGAAGCTACATCAGCTTAGCATCAACATGGCAGGCAACAGATACCAAATATCTGACCTTAAAAGTTCTGTTACAAACACAAATATAACCGTTAAATACCAATAAATAAGAGCAGCTGTAAAGCTGCTAGTCAGAGTATTTTTGTACTTCTGAACAGCGTCAGGCTAGCTGTTTCCTCCCGTTTGAAGTTTTAGCTCTAAAGTAAGCTTCTGGTGACAGTTTCATATTTAAATAAATCGATGAATGTGCGTAATAGGGACTCTTTGTAGATATTCCACATTTCTTAAAGTGGCTGTCTAAAATTGCTTGCATTTTCCTTTCTTGCAGCTTTCACCTATTTCTACAAAGGTTCTAATTATTGGAGGTTTGATAACAGCAAAACAGAAGCCGACAAAGGCTATCCTCGGTCCATCCTGAAGGATTTCATGGGCTGTGTTGGGGTCCCAGACCCGAAGCCCGACATCGACCAGGAATTAGAGGAGAATCCAGACAACCCTTCAGACAGAGGCGAAGATGAGCGCAAGGAGCCAGACAGGGGCCGGGACAAAGATGAAAAATCAGTGGAAGATGAAAGCACGAAGCCCAACAGCACGGAGGAGGACGACGATGACAAGAATTTGGTCATTAAGGTGCCCGATAATGAATCAAAGGTCATGACTCTGATCATAGTGACCATTCCTCTGGTGCTCATCCTCTGCATTCTCATCCTAATTTACGCAATCCTCAGGACTCTGCAGAACAAAGAGACACCACGGGCTTTAGTGCACTGCAAGCGCTCGCTGCAGGAGTGGGTGTGACGCAGAGAAATCGAAGCGGTAGAATGGGGATTCATCATTTGTCTGGTGCTGTCACTTCCAACAAATATTAGCTGAAGGTGTGAGAAAGGGAAGATTTAGTAACATTTCAAAAAAGCTGATGGTGAGTCATCTCAACATTTTGGGCCCAGTTATTCATTGTGAGGATTTTTTTATTGCACAAGTAAAATGGTAAAAAGTAGTGAAGTCAGCACCTGTGGAGCCACAGTTTCCCTCATTCTGACCTTGAATGTAGCTTTGGCAGAGGTTTTTTTCCTCTGCCTTTCCAAACACCTAAAAAGTGCCTGTTTCTTTTATACTAAAAAAAAAATCAGCTTAACTCCATCACAACAACAACAAAAAAAAGCCACTCTTGAGTTTGCACACTTAAAATGTCTTTTTCTATCAATTTTTGTTTGCCAGAGGAGGGATTTGAGTGATTTGTGGCATAAATGCAGACAGAGTCGAGAGAGCACATACAGTAGAGAAAGAAGCCCGCAGATTGTGCGTGCAGTATGTTTCAGCTTTGAAAACAAAGCCATGTAGTGAAATGTCTTCCATATATTTGACTAAAATGCTTCAAGCAATCATGTTTTTTTTCCCTGTGCAGAGCAGTTAATTTGCACTTTCAAATATATATTTTCTAACCTTTATTCCCTATAGTGATGAGTGTGTGCAAAGCAGAGCTCTTTCGCTGAAGCTCCTACTTGCACAGGAATGTTGGACAGCTGCATGTCCGTGACTGCCCCTTTCCCACTGAGTCCTCCGTGCTCCACCAATCACTCCCGCACACATGCACCAGTGTCACATGATCTAAAAAAAAAAACAACCTAATTAGGTACTCATTTGTGCATGCATGTGCACATATACAGATGCAGACCACTTACAAAGGCACATAGAGTTTTTGTGCACAGACACGGAGGCTCCAGCCTCCCCTCCTCCCACCACAGTCATGCTAACTCCTCAGACTGCAACACTAAAAACACAATCCCAGTGGGGACGTATTGATATAATACTGGTGCCAGTGCCGGGATTTATTCACGTTTTATGAGAGGAACCAAAAAGGAAACGTGGCGTTATGCTTTGTAAATGTCCACAAGGTTGTCATGTGAAAAGTAAAAATGTAGCAGCACTATCCTTCTTCCCGCTCCTCCTCTCTTTTTGATACTAAAGTAAATAAAGTTGAAGCTAATTGTAAGTACAGGGGAGAAGCCAGGAGGCTGCAGAGGAATGGGTCATGGTCTGGTTTCCATCAAACCCACATGTTGCTGATTTAGTAGTGTCAGGCATGAGCAGAGGAGGAGAGGGGAGGGGATTTGGGGTAAAAAAAAACAAAAAAACAAAAAAAACAACAACAAAATAAACCACAAGCACAATTATAGAAATGGTTGTGAGTAAGGAGGAAAGGGGAAATAAGAGAGATTTAGATGAGACAGCCGTGGAGATATTGTCTTCATTTTCCAGTATTCTCTGGGAAAGCAGGAGCAAGGGAAGGAAGGAAGGGGAAAGGGAAGAGGGAAGGATTTTGAGAGGAAGGGCAATGCTGGCGTTGCGCCTCCTGACCTAGATTGGTTCACTGAGTCCACTTTTTTCCAGCTCCACTTCTTTTTGAGTTTCTCTCAGTTTCTGTGCCCCTTGTCATGTGCTGGAAATGACCTCCTCTGCTGCTCCCTTCTCTGCTTTTCCATACCCTCCTTTCGCTCCCATTCTCCATCTTTTTGTATTTTTGTTTCATTGCTCTTCCCTACTGTACTTCACTGTTCCCAAAAGTATTAATTTCCCCCTCCACTCTTGTGAAAAGTCTGCGCAAGCATTTTGAAATATGATGAATGCACAGAAACATCAACAGGATGCGATTCAGTCTCGTTATATTTTGTGATTCTCTGGGCATTCCAGTGTCGTCTTCGGTAATTGTCTCCCTGTAAAACCTTCATTACCATGGTACCATTTTTAACCGTTGTTTCATTTGTTTTTTTGTTTTGTTTTTGTTTGTTTTTTTGGTATTTTATAACTATAAATAGCATTAGGGAAACTTTTTAAAGTCTATTTCTTTTTTTCTAGTCTACTTATCATTTGTAGTTTTGTACGTCTTGTTTCTGTTCAGGTTTTCTTAAAGAGCTGCAGTAGATTATTATAACAGTGTTGATGCATGCAGGGCATGTTCTGTGAAGCCTGTGCACTCTAGCGTAGAGTACATTAAAGATTTCACAATAAAACTCACAGCTGAAAATGCCACCCGTGTCTTCTTTGTAGCAGTTTATAAGGAGCCCTCTTCAGCATGACAACGCCAAGTTCAATGGGTTCATTTTTTGCGACCACAGGAGGGCATTGTTGATTCAAACACGACACAGAATGAAAGCAAATGACTTAAAGCAGAACAACTGAGTTCTGCAAAAGGCAAAAACATCTGTTTTTGTGCCTCACACAGCTGTGGGTTAGGGAGACAATGCTGTGAGGTTCATCAGCATGTGGACGGACGCAGTTTTCATGATTTGCATTTCTACAGCACACCAGTGGATTTGAAATAAAGCAGTCAGGATGTAATGAAAGTGTAGACTTTTGGTTCTTTCATGATCATGCCTTTACAGGTAATTGGACAAACTAAAGTACTGAGTAATGTACAACTGTTGTTCTGCAGCACCTGTAAGTCAAAGCCTTTCTCACTTCATCATCAGTAAAAGCCACTTCCTCTTGTAGCCACAAATGTCCTCGCCATCGCAGTCATGACAATATTTGACAGATTATGTTGCGAGTCCATCTTTTCCTTCTTTAATCTCTTCTTTGCAAAAGTTTCACCTTTGATTCATGTGAAATGGCAGGTCTAATCTTGCCTTTATGTTATTAATTCTTACTGCTGATTTAATTCATATATTTTTTTGTATCTGTTATTAGTGAGCAGTGAAAAATCAGCTGTGACAGTATGAGGGTCCATCAGTGCTCGTGAAAGAGGCGACCTGCATGTCTGTGAAGGTACCACTGATGCAAAGGGTCATACTGGTTTTAAAAGACACGAGCATCTTTTCCTGTATGAGCCTGGCATCGTGCAGCGGGGGGGTGTTAAATTGTCCGCCTTCAGTCCGGCTCCAGCTCCTACTGAAAATGTCTGGAGAATCATGAAGAGGATCACTAGACAGCAACGACCAGAGACTGTAGAGCAGCTCAGATCTTATATTCAGCTAGAATAGGCATCAATTCCTCAGGCAACACTGGAGCAATGCATAAACTCAGTGCCCAAACTGTAAATGAAGGGAAGGATGAAACAACAGACTGTTAAAAATGTTTCTCTCCCAAATATCTTAAATGTTCTTCCTTTTTCAGGAATCCTCCCAACTTTTCTGGATTTTTGTTTGTATGTCAGAGTATGTCCATGTGATTCCCTTCGTATGATGTGAGTTAGTTAGTGCGTGTGCGTGAGAGAGAGCACCTTTCTTCTTGTCTTTATGTCGCAGGTAATCAGGATTAGCCTCCGTCACAGATCATCCGCTGCAGCTTTACGTCTGTGCTCGCTTTCTCTTTCATCTTCTACTCTTTCTTCTCTAATATGTGTGTTCAATTAAATAGAAAATTGAACAAAAATGAATAAGCAGGCGTTGGCAGCTAGATTTAGGAACAGCTTGTGTGTATATCTTCAAAAGTTTGTTTTTTGTTTTCCCTCCGGTAAGGCCCGTTGCCAGATCTTGTCCAGATGTTCAGTCAGGATTGAGGCCAGGGCAGTGCTGCCATGTTTCAGCCGAGGACCAAGGGTCTGTGTCATCGACCTGTTCTCCCAGCTTATCCTGGGCTGAGCTGATAATGGGATCTGCCGGCTGTCTCCTGCCCCCTCAGCTCCGTAAACGGTTCTCATTTCTCAAAAACAAAGCCAGGCCTCATGTGAATGTGGCGTGATCTGCCCGGACCCTTCCCACCGCGGTCAGTGCTTCCCCACATGCCCCTAACCCTCTCACTTTCTGCCTAATACCACCAGCACCTAACTCACGATCAAGTGTTGATGTTTGTTTAGGAATCAGACAGATTTTACGCCACAGCAGATATTGTTTCTTGGCTTCATCTGGAAGTTTACTGGGTGACAACAACAAAGTCCTGTTGATTTGTCAGTTGTTAACTGTCCTGAATCTGAGTTAAGACGTTCCTGGCTCCCTGCTCTCTGTCGCCTTCATCCATCTTTCCTCAACTCACATAAGTGGAAAGTGATACAGATTTACTCGAGATTGATGCTTAAACACAACATTTTAGGACTCAGTTTGCCTATTCTCATTTATTGCACATTCACACTCAACTTTTACACAACTTAATTTAATAGTCACAACCACATTTATTTGACACCTTCACTTACTGTATTTTATAAAATGTAACAACAAAAGCATTTTTGTTCTTCTCACTTTCTAATATATAAAACAATAAAACTGTCCCAGTGACCCAACATAATTGATTTTGTGTATGATATTGATTTTGACATTTTACATTTTTTTTAAAATTTGATAAATATATTGCTTTAACTGGGTGTGATAAAGATTTTGTAAAATGTACAATGTAGTTTTAAGTCAAGAGCTCAATGACTAAATGCAGAGACCAGGAAGCAGGGGGTGACAATGATCATGCGAATAATCATACATTTTCAAGTCTGTAAAAAAACATTAGATAAAAATGCACTGCACACAGCAGGATGTCCAAAAAATAAAATGTTGATTATAACGCTCACTCGCAGGGAGCTGACAAGACACAGGTGAAGACATACAGACATATAGAAGATATATAACAGGACAAAGTTGTGAATGCCATGGTTTCTTCCTATAAATCCTTCCAGAGGCCTCCACATGACCATCTCTGGAACTTTAAGTGACATCAGATTTAAACTAGGACATAACAAAGGAGCCCACAATGATAAAAACTAAATTAATTTATTGATTGATTTTTAACTCTCTCTCTCTCTCTCTCTCTCTCTCTCTCTCTCTCTCTCTCTCTCTCTCTCTCTCTCTCTCTCTCTCTCTCTCTCTCTCTCTCTCTCTCTTTCTCTCTCTCTCTCAGTATCATAAAGTTTTTAAACATGCCATCTGAAATCAAGATTACTCTAAAAAGTGGCACCAGTGCAGCAGCATCTTGAACTGGGACAGACGGAGGCTGACGGAGGCTGACGGAGGCTGACGTTTTGATCAGGTGCAACTCTGT
This sequence comes from Xenentodon cancila, assembly GCA_014839995.1. Classification (NCBI taxonomy): domain Eukaryota; kingdom Metazoa; phylum Chordata; class Actinopteri; order Beloniformes; family Belonidae; genus Xenentodon; species Xenentodon cancila. Next base: position 11,820,607 of record CM026199.1, read on the forward strand.
CTATTGTTTGAGCTGATTTCCTTTCAGCCACATCTGAACTTCATTCAGGCATTTAAGTGATTATTGTCATTCAGTGGGACAAAGGGGGTCAAAACAGGAACAAATCACAGTGTTTTCACACAAGTTAAGTACAAAAAGGATGGCTGGCTGCATTTATTGGTTTATTATTTATTGTTGAGCCAGTTTTTGTTTAAACAATGTCCTGAAGAAGGAACGAGGATGATTGTCAAAACCCCACACAGACCTTTTCTTCTTATTTGTCTTATCTGACCATCCTCTATTGAAATATTCATAATAAAAGAAGTCGTATTTGTATTTTTTAAGCTATCAGAATTCCAGTGTGCAGAAAACCCTGCATGCCGAGGAACCGGTTTTGGAATCAGTGGAAGAAGAAGCAGACTACAGACTACAGATCTACCCGGAGATACTTGTTTGCATCCACATTTTCAAGTTTGTTTGAACAAAGGAAGGAAATCTGGAAACTCAAAAGCAAAAATATCTGTCTGAAAACGTGCAGTTTTACTTTTTACAGCATGTTTCTTTGCTGTTAATCTGCAGTTGCCCGCAGCAAAGTACTGTGCTGTGACCTTCAAGTGGTGCAGGATAATCCAGTTAACGCCAAGCAGCCACTGTGGAAATCTCAGCAGATCTGCTGGCTGTGCCACACTCTGGATCTCCACACGAGCGGCATGCAGAACCACCTGTAGACAACCAGGTAAGGAAAACGCGAATAAATGATGGGTTTCAGAGGTAAAATGAACTCCTGATCAAGGGTCCGTGTTTTGATGGTTTGATGCAGAGACAGTTGCAACAAGGTTAAATGTTCTGTAAAAGAAATGCAGAAATGATTATCTCGTAGTAGTTTGTGGTTTTCTCCAGAGACTGTGTCCAGAAACATTTCTGGAAGCCTTCCAAAAATCCCAAAAATGAGCCATCAAATACAAGCCATCTTTGATTTTACTCTGGTTTTGCATTTGCTGACCGAAACTGAATCTGTATGATTAGAGGAGACATCAAGAGTTGATCCAGGCATTAAGCAGTGAGAATGGGCTGTAGATTAGTTGAGGGGCAAAGCAGCATTTAATCCAATACCACAAATTTAAGCTTAGACAAGAAGGAGGCCCCTCTGATCTTTGCTGGTTGAGACAGTGTGTCAAGAATCAGAGAGACGGACCCTTACAGAGAAAGATTATGGCATTGGTCAATATGATAAAAGTCCTGCTAGATCTTTTTTTTTTCATCATCTACACCGTCATAAAAAAAGAATATTATTTGTCGGTGCACCTCCAATGATCTAGACAGATGTTATCTGTGAAACCGTGAAACTCAGCATCTGTTTTCTAATTCAACTTTGGGTTTGTTTCAGTTGTTTGTGTTCAAAATTTAATACAGCAGCCAACTCAAAAACTGCCACCTATGTGCCATTCTGATGGTGATTTAATCAAAACTCACCATCAGATTTGGGTTTTCAGTCACAACAACAGAAGCAACTAAAACTTTGTGGACACTTATTGATACGAGGAGACTTGTCGGCCACCTTGGTGGCCTCAGACCTGTCAGCTGTGGTCAGACGAAGTTGCAGGACGTCTTGCAGGTTCATCGGCTCTTTGCCGTTTTGCTGAAGTGGATTATCTCAAAGGGATGATGAACTGTCAGAAAGGATAATACACAGATCTGAGATTAATTCAGGCAAGTGTCATTGTAGTCGTCTTTGGCCTGAGTTAGTGTGCATGGCTGATTAAAATGTATTCTTTTTCATTTTTGTGACCGATTTCTCTCTAATTTACGTGATTAACTGAAACGTTGACCACATGCGGAGTCTCTTGGAAAAGCAGCTTGTGATGAAACCTGCGTGAGGTTAAGGCTCTGCGCTCTGATGGCCTCTAACGTTTACCGTCTGTCGTATCACTGCCATGATTCCGGTTTTCTTTTCTTCTACGAGTTAACTGATTGAGTGACAAGTTAAATCTAAAATGTATGTTGCAAGCTGGTAATTATGAGAGGGAACTATAAGATATATTTAAAAGAATCACTGCTGGAAAACAACTGAAAGTGAATATTCAGGCTGATCCAGAAGCATCCTCCCAGAGATAAAAGCAAAAATTCAGCAGGTGAACGTCCTCTCTGCCTGGCACATGAAGCATCTCCTTTGATGAGTTAGTAGGATTTTTGATCATTACAGTATCATCAGCAGTGTCAACAATGTTCAATGGAGGCCTTTTTAAGGGGCTGACTGTGTGTTTATACGTATGTGTGCCCAACAGGATGTTTAACTGGGTGGTAAAAGTGGTTCCTCAACCCGCTGAGGCTCCCGAGACTGATGCACATGCCAAGACTAGTGCTGCAGTACGACAACACACAAACACACATGCATGCATTTCCTCTCAACTTGCACACAAATTTGCAGTACAATGTGTTTTCATGTGCTCCTTCTTACTTTTTTGTCTTTAATCTTACAGGATCCACCAAAGAATAAAGAAGGTGAGGATTATTTTTTTATTTATTTGTCATCTTCCAACATTTTGGTGTGCGCTACGTGTGGTTATGTTGTGTTTATTTGATGTCTTACAGTGAAAAATGGTCCTCAGAAAAAGCCAGAAGAGACTTCAGAGGACGGGTAAGCCTCTCTCTCTATCAGTCTGTAGATATGCATCAGTGAATGTGTGTTTACATTGATGCTGCGATCTGTAAGCCAACATTCCCCTCCTCTACAGCCAGGCGCAGCCTGGAGTTATGGGCTGGCTGTCCAACGGGTTTGTCAGCGCACTGCCGCAGCCTCCTGGCTCCCCTCGACTCAGCAGGGCCAACTCTGACGCCAGGGTGAGTCTGCAGATGACTACGTGGATCCAAAGTGTGTTTCAAATTATTTTTTTTGTTGTTTTTTTTTTTGTTCCCTTCCTAAACCTATCAGGACAAGTGTCAGATTTCAGCGTGAGCACAGTTCAGTAACACTTTTAAGAGAAAGTTCCTTATAAAACTGCCTCCACACGTCAGTCATTGAAAGTCTGGTAAAAATGAGTGAAAGCACTGATGACACATTACAAACGGTTTTTGCACTTTTAAGTTACAGGAGTGAAGTTGCATCAAGACAGTGTTTTTTTCTGTGTTGTGGCGTGTTCTTTCTGTAAAGGAAGCCCACGTGAACATTTATTTGTATTTAGAGTAATGCCGAGTTTATTTCAACAACTGAAAACTAGATATATGTAATTGTATATAGAAATGTCTTGAATGCTAAGTAAATACAATTGTTAGTGTTAGTGGAAAACTGTGAAAGAAACAAAGATTTACAGTCCATTTTGTCCACTTTTCTCACACACCCCCCACACACCCCCATACAGCAGCCAGAAGAGGATGGAGAAAGGTATGATGTCATTACTCGACCAGTAAATGTCTAACGAAAGGTTTGGCTCTGTGGAAAGTAAATGCAGCTGTCGCTCTGCCAGGTCTGGCGTGATCACGTGGGTCACTCAGGGTCTGACCAAAGTGCTGCCTCAGCCTGAAGGCAAATACAAAGAGATTATCGAGACCCAAAACAACACCAATACCAACGCAGAAGAACATACAGAGGTGAGATTCTTTTTCATTCCAGGAAAGAGATAAATCAAGCCATTCTTGACTTGGCAGTTTAAAACCTTGTGTTTTCTTTTTTTTTTCCTGCAAAATGACAACCATTGCCTCTTTGAAGTAAGACATCTGTGCAACATCTGGAGAATACGTGTTTGACATGTGTGACACTTGACTGAGGCAATTTAAGACTGTAAGACTAATCATGTGTAAGGATTAAGCTGGTAAGGGAATTTGCCGGGGGGCTTATGTAAGTTAAAGCCCTCCATTAACTTCAGTGCATTACAAACCAGGCTCCACCAGAGAAAACCGCCTCACCTGGAGGCTTTGATTCTGCAGCACAAACACTCAGGCCTTTCAGTTTCACATCATCTAATGAAACAGGTTTTTTTTCTCACCCTTGCAGGTGTATGAAGTGGCAACAATGCCAGGTATGCTTTCTAATTATCTGGCTTGACTGTTCACAAAGAGTGATTATTAACATTAGTGCAAATGAACCAGCAGGAAGATTCTTGACTTGACTCTCTGACCCAGCTTGTTGGTCTGTTTATTCAGATTACGATCCTCTTCCACACATCCCGGTAGTGGAGATGCTGTCAGAGGTCGAAGTGTCGGAAGTGGAGAGTTTGAACCCTCAGTTTCCTCCCAAGTGAGTTTGAGCCACCTTCACAGCTGCGGCTGATTCTTTAGTAGCGCCTGACATTTGAGTTGCAGTCAACTCCATGAGGCACATGTACTTAAATTGTTCGTGCCTTATTTGAGTCATTTACTCAAGGATGCACACACAGTGACTATTTCAAGGAAGTAACCTTCGAGAAGCACGCGAGCTCCAATCTTTTTCTTTCTCTACTGCAGTGTGGTCAACTGGATAAAGCATATCATCCCTCAACCAGTGATACTGCCCCCTGGTGCCATACCCATCGAGCCACCGCCCAAAACGTCCCGCTCTTCTCTGGACAAAAGTACGCCAAGTCTTCACATCGCAGTTGCACCAGAAAAAATGTTGCCTTTTTTTGAGATTGCTTGTTTATGTGTAGTCTGAATGCATTTCTGTCCTCTGCAGTTCTGTCTCCTCCACCTGAATCTCTCAGTGGAATCTCACTGGATACTGACAGCAAGGCCTCTGGGTAGGTCTGGATGGAGGGAGGCTTTGGAGGGTTTGAACAAAACTGGATGACGCAAGAATTTTCTTAAAAAAAAAAAAAGTCTTCAGCACAGGGTCGTAGCTCTTGATGACCTCTTCTCTTTCATTACGTTAGTGCCATACATTTCCCTCAGCTACGTATTAAATATCCATCCATTATCTATACCCGCTTTATCCGTTTCCGGGTCACAGGGGTCTGTCGGAGCCTATCCCGACGCATATCAGGCGAAAGGCAGGGGTACACCCCGGACAGGTCGCCAGTCTATCCAGGGCAACATACAATACAAACAACCAATCACACTCACATTCACACCTAGGGAGAATTTAGAAAGAGCAATTAACCTACCCTGTATGTTTTTGGATTGTGAGAGGAAGCCGGAGTACCCGGAGGGAACCCACGCAAGCACAGGGAGAACATGCAAACTCCACACAGAAAGACCCACCAGGCCGGGAATCGAACCAGGAACCTTCTTGCTGTGAGGCAACAGTGCTGACCACTAAGCCACCGTGCTGCCTCGTATTAAATATAAGCGCCTTAATTTTCCATAACTCCTGGAATTGCTTCCTAAAGTCACTCTCCCACACAGAATGACCATTTACTTATTTGCTTATTTACTTATTTGCAAGAATCACAGTAAGTGGAATCTGTTTCTTTCCAAAGGGTCTCATAATTCTTTTTTTAAACATTTATTGAGATTCTTCCATTGACAAATATACTATGTTAAATCGCTTATTACATATTTGAAATATATTGTAGTACACAAGTGGCATGACACTGCAGACAGTGGGCGAGCACGGACGGCGTTGTTAAAATGAAGCCAAATGGAACTCAGAAAAAAATTGATTTTATTTATTTACACCTCTGAGAAAATCTCCTCCATAAAATGTCAGTTCTGTTTCACCAATTCTGTCCAATGTCAAATAACAATGACCTTGTTTACTCAAGTGAAATTCACCTCGATTAACCTCTAAAGTTGTCAGTGACCTTAATTTGTTGTCACCCATCTGGTTTAGCACTCTAAAAATGTACTTTCACTTCAAATGAAAAAAATTAAGTGAAACAAGTGAAGTACTTTTTCAGTGAGGTGTGATCAGGTTCTGCTGCTCCACAGTGTGGTCGACTGGTTCGTGTCGGGACTGGGTTTGAAGATGCCACAGCTCGTTATTGCACCGAAGGATGATTCCGAGGTAAAAACACAATCTCGTTTGATGTTGCTTTGCTTATCTAATTTGTCTGGTAGCTTACAGGGTTTTTTTTTTTTTTTTTTTTTTTACTTTAGGGTGGAACTGAAGTCCCACAAAAAGGTGAGTTGTACGACCTGGTTTATTTTCCATTTTTTATTATTGTTGTGCTCTCCTTTAGATGTAAAGTGCCTTTATTTTGCCACGCTTCACAATTCGCATGGATGGATCAATACTATATTTTCTTTAAGAGAAAGTAACACCTGTGATTGACAGAAGCATGGGCCACATTTTATTTAAACCAGCACATTACTGGTGAAATTTGCCCACATACCTTTAAATTAAAGTTGCTGCTGTGGAGTTGTTTTAATTGTGTAAAATATTCTGTATATGCTTTCTCTTGAAGCACCATCTTGCTTCTCCCCCCATAGTCTTTGAAGAGGTGTTTTGGTCGGACGGTCGGCGCCTAACTCAGTCCCTCTTCTCCTTCTGTTTCAGGGGGGAAGGCGCTGCGAGCCCCTTAAACAGCAGGAGGAGACGACTGGGCGCGCTCTGATTGCCACAGACAGACAGCTAGATACAGTTAGACTTTTGTTGGGATAATAATGCTTTACAGTGTGCAGTTCAGAGCAGACAGTATAGGCAGCTGTAAATACAAACATAAAGACAAATTTTAAACTCACCTTACTGTACTCAGTGCAGTCTCTTATGAATGTATTACGACTTAACACTAATACAATGTGAACAACATTATTTCCAGCACAATTAGCTGTGTTTTTGCTTGCAGTTTTATTGTAACGTGAATTTGCACATTTTCATGTACAAAGGATAGGATATAGGATCGTTTCTGTTACTTTATTGTGCTTTAAGCTATGCTGAGATACACTAGATTTCCACGTTGCCAGAAAAAGAGGAGTAGGGACTTAAGAAAATGAAAAAAGGTTCACTGCTTACCAGTTCAAACATAAATCTTTAAAAGTACAGGATATCATTTGTGTATCTCAGCATAACTGCTCAAATATTGATTAAATGGCAGCTATGCTACTTTACTATTGATTTGGAAGTGGTCAAAATATAAGCTACTGTATTTCTGTGTTTATAATTGATTTTCTGTAGATATAAGCGTTATTACAGCTTGATCTGGTAGTTCTGTTCCTTAAAGCCACTCTATGTATCAATGGCACTTCTGGCCACATGGGGGCAGTATATCTAATGAGAGGTGTTCAGGCCCTGGTCTAATGCTGCATTCACACTGCAGCGTTACGCACGTTGGAGGGTGTTTCTGATGCCTCTGACTGACACTGCCGGCATGGCCTGGGATCAATTGTGCAATGCTGCCAGGTGAATCCAGCTTTAAAAGTAATGAAATGTGCCTACAGTGGGACAAAGTGGTATTACCGGATGTACTAGATGACGTACCGGACCGTCCCCACTCATTCACACAATATTGTCTGAGGCGCTTTTGTCAACCAAGGAGATTAATATGCCCCTATGTGGTCAAAGGTGGTATTGTTATGTGGTGTGACTGTAAGACAGTCTACTGCCGCCTGGTTATTTACTGCTACGTCAAGCCTTTATTTGACCGTCAGATAAAGTGAAGGAAATAGATGGAAGAGTCAGGGGAGTGACAATTATCATGAGGTCCCATGTGGAATGCAACCTAAGCGCTCATCTATCTCATCATTCCCTAGTTCAAACTTTTTTGAGGATTACACTGTGGTCCAAAAATGCATAAACGTAAGAACAGTAGATGCAATGAGAGGCTGATTTTGATCCACTTGAACTGTGAACTGTGGCCTGCAGGTGTGCTGTGCTGTGTGGTATGCTTCCATACTTTTGTTCCTGAAGGGTTGATTTGATTTAAAAAAAAAAAAAAAAAAAGAAAAGCCCTACTTACTCAGACAAAGAGAGAGAGTGAAAAAAAACTTTGGTCATTCAGAGAATCTAGTAAACACACTGTAAAGTATACTGCCAAAATAAAACTACCATGTGTAAAGGGATTTCTGTTGTGTTCTGTCGTGACCTATATGTGAAACATGAAGGTGTAAGGCACTCAGGCGTTTAAACATTTCTAATTTCATGATCTCATTTGACTTTAAAATTATTCAGCTGATGAATATTTGTACAACAATGCAGGGATGTGGCTAAGCGTGATGGATGGATGGATGGATGGATGGATGGATGGATGGATGGATGGATGGATGGATGGATGGATGGATGGATGGATGGATGGATGGATAAGTACACACTGCATTTCTTCTGATGCAAAACGCACTTTTGTTTTGTTCCTGTTAACACACAGTTTGAGGTTGAGAAGCATTTTTCAACTTACAGGATATTAACTCTGTCATGAATAACATTATTAATAAATATGGTTAATATCACAGGCATATTTTTTTTTGTAATGAAGATGAACCCTTGATCAGATCCCTCAGTGTATGCACATCTTTGATGTTTTTTTAACGTCTTTCACACAAACTGATCCTTATTGCCCTCTCATAGCTTCATCCAAACTAAAAGCGGACATGGTGCTGGAGGATGTGGAGTCAGACAACGAGGGCCAACAAAAATGTGAAGCTCGCACCAAAGCTGCAGCGCTGCCCACATCCACAAGTCCTCCAATAGTCACAGCAAAGCAGCAGCAGCAGCAACAGCAGCAGCAGCAGCAGCAGCAAGAAAACCAGCCCACACAGTCCAGTCCAGTGCAGCCTCAGAAGTGTAATGATGCCACCCTCGAAGTACCACCAGAGAGTGATACAAAAATATCTCAGGAAGATGCTGAGACGCAGACAGGCCGCTGGACACCATTTATTGAAAGCATCAAGAAGGAGGCTGAGGATGTGGCCTTGGCTACCATGGAGGAACGGTAGGGAAGGCGGAGAACATACGAGTGCAGACCTTATTCAATTAAAAAAATAAAAGTTGTCAAAATGGTGGGCCATGACTCCCAGCCACACATATGATCAGCTTTTATAGTTAAACCTACAAACTAGATGATTTCTAGTGACAAATGCAGCAACCCTAAACTATTAAATCAATGCTGGTAAACATTACAGTAATAAAGTATTCAAAATAAAAGTTTTCCAGTGAAGAAATCCAGTCACAGACACATTAAAATCTACCAAAGACAATTAAACCTGGCTGTAGCATTTCCATCCAGCATTAAACAAGACATTTACATTGAAGAACATTTACTGCTCAGTCATATCAATGGGTCCCGTCCCTCTCCAGGCTGCTTCAGGAGCGGATGGAGATGACCCGTCTGGCAGAAGAGGTGGCCAGACAGACAGCTGAGATGGCTGTGAGACACATGGCGAGTGAGGGAATGTCCATCAAGCTTTCTATGGGAAGTCAGGAACTGCTGAAAGAACCTGAAGCAGAGTAAGACCACAAAGCTACTGAATGGGCATGTGTGTGATTTGGCAGTGAAGATATATTAACGCTGATTGTTCCCTGTGGTCAGATTGCCAGTGCCACAAGATGAAGAAGAGGAAAAAAGCGATGTGGAGCTAGGAGATGATGCAGAGTAAGATGCTAAATGGGAGCAATGTCAACCTAACTGGTCCAGAATGGCTCTGGAGTGTGAAAGGGTGTTTGCCTATATGTGGCCCAGAAAATGACTGGTGACCTGTCCAGAGTTTGAAGGTAGCTGCAGCCTTAGTGCCTCTGAGTCCAGAAGGCAGACTCCCACAAAATGAGGCATCTAATGGAAAAAGCCTGGTGTTCCTATGTCACAAACTGTGACGTGAAAACATTTGACAAGATGCTATCAGTGGATCTACTAGTCGGCAGTCATCCTGAGATTATAAAATCATGCCCAACATTTGCAAGTCAGCAGTTGAAAGAAAGGACTTGATTTTAGAGGTTTTTAGAGGCGAGCCGCACAACAAAACCCTGTTCAGAACAAAGTTATTCTGCAAATAAGGATTAGCATTTGGTAACCTCCATCAGCGCCACGCAAAGATTTAACTCTTTTTAAGATGACTGTTTGTATATTAGGTACAAATAATATGAATTGCGTAATAGACTCTAATTATACAATAAAATATTATGGAGGAGGAGATGGTTGAGAATTTTAACCATTCAGGGCGGAAATAAAACTAATGACACTGAATCTAAACTTAGGTTCACAGAATCGTGCTAGTCATGCTTGTGATCTTCATTTGTCCCACAGTGGCTTTTAAATCCCGTGCTGCCTCAGCAGCATCATAACATAGCGTCATGGCAACCATCCTCCCCTCAGCTCCCTCCCTCACGGGTTGCCTTGGTAACGGAGCGCAGCTGCCGTTGCTGTTCGTGTAGCGAGGAAAATGAAGGACGAGAACGTAATTAAATATACTTTCCGGGGAATCGTTTCCCTATATTTCTGAAGTACAAAATCTGGTCAACAAGACGAACGAATATATGTGTTTTTCTTATTTTGTTGTTTATTTTTTTGTCACTGCTTGAGGATATTTTGTGTCGGGAATATTAAAGATAAACCCCGTTACTGACGGACGAAGTAAGTATTCAGTGATCAGGTCGTGCATTACAGAGTTACGTCATGAAACAACGAATTTCACTTGTTTTTAAGTCGCTTGAACTATTGAGGTGTGAAATGATAACTAGTAATGTGTGTGCAGGCTGAGAGCTCCTGTAGCTACGATATCGCAGTGAATATGTGCTGACGGCCGAGAAAACACGTTTATCCTTACAATATGTTTGTGTTTTGCAGCCTATAGACAAACAGTTACACCCGGCATTCAAACTGCTCACATTTTTTCTTTCATATCCATCAAACTCTAAAGAAAACATGTTTTTTTTGCATTTGTCTTCTATTCTTACAGTTGACCGTCAATTTAAACTTACAGTGCAGTAAATCTGTCCAATTTACAGGACTACTGTAGATTAGACACAGCCGCACATCATTTAAAAAACTAGTTATTTAATATGTTAAAAATGTCCTTTTTTTGCTTTATTTAAATTATATAAATAGCTTACTATAATTAAATCTCATGAAAGTACAAGTTCATCCCATCATCTCATATTGTACTATGATGGTTATTAAACTTTACCTTTTTTTTCAATTCAGAAACAACATATTTTTCCCTCATTAATAATGATAGCATAAGTAACTAATTTAAAAAGATCCTAAGTTAATTTTAAATGTCAGATCGCAAAAAATAAATCTTCCTTTTATAAATCATAGTCATTCAACATGAAGTCATCTTTTCGCAGTTGTTTTTCTGCCAGGTTGTTTGCCTAGTGTCACCTTCAAATGCTTGTGCTGTCCTGTCATGCAGAAACGAAGACAGTCTTCTTCAGGACGAGCCAAAAGTGGAGACTGAGGAACCTATCAGCAAGGAACCAGGTACGAAGCAATTTTTTAATCACAATCCAGACTCCCGAACTGTTTCCATCGCAAATCCCTTCTGCAGTTTACGTGCCTTACATTTTTTTAATCTTGAGTATTTTAACATTTGTTTTAAACCTCAATAAATCCAGAGCCAACGGAGGACACAGCACCAAACCAAAACCCATCCTCTCCACCTGCAGAACCAGCACCAAAGGAGATCTCATCGTCCCCACCTGCAGCACCAGCAGAGGAACCAGCACCAAAGGAGATCTCTGCAAATCTTCAACAGGAAAAGACCTCTGAGCCAGAACCTGCACCTAAAGCACAACCAGAGACCAAGACCCAGGAAGCCGGTTCAGATCCGGAGCCTATAACCCAGCAGCCCCAGAAAGCGGAAGACGCTCAAGCTGCCACTACTGACAAGGCTAGTGAAAAAGTTATGTCCATGTGCTGCACATAATGAAATACGAGGGAAATATATGCAGCTCGCTTATTCTGCACTTTATTGCCTGTTTTGGTTGAAGAATAGTTTATTGTGTTATGTGTCATAACAGGCTTTAATCACAGTGGCTGCAACCAGTGTTTAGAGAAGATGTGGAAATCATTCTGCCCTTATTAGTGTGAAGGAACTGACATGTACTTATTTAGTCTCAGAATCATGAAGATGATGACGCTGGAAGGTTGCATGAACTGGTTCTCTATTGTTTAAAGAATGTTCATTGTTGCCAACAATTTTATCACCATCATTCATATGTGTTTTATTATAGGAGGCGGAAGCTACTGGTGATGGCTGCGGTGGTACGTAACATCATTTCCTGTTTTATTTTTTTGTTTGTTTGCTTTCTTTCTGCAGTGTGACAGTGGCTAGGGATCACATTTCACCGTTATGAACGGCAGTTTGATTACTGTTGGTATTTTTAAAACCCCATACTTTTGGTATGTGCTGATTTGACAAAATATAGTACATTGCGTGCAGCAGATAAGCAATTGCACAAATAATAGTATGCAAAAAACACCTGGATGGTGTGCCACTCTGGTACTTTGAATAGTGCATCCCAAAAAGCAATTGGTTACTAAAGAAGAAGTTGGTCAACAGCTGTCTCATCGCCGCCTTCCAGGTATGCCGTAGCATATTGATTTTACGGCGGTAAGTATGTACCAAAAGCCATATAATTGTGCAGTTTATACTGCATACTGCATTAAATGTACAATACACAGTATGCGGTTTTAAATAATGTTCTCATTATGTCTGGTTGGGTTGAAGTCACCAGCTGATAAACTTAATTTTATTCTAAATGCGTGTCAGCATCCACAGATCCATCCCTGTGTTTCATTTCAATGTCAGCATCACTGTTCGTGTTACACGCTCACTGCTGGGATAAAGATTGTATAACCTTTCATACATTCAGACTATGATCTCCCTTCTTGCCTGACTTTATCTGAATATCCACCTCTTTCCTCTATAGCTCCAGTCAGCTGTGATGCATTTAAGAGCTGCCTGATGCGCTTTCCTCCCACCTCAGAGTGCTTCGGCAACATCAACGCATTCTTCAAAGAGAACGGCATCACTCCTCCCAAAATACCTTCCATGCCTAGCCCACCCACCCAGCTCTCTGACTTAACCAAGTACCTGCCCGCGTTTCCCCCTGAATTACGCCAAGAGTTCTCCCAGATCAGACTCACTCAGGTCCCTCGGAGTATCGCCCAGACTCTGACGGAGCTTTTGCCCAAAGATTCAGAGGGCACAGTGGGCCCAGGACTGTCCAGTCTTTCTCAGAGCTTTTCAAACATCCCGGAAAAGCTGTCACAGCTACCCGGCCAAACGCAGCAGTATTTCCTGAACATCCGGAACCGCCTCAACAGCCTAATGCCACAAGATGCCTAAGAAACAACAACAACAGCAAAAACAAGACAAGAATCAGCAGGATGTAGAACTCAACCAGCTTGTGCGACCCTCATCTCTTCCTCCCCCTCATCATCCTCATCTGCGGTCGCGCTCCCCATCTCCTTCCTCCCCCAGCGGTAGCACCCTCGATTTGCCCAATGTGCCATCCTATCCACGCCTGCCACCCATCGTCAGCCCGCCATCGAAGCAGCTCAGCTCCCTGCCTCGGCAGCTGTCCGGTTTTCCAAACCCAGCGTTCTTCATTGAAGATGACTCTGATATTTCACCAATAAAACCTGCAGGTGAATCCCTGTTAGTAAAGAGTAAAGTGTCGTCCATTTAGACATTCCTTGAATGAACTGGAACTCGGTCATGACCAAGCTCTGAATTTAAAAATTTAAACTGGAACTACTTTTTAAATTCACAGACTTTTTAAATTCAGAGACTGTGTCTTTAGGAGTAGAGTCATAAATTAGCCAGTAGCTGTTTTTTTGTCTGGTGTGTGTAATTTTTCATGTCTATGTGTTCCATAACTCACAAATGAAGCCATCATTTTGCTCAGGTTTTGGAGAGGGGCAATCAAGACTAAGATTTGTGCAGATGTACAAACGTTAGGAACTGGGTAGAATTCACAAACAGAAAAATGATCCTGGCGCGCTGAGCAAACCATTCCCAGGACTAAAAGTCAGCCGAAGTGAGGCTATCTGCAGAAATGGCCTCTGTACTGTTTGCAGGGTCTGAGTCCATTTGGAGTTTTTATATGTGCATGAAAAACACTGTGTGGTGGTTCTGAGTTTGTTTGGACAGATGAAAAGAACTAAGTGTGGAAACACCCTAAATATCTTTAGTAATTCAAATAAATGCGGCTTACAAACCTGTCTGTTGTTTCAGCCACAGAAGGCTTGAAGGCTTACAAAAGCAATTACAGTATGTGAATAATAAATAAAGAAATAGGCTTATCAATATCACTGCTGCACTCTAAGGCAAGTAGATAGTTACAGTTGTGCATTTTTAATTCATCATGCGTTGTAAACGTAGTCTTGAGGCTTACAAGACCGTTTAATCTTTCTTATGTCAGACACATCCCTTGTTGTTACCGCTCATTTACTGCTGACGGTCCACAGTACACGTGTGCCAGTGTATCACCAGCCAGATTAGTGAGACCGGAACGCTTGGCGGATAAGCAAACGAGTCCCGATCTTTCACGGACTTTCATACGTGACCTAGTTCACAGGTGGCTCGTCTTGCAGTAGCCTGGTGTAGGTCCTGCTGAATCCGTTCGTCTCCCATCCTGCTTCTGCTTTTGACCAGTTGTGCCCCTTGTAATGCTTCACATGTGTCATTTGTACCTTTGTGCGTGGATTTTCCTCGGTTTTCCCTCAGTTGTAACTAATACACTGTATTTGTGATTATCAGCAAAGTCCAAGACTAAATGAAAATGATACTATGTCCGACTCTCCAGAAAGCTCCACCATCAGCCTCCGTCCAGCTGTAAATGTAGAGGATGTGGATAATGAGAAAGCAGGAACAGGCGAAGGGGATGGAGGGGAGGAAAAGAGTGAAATTCCTTCCATCCAGGACCCCAAACTAACAACCCTCACTGTCCCTGTGACTCCATCAGGAGGTCGTCAGAGGTGAGCAACGATAACAAATTACAAAAATGAAGCATTTATTACATTACTACAGCTAAAAAAGTGGAAGAGGGTCCACCCAGGGGGGCTCCACATGAGGCTCAGTGATGGAAAAGTTATTAGTTGATTAGTTATTTGATTGGTTATCAAAGGTAGATCACAAAGAATGAGTTAAACAGTCTATTCAAGGATATTGCTGTCTGGGGATTTTTATATATTTTTTGTACTGTTTCTAATGGATACAACAGAGAATTAAGCAAAACTAAGCAGTAAATGAAAGGTACTGTTTTTTTGGGATTAAAAAAACCCTGCTGCTAATACTTTTTGTCAAATTACGAAATCTAAGTTTCTAGTTTACGTGATCGGCACTGAAACATTTCTGATCTTCTTCTCTCTCTTCATGCTTTGCATCTACAGCAAAGGAGACAAAGAGTAAGGAAACTGCGTGCATGGTTTGGATTCTGGTTCTGTCCTGAGGCCCTTCGTGTTTTTCATTCTCCCTCAACCGTGATCTTGTTCAGTGGTACCATAGGTTTTCTCTGCATAGCATGTATGCATTCACAGCAATACGATTCACAACAGACAAGGGAAAGTAGAATCAACTTTTGCAATTGCAGCGTTTTAATCCAAGACACGCTAAAATCAAACAGATACAGATGACAGAAGAAAAGTCAACTAATTCTTAAGAAACTGAGTGAGACGATTGTGTCCGTAATGTCTGGCTGATCCATTATGACTGTATACTTTTGGATTCAAATGCTTCACACCTTATTTGAAACTCACTCCACTGCCCCCTGCTGTCCATTTTCCTGCTGTGCACTCTTTAAAGAGTCGGGCTGTGTTTTTTTGTGTCCTGCAGAAGCTGTAAGGTAAAATGAGTAATTAAATAAATCAAATCCGAGTCTTAAATTTGTATTCTAAATTCACGAGTTATCTTCTTCTTTTGAAAGCAGAGCTGCCAAAAATGGGTGTTTATGCAGAACACAACCCGTTTGGTTGTGGAGCCTGAACTGTTTGGGACGTCACTGAGTGTTTCCTGTTCGGTGTTGTTTTCTTGTGATGTGTGATGGTATTGTCCTCTTCTACATGGCTTTGTGCTTCTGGCAACTGTACGGTTGTTCTCATAACGTAGCAAAAGTCAATAAACAAAAATGCATCTCAGCCTCGCTCCTGCATCATCACTGTGTCACCTGCTTGTCAGAGTGTTGTGGCTGATTTATCCTTCTTTCACTGTTTCTTGGAATAATGCTGTCTTTTCCCCCTCTGGCGTGAACACAAACCCTGCGCGACCACTCACAACAGTAGTGGGAGGAATCGTAGGACTATCTGGACGAAGATGTAAGATATCCGGTCCACGGTGTCTGTCTTTTTCTTCATCCAGCCACTGCAGTGCACATGTTTTATCACCAGTCATGAATCCATTATTGTTGCTATTTGAATTGTCTTTGCTCAGTACCTCATTCATCATTTAAAACTGTGACCCAGCATGTGGGCTTTATTTCCAGCTTCCAGACCCAACTAGTGATTCTTTTCTCTCTTAGTCTGATACATCTTAACCCCTTAGGCCCCCTCACAGAGGGTTTCAGTTAAATAAAGAAGGCTGTGTTGTCAATGATGTCATCATGTCTACTTTAACAGCAGGCTGTTACGTTCTCAAAGTGAAGATGATGATGATGATGATGAAGTAAGCATCCCTGTCAGAGCCTGGCCCAGCCAGTCCAGCCTGCACAGCACAGATGACATGTGAGCTGTACTCAACACACAGAAGTAGCACACGTTCAATTAAGTCGGTTCCTTCATTTACTCATTTTTCTACCCGTTTTATTTCCAAGTCTCAAAGAGCGTCCGTCCTCTTCAGCCAGCCAGACCAGTGCAATGGTCAACGAGCGACTTCAAGAACTGGTCAGGATGTTCAAAGAGAGAACGGAGAAGGCCAAGGAGAAACTCATCGACCCAGACAGCTCAGACGAAGACAGCGTTGTCACCTGTAAGGGAGACTTCTTCTCTGCTTTTTGAATTCTGTCTGTGCATGCGCTCTGAGCTGATGTTTACAAGTGTGGGGAATTAAAAACAAAGCACATAGGGAGATGTCACAGTGCATTTTATTTTCAGGTTGAAAGAGTTTCCTCCGTTAAACCCATTCAAACACTGGACAGATCTATACACAGAAAAATCCTAATGAGTTACCGAATCCATCCTTTGGTGAGTAGAAGAAGTGGGCTGCCATCCTGTCCTCCCTCAACCCTAAAGATGCACCAGCAGTGTCCCTTAGTCATCCCCCAGTAAAGGCCTTAAGCCTAATTCAGTTCCTTTAAAGAGCACATACTGTGTTCATTTACAAGTTCCTTCTTTAATTTGGTTGATTACTAGATTAGGCAGCCCCCCCCCCCCCCCCCCGTCCAAAATGTTTTAGTTTGTGACTTTTTTAATCCCGACTTTGACTGGCCATCCATTTAGTGAACAATTGGAGATTAAAGCTAGGAATCAGACAAACGTGTTGCATGATGACGTAGATGTAGACAGGTGAGGGCGGAGCGCCCAGACAAGTGTTTCAGCTCAGTGTGGAGCAGGATGTTGACAAAAGAAAATCCAGACAAAAGTCTGGAATGTTGCAGAGAGTGCGTGCATATGCTTAAAAAAGCTTTAAAGTATCTGTCAGAAAGGGAAAAAATACCCAAAGGCAAATGAGTTTCTTTCCCTTGTGATTTCAAAAATCTGTGTTTTTTTTGGAACGGTACAAGAGATCAGCAAGATTTGGTCAGATATTTTACAGAAGACTGAAAGTAAAGACAGTCAGCTAACTTAGGGAACAAAAATAGGGAGCCATTAGAAGTCTGGATTTGTGGACTGTGATATTTCTGCTTTTCATGATTGCTAAATAAAATAAATAAATAAAGTTATTCTAAAGAATCACAGTAAGTGAGGGACAGACATGAGTATGAATATGAAGCTGTACAATATCATCAGGCGGTCTATACTTATTTAAAATAGTTTTTCTCATGAAGTTAAACTTTTCTGCTGAGACAAAAAAATAATGTAAGCAGTATTTACTCCTCTGCCCTCTCCTTTGTTTTTTTTTTGTTTTTTTTATAAAGTAAACCCCTCTAAAACTCTCTTTTGCCATGTTCTGACCTTTTGTTCCCTCCTGTCTCATCTCTGCACAGCTCCTCCTCTGCCTGCTCCTGGTCTGCCGCCGGATGGGGAACAGGCTGATCGGCAGCCAGGCCCTTCAGGAGGAGCAGCAGCAGGAAGAGGAGCGGAGACTGGTTCAGAGGAGGCAGCGTCCGGCGGCTGCTGCAAGGTGAAAACGCCTCGATGGATACGAGCCTGTGTGCACTTCCACTTCCCTGCCAGCATCGACCCGTTCACCAGTGAGAACCCAGCTGAATACTCCTCCTGCTGTCACATTCACTTCTGCTCTGCACAGTCGAATCAAACTGCTCACAAACACCCAAACTTGATTCTGGTTTTCTTCCAGATGGTTCAAATAGTTCAAAAATTATATTTTCATTTTGACTGGAGAAAACCCATTTATTCAGCTGTTAAGTTCTGCAGAATTGGATGCAAATGAAATGCTAAATTATAAAATGAATTAAATAACACGCAGTTTATATCACAGCTCATTAACATTAAGGTAAAAAAACAATAAAAACATGTGTGTCTTTAATTATCAACCTACAATGCTGAACTCATACTGAATGGTTCCCAGTTCAGTATGAGGTCATGCAGGAATACATCCTGACACCAAATACATCAACTTGGGTGGATTTTTTTACGTACGTTTCTATAAACAGTCCTAATAACGAAGCCATGCCAGTGTTTGAGTCTGTGTGGAGACCCGAACATGCATTGTGCAGGTTTGAAAAGAGGCTCATCGGTTCGGTCTGTATTTGTGTCAGGAGGAAGATTCTTGTATTTCATTTTTTGCTCCATATGAATCCAGAGTGATTCCCTCTCATGGCTCTCACATTTTAGCAATATTTTAATTTAAATTCTTTTATTTAATTCCTGTTACTGCTTTTGTAATTTCTTGTTTTTTTCTATAAGGTGACCCTGGGTGTAGAAAGGCACCAATAAACAAAATGTGATATTATTATTACTATCAATATAAGTGTCAGTTCTCTGATGGCTCTATTCCCTAATTTCTCTATTTCTATTTGACCTTCATTCTTTCTTCTGTCCGTCTCCCGTCAGACCTGATGTATGTGCTGTGGATGTTTTTGGTGACTCTGGCCTGGAACTGGAACGTGTGGCTCATCCCAGTGCGCTGGGCCTTTCCTTATCAAACCCCAGACAACGTTCACTACTGGCTGGTGGCTGACTACCTGTGCGACCTCATTTACATCCTTGACATCAGTGTTTTTCAGCCGCGCCTGCAGTTTGTACATGAAGGGGACATAGTGGTGAGTGGAGTCGTACCGTATCTGAGCACCATGAGAGAACAAAGAAATGAATCTACCAGGATCATAATTCACAACCGTGGTTGTTTTGTTTTAATCACAGTGTGACAAAACAGAGATGAGGAAGAACTACATGAAAACGATGCGATTTAAGGTAAATTATTCCACAAGTGGACGTATTTTACTTTGGCTTCTGATTTTGGAATAAAACACTAAGGTGAAGTCATATCTTCTCGTGTTTCAGTTTGATGTGGCAAGCCTGGTTCCTCTTGAGCTCTTTTATTTCAAAATCGGCATCAACCCGCTGCTTCGTTTACCCAGGCTGCTAAAGGTGACAGGCGAACATCTTTCCCCCCAAATCTACTCACACCGTTTTACAGGGTCAACCTTCTTGCAACCAAAACTATAAATAATCGTCTGTATTAAATTTAGCGACCTTCGCATAACCAAACTACTCTCAAATGTAAATTTCTGTTTTTTTATCCAAACGTCCCCAGGTCAACTCCTTCTTTGAATTCAACGACCGTCTGGAGGCTATTTTGACCAAAGCCTACATTTACAGGTAGGTCGTGTCCTGACTTGGCTCCTGTCCTGCTCCTGTGTAGTCTTTCCTTTTTTTTTAAACACATACCTTATATATATTAGAAGATCAGGAACAGGAGGAGTGAAGACTGACAGATAACGCTCTGTGCTGTCCATGCTTCCCCTCCTCTTCACAAAGCATCGAAACTCAAACGAGTTCAGACAAGGACGCAGGTGGAAAAGCACCTGGTTTATGTTGTGTAAAGGTTGTTCTCTGTCTTCAAGGGTGATTCGAACCACCACGTATCTTCTCTACTGTCTCCACTGCAACGCCTGTCTCTACCACTGGACCTCGGCCTACATAGGAATAGGATCAACCCAGTGGGTGTACGATGGCGTCGGTAACGGGTTAGTGGACTCCAGACGCTGTTTTCACTTTCAAGGGTTAACGCAGATGTTTCATTTTGACTGTAATATAACAAAAATCACATTTGCCTTTTCTTTTCAAAATGAAGAAACGTCAAATGTCTCAGTTCCTCCAACAGCCCTTTTCTTTCTGTTCTTTCAGTTACATCCGCTGTTACTACTTTGCAGTGAAAACTCTGATCACGATCGGAGGTCTGCCAGACCCCACCTCCCTGTCTGAGACGGTCTTTCAACTCATCAACTATTTTGTGGGAGTCTTTGCCTTCTCCATCATGATCGGACAGGTAAAGTTGAGTAATAACAGCTCCATTCTTCTGTATTCTTATATTTAACACGGAAAGGGTATTAAAATATCATAAACCTGCTGTTAAATAAATGTATGAAGTCGATAAATACACATATTTTGCTCATTTGTCTTCCAGATGCGTGATGTGGTTGGTGCAGCCACAGCAGGTCAAACCTACTACCGCACCTGCATGGATAACACCATTAAATATATGTCGTCTTATCGCATCCCAAAGGATGTCCAGAACCGCGTCAAGACCTGGTACAACTACACCTGGCAATCACAAGGCATGCTGGGTAAGGAGGACGCCACGTGGATTTGATACGTCTGAGCTCTCAGTCATACTTCACCTACATTTCTGTCTGCAATCCAGATGAGCAGGAGCTGCTCACTCAGCTGCCAGATAAGATGCGTCTGGACATAGCTGTAGATGTCAACTACTCCATCGTGAGCAAAGTCCCTCTTTTTCAGGTAAAAATTCTTTTCCCTTTTCTCTTTTTGAAAAGGATTGTAAAGTGTAGGTGATAGGAATGATTTTCACATCAAAGCCAGATGTTTAACCAGAATTTTGCGTGGATGACAACACTTCCTGCAAGTCTTTTAATACTGAACTATTGTGTTTATTGTGTTAAGTTGAGAAGGACCATAAAATAAAAACACGTAGTTTTAGAAATGCGTTAATTTATCCCTCATTTTGACAGGGTTGTGACAGACAGATGATTTTTGACATGCTGAAAAGTCTACGTTCAGTTGTCTACCTGCCAGGGGATTATGTCTGCAAAAAGGTAGGTGTCCAAAATATAATAGCAGAACGGTGTCTGCTCCTTTTTTGACGACTAGTCTCTGGTTTTTGTCTTTTTCAGGGTGAAGTAGGGCGGGAGATGTACATCATAAAAGCTGGGGAGGTACAGGTGGTTGGAGGGCCTGATGGGAGGACGGTGTTTGCCACTCTTACGGCAGGTTCGGTGTTTGGAGAGATAAGGTGAAGTGTGGCGTGGAAGGAAGAAAACATCCCCTAGCCACTTTAAGGCTCAACATGCCCAAATTTACCTTTTGAAGCTGATTCCAATCTTGTTTGATTTGCAGCTTACTTGCAGTCGGTGGGGTTAACAGGCGCACTGCCAACGTGATCGCTCATGGTTTTGCCAATCTGTTCATTCTGGACAAAAAAGATCTAACCGAGATCCTGGTCCACTATCCTGAGTCCAAGAAGCTGCTGCGCAAGAAAGCCAGGTTTAACTTAAATGAGATCTTACTAATCATCGTTGTCCAGAAACAATACCAACACTTAATAAAGTGACAGTGAAGATAAGCAGCTATGTGAGCATGTATTTATTTAATAATGCAGTTAATATTATCATTTTCACTGTCTCAACCACAGGAAGATGCTGAACAAGGGAAAGAAACCTGAACCCAAAGAAGAGGTAAAGGAACAGTCTCAAGTGCCAGCAGCATCTCACAGGTCAGAGACTCCCAAACTGCTCCGAGCAGCACTTGAGATGGCCGAGAGATCGTCTGGACTTAAAGGAGCTCTGGTTAAACTCAAAGAGAAGACCAACAAGTCCAGTATTTCACTGCAGGTAAACGAAACCCAAGCAAGCCAAAGAGGAAAAATGGAGGTGTTTTATATGAAAACTAGATTGACCTCCTCTCCTCTCCTCTCCTCTTCCAGCCATCCATCTCTTCGTCTCTACCTCCTCCATCTCCCACTGACAGAGACAGAGATACGCCGTCGTCCATCTCTGCGAGTTCCGCAGCGTTTCGTTCTGCATCCCAATGCCGAAACTCTGTAGTGCCTCCATCTATGATACAGCTCCACGGTGACACGATTGAAAAGGATGATGCCAGTGACGATGAATGAGATGAGAGTGAGACGAAGAAAGAGAAGACTTTGTGATCATTTTCTAGAGTGATAAGAGTAGGAGAATTGTTTGAGGAGCCATAAGGGGAGAAAACAGGAGTTATGAGGGTTGAAAGTGACATAAAACTGAAACTCAAAGAACAAGCAGGAGGTTTGAATAAACAAATGGCGCTAAAATTGGAGTTAAAACGTCCGAGGAGCAGGATTTGTTGATGGTGACGTACTTAACGCAGATCAGCCGTTCTTACAAAAATGAGCTTCTGTCTTTTTGCAACATACAAAATAGGAAAATGTTTTTGTTGTTGTTGTTTGTCAAATGTTTACGGATTCTTTTATAATCCTGAATGAATTAGTTGCCTTATTTTTGTCTTTTGACGACCTTAACAGCTGGTTTGTAAAACCACACAGACTTTGTAAAGTTACATGTTACCTTTATTTATCATGTTGTACATATTATATGTTATCAGCTTAGTCTAGGACAACCCCAAATGTTAAATACTGTTCTGTACAATACTACTCAGTCAAATGTAACTCATTCATCATACTGACATCGCTTTACATTTGTACCTCTGTTGTTTTTATCTTCCTGCTCTCTGCTCTCAATATAAATGTAAATTTACCAGAGAAATTTAGGTCAAACTGATTTCAATTTTATGTATTGTAGAAATATGTACATATATATATTTAAATAAATACATTTTATCATCCATTTTATGTGTATGGTAAGGCTTGTTTTAGGGTTTCACAAAGAGAAGCTTGACGGTGATTTGAATGTTACCAACAAACTGTAAGTGAGATGCAGGAGTGCCCACCTAGTTGCTCTCTTTAAGACGAAAAGTGGTTGCTCTTTTACACAGCCAACCGCAGTCGT
This sequence comes from Xenentodon cancila, assembly GCA_014839995.1. NCBI lineage: Eukaryota > Metazoa > Chordata > Actinopteri > Beloniformes > Belonidae > Xenentodon > Xenentodon cancila. The sequence goes on from CM026199.1 coordinate 11,843,714, forward strand.
CGACCCCTGAAGAAATCAGGCCACTTTTTTTCCCCGCTTGGTTAAATCATGTACGGTTAGGTAAGAAAGTTACAGTCCTTGAATCTCTCGCTGCCCTTGTTGCCCCAGCAAATGAACAAATCTAGATAAATAGGACCAGTTATGTGAAGACGGTTAAACCCGACATGCTGAACATGTCTTACTGTTGTGTGCTGGAGTGTGTGTGTGTGTGTGTGTGTGTGTGTGTGTGTGTGTGTGTGTGTGTGTGTGTGTGTGTGTGTGTGTGTGTGTGTGTGTGTGTGTGTGTGTGTGTGTGTGTGTGTGTTTTGTGTAGGGGGTAAACTCTTATTTCACCTGTTTAACTGAGCTGGCAGGACACTTCATGTGTCAGACTATAAATGAGGACTCAAGGAGCAGCTGCAGGTATCACGTCCACGCCTGAAGCTGGACAGTGACTTCACTGTGGCGTCACTCATCTGCGCCTTTAAAGAGGAGATTGGGTAAGTAACTAAGAATTTATCATTTATATAGTTATAAAACATACATCACAAACATCAATTTGAGTACGCAAAATGGCTTGAGGGGACTCAAACATGCTTAAACACTTCTAGTGGTTGTAGGTTTACTGGGTGCTTTGTGAGATGTGAATATATGAGAGCAGAGAAAAGACGTTTTGATGTAGTAGTGAACTGTTTCTTGGTTTGTGTTTAGTTTTGAGAAACGTAGCCACAGTTTCAGGAAGAGTTCAAACATTGGCTTGAAATATTTCAGCTGTTTTCTTTTCTGAGAATATTTTAAATTAAGTTCATTTTCCATCAGAGGAATTTTATTTCTAAATTACATTGTAGCATTTTCTTGTACATACATACATATTTATTTTTTGTTTAATTTAAACTTGCTATCACTGAGCTGACAACTTCCTCCTCCATTATGGAAAATGCTTCTGTTTCTGTGACGGATGTTTAACTGAAAATCCCTTTTAAAAAAAGGATCCATCGAGTACAGTTTGGTCAAATATTCAAAATATAGCAACGAAAACAAGAAACAGGGTACCAACATAGGTGCTCTTTGTAAGTTTCTCCTCCTAATAAAATGTCAGACTTCTCATTCAGTTAATTTTGTTTTTGATTCTTTTCTTTCCATGTACATTTGAAATTGAGATTTTTTTTAAATTCTTGCATAAATGTATGCACATCCCACTAAAACTTAAGATAAAAAGCTTAAAAGTAAAAGCTTGAGCTGTAGAAGTACTTCCATTTGACAAATTGTGATGAAATATGCATTTTAATTGGACTAAAAACATTGTTGTAACATTTCAAATGGACTATTATATTTTGTGGCTTCTTTATTTCCAACCTTCCATTTATCTCTAAAATTCTGGAAAGGGTAGTTGCAAGCCAGCTGTGTGACTATTTGTATAGAAATGATCTATTTGAAATTTTTCAGTCAGGGTTCAGAATGCATCATAGCACAGAAACAGCACTGGTTCGAGTCTCGAATGACCTTCTTATAGCCTGAGATAATGGGTTAGTGTCCATACTGGTTCTGCTGGACCTCAGCGCTGCTTTTGATACTATAGATCACAGCATTTTACTGCAGAGACTAGAGTATGTTGTTGGGATTAAAGGGACAGCTCTAGATTGGTTTAAATCATATCTGTCTGATAGATTCCAGTTTGTTCATGTTCATGAGGTTTCTTCCGTACAGACGAGGGTCTGCTATGGTGTCCCGCAGGGTTCAGTGCTAGGGCCAATCCTGTTCAGTTTATACATGCAGCCCTTGGGAAGTATTATCCGGAACCGCGGCATTAATTTTCATTGTTATGCTGATGATACGCAGCTGTATCTGTCTATGAAGCCAGATGAAACAGAACCATTACACAAACTTCAGATGTGTATTAAGGACATCAAGGACTGGATGTCCAGAAATGTTTTGCTACTAAATTCTGATAAAACAGAAGTTGTTGTTTGTGGTCCCAAACAGCTTAGGAAGGGATTAGATGGTCTTGCAATGGCCTCCAGTAAAACTGTGCGAAACCTTGGCGTTATATTCGATCAGGATTTGTCATTTAAACAGCATATTAATCAGGTTTGTAAAACCGCGTTTTTCCACCTCCGTAATATCGCAAAGATTAGGAGCATCCTCTCGCAGAGTGATGCCGAAAAACTAATTCATGCGTTCGTATCTTCTAGGCTAGATTACTGTAACGTGTTGTTGGCTGGATGTCCAAGTAATTCTCTTAACAGCCTCCAGCTGATCCAAAATGCAGCAGCGCGAGTGCTGACAGGAATCAACAAGAGACACCACGTCTCTCCAGTTTTAGCTTCCCTCCATTGGCTCCCTGTAAAATTTAGAATCCAATTCAAAATTTTATTACTGGCATATAAAGTCCAAAATGGCCTAACGCCGCGATATTTGCAAGACCTGATAGTACCGTACGTTCCTAATAGAGCTCTCCATTCTCAGGGTGCAGGTTTACTCGTAGTTCCTAGAGTATCGAAATGTAGATTTGGAGGACGGGCTTTCTGTTATCAGGCACCATCACTCTGGAACCAACTTCCAGTTTGGGTTAAGGAGGCTGATACCACCTCCACTTTTAAAACTAAACTTAAAACATTTCTGTTTAATACAGCATATAGTTAGTGTATATTTAGTCCCTTAATGTGTCAGGCCCAGTAGTCAAAGCTGCAGCTACAGGACCAGATTAGAGCAGCTCATCTTAAACAGCTTCGGTGTAGATATGCTGTTATAGGCCTATGCTGCAGGGGGGCACCAACATGATCCACTGAGTGGTGCCTTTCACCTTCTCTGTTTCTCTTTGCCTTCTCTGTCTCTGCTTCACCTCAACCCTCATTTATTAACAATATCCCATAAACTTAATTGTGGTCCATTGTTCTGGTAGTTTTTTGTGCTTGTCTGGCCCTTCTTTTCCTCTTCTTTGCATGTCCTGTGGACCAGAGCCTCAGGAGCTGCTTGCTGACCTGCAGTTCCACCTCTGACCATCCCAGTGTCTGCCTTCACCTGTATGTATGGATGTCTGTTGGATACTTGCTGACATCCCGACCTGCAGTTCTCATCCCAGTGGATCACCAACTATCCATATATCACCCATATTCACAGAAGTCTAATTGGACTACTGATGATAGTTACTAATGTATCCTGTCTTGTACCTTTGACGGTGTCTCTATGTCTCTATTCTTTCTTATTTCTTGCTCTACCCGGCTGGCCTTCGGCAGGAGGGTCCCCCCTCATGAGCCAGGTCCTGCTCAAGGTTTCTTCCCTTTTAAAGGGGAGTTTTTCCTTGCCACTGTTTGGCTTAAGGTTTTTCTTCCACTAGGGGAGTTTTTGTTTATGTAATATCTGCTCGGGGGTCATGTTCTGGGTCTCTGGAAAGCGCCTAGAGAAAACTTGTGTTGTAATAGACACTATATAAATATAATAAAATTGAATTGAATTGAATTTCGGAGAAAGCTGCAGTGTTTTTGTGGGGGATTTCAGCTGTGCAACTCTCAGATTACACACATTCACTTCTGTAATGTAGCAGCAATCAGACTTGAACGCAGCCGCTGCGCCTCTGTTTTCCGTCACACTTCTGGGAAAGTAAAAGCACCAGACCGTGGCTGTTAGCGACGGCAGTTGCCTAGTAACGCAATAGCCAATCGCAGACGAGCTTCTCTCCCGCTGACGCCTGACGTCTCTGCGGTCAGCTGATCCAGCGGAGGTCAGGCTGCCTGCGGAAACAGACGTGTAGTTGGAGCGGAAAGTAACTTTTACCTAAATGTCAGCCGGCAACATAACGCTTTAATAGCGCCCACTGACCTGGTTTTTATTTGTTTATTTATTTATTTATTTATTTCACAGTTGAGTTAACGACAAGACTGAAGGAGTCGTTCTGCAGTAGGTAGACACTAGCCTGGATGCAGAAAAGGATGAATGGCAGCATTTTGACTTGTGCAGATAGTCAGTGAAAATCAGACCTGCTCGAGATGGTCTGGAGCTGTTTGTAATCACAAAGAAGACGCTGACATGGAAGACGGCGATGGGGAAGGCAGCACGGAAACACCCGAGCTTCCCCTGGAGGTTAGTTCGCTTTCTGATAACACACGGTGGAAACACGGAGAAAAGCTGCTTCTGCCTGGACACGGTCCTCATCAAATGACTGGCTTATGACTTGATAGCGTCCTCCCAGGTAACTGCGGGAGGGATTGATCTCCTTGGATGAAATCTAATGCTGCTTTCCATCTTTTTTCTGTAGATCATAGTTTACATCTTGGGGTTTCTTCAGGCTCCAGACAGAAAGGATGCCTCACTAGTCTGTCGCAGCTGGTACAACGCCAGCCAGGACCAGCGCTTTCAGGTGCACACAAAGCACCTTTTCAGGTACAGTGAAAGACTACTATAGAAGGGCTGCAGCCTCATGTTTTGCTTTTGTTTTTTTTTACTTTGTGCAGAAGAAAATCATCTTCAGCTTCCCAGCTTCAGCCTCATCCCTGGAGCTTGTCAGGAGCCTGAGCAGGAAATCACGCTGCAGCCTGAAAATCAGCCAGCTCGATGGCTTCAGTATTTCCAGATCGCTCCTTCTGGAGGTGTGGTTTGCTATTGACATTAAAACCAGATGCTGATGTGGTGTTTTAAGACATTTTTTTTTTACAGCTAAAGTGGTTTCTGATGTGCATGTGTGTTTAAAATATCCATCCCAAGCAGGTTCGGAGAATTCCTCCACCTCCAGGGCTCATGAAAGCCACTTGTTTTGTTGAGCAAAACAAAGTTAAACTTATTCTGGTAAACTTTGCTGTCGGGCAAGAGAAAAAGTCTGCTCGCCTGAAAAGAAAAAAACAAATAAAAAAAGAAAAACATTGAGTGTAGCCTTTCAAGCATACAGCAAATAGGACTGTGGCACACTCTGCTCTTTATGGTGGGAACAGTAATAAAAGTTGTTTGAATGCCAGCATAGAAGAGAGACGTACCCTGGTCCAAAGTTTAGGCCACATATTGCAGTTACTTCAGTAATCGCTCTTGCAGGCCCTTCATATAACATGCAGGTTGTTGTGCATGGTCAGTGTGCACCATCAAGTTGTATAGACATACTTTAAATATTTAAATTTGTGTAAGAAAGGACTTGCAGTTTGTCACCTTTACCTTCATATTTGTTTTAATCATTGATAAAAGTTTTTTTTGCATACAATGCCTTTGACAAATATACTTTGTATTTATATTTTTCTTTGTCTTCTTGCCTTGTCATTTCATCTCAGGTGGGTCTGTGTCTGGGCTCCAAGGTGGAGAGCTTAGCCCTGCCTGGTAGCAGTATAACGGAGGCCTCTCTGCTGGCCCTCCTCCCTCGTCTGACCTCCCTTCGCAGGCTGGACCTCAGAGGCCTGGACAGTCTCTTCATGTCCGGGGCTTTTCTCTCCAGGGAGGAGCAAAGACAGCAGGTGCTGCGTCATCTGTGACAGTGGGCTGACGTGGTTTCCGTTTGACCTGATCACCCTGAATAGTGTCTCTCTTCGCTCGTCTATAAAGTCAAAATGCAACAGCTATTACATAGTTATAATAAATAAAGCTATTACACCAAATAAAACTGAAATGTAAAAATAATATAATAAAATCAATATAAAAATGTTGAAAATTAGAGTGAGCTTAAAACTGTTGACAGAGTTTTGGTTTTGTAAAAATGAGCGAGGAAAAACACTAGAAGATGTGCTCTTCTCACAGAGTCGAGCTGCACGTTAAACAGTACTTCACCGTAATCTCGAAGTTAAACTGATCAAACCCTCGCTGGTAAGACGGGGCTTCTCAAGTTTAAGACAGTTCCTGAGATGGCCACAACGTTGCTGGTGTCAACTTTACTGGACAACTGATTTCTTCGAACTTGAAGTCATTGTTTTTTCATTCATAAATGAATTTCACGTCAGCACAGTGGGACTGGGATTAACGCCTCTGTTGAATTCCAGCAGGAGTCTTTCTGTGTAGAGTTTGCATGTTCTCCGTGTGCTTGTGTGGCTTTTCTCTGGGGATTTTGCCTTCCATCCACAGTCCAAAACCATGGATGTTAGGTTGATCGATTGTCTGCCCATAGGAGTGGGTGTGGCCTGTTTGCTTTTAACCCAAAGAGAACTGGGAAGAACTGGTCAAAAACATGATTTTTTTGTAATTTTTTCCCACTTTTCATTGTCCCTTCATTTATTTTGTACCACTTGTTCCAGGTCAGATCAGCTCTCTGTGGTCTGGAGGAGCTGGATCTCTCCAACCTGCGCTACCTCTCTGACCTCACCTTCAATCGGCTCACAGGGTGCACCCCTCACCTCCGCCGACTCTCGTTGGCCGGCTGCCACATCGCGTTTGAGTTCGACCCGTACCGAGGGTGCCCAGCGGGAGCTGTCGAGGACTCTTCTGCACTGTTGTCGCTAAGGAACTTGAAGAGGTTGTTAATGGAGCAGAAATCCACCCTCGTAGCCTTGGACCTCAGCAGGACCTGCATCACCCCTGAGTCACTGCGTACAATTGCACAGGTCAGCGTTTTACTGCAGAATCACAGTATGACTCTCCAAAGTCTGAAGAACAACTTTGTTTATACAGGAACAAGATCCTTTTACACCGACTCAGATTAAAGATAAAGGCAATAGGTCACAAATCATATGAACGTTCTTGATGGTTTCATCCAGGTTCAGGATCTGGTGTTGGAGGAGTTGTATCTGCAGGGATGTAAGGAACTGACTGACTATTCAGTGGAGAATCTGGTGAAGCATCAGCCGAACCTCCTAAAGCTGGACATCAGTGGCTGCACCGAGCTGACCAGCAGGTCTGTAGAAGCTGTAGCCTCCAGCCTGACATCAGTGACACGCCTGTCTTTATCTCACGACTGGAGGATCACTGAAAAAGGTTTGTTTTATCTAGCAAAGTTAAGATCTTTGTGTCTTCAGTGTGAATAGAGGTCACGTGTCCATTACAACCCACCACATACTGCTAAACAAGTTTGTACTAATAATTCGGATCCTCTCTAATGGATCTTTGTTTGGATCGTGGTTAATAAAGGAATGTTTTTAAAGATGCCGTTTTTACCTGAATAACTTTGCCATGCCATGTTATGCTCTCGTGTGGTTAAACAGTTAATACATGCTTACCGTTTAAATACTCCATGCACTTTTTATTTCCATGTTAAAATATTGACTCATGGCTTCGAGTCTCCACAGGCCTCGCTGACCTGCTGTCGCTGCCATGCCTGAAGTCTCTGGATCTGTCCGAGTGTCTGCACATCAGCGGAGCAGAGATAGTAAAAGGCTTGAAGGGATCCGGTGCTGGCAGAGCAGAGCTGGAAACGCTCAACCTCAGGAGCTGCACGTACATTAGGGTCTGTCCCGTACTGCGTCTGTTCTGCACATTCGTGAAAAGCAAACGAGGAAAAATAACCCGCTTGTGTATCCTTCTCTATTCAGGATCTTGCAGTTTTTTCTCTCACTCAGCTTCTTGGGAATTCTCTTCGTGAGTTGGATCTGACATCATGCATCAACGTGACAGACTTATCCGTCTGCGCTATCGCCACGTACTTGCAGAAGCTGGTAGTCCTGCGACTCGGTTGGTGTAAAGAAGTCACAGATTGGGGTCTTCTGGGGATGGTGCAAAAGACTCAATGCGAGCCAGACGATGAGATGGTGAGAGCCACGGTGACCTGTTTTTTTAAATAGTGAATTTTAAGCTAAAAGCGTCATTGTAATAATTGTGCGTTTCCTCAGGGGAATGAGGGTCCCAGGTTTACCCGAACTTTTGGCAACATGGGCTTCTTCAAACCTCCTCGAATGCCTTTTGAGGAGAAACCCAAGCTTGTGACTCAGAGTGACTTGCAGCAATTTAAACAACAAGCCGGAGCATCACTTTTAGCTCTCAAAAGGCTGCAGGAGCTAGACCTCTCAGCTTGTGCCAAGCTTACAGACTGCAGCATCACACAGGTGGGAGGCGGAGCAGAGCTGGGCGCTCCAGGTTGGAGCAGGAATGCAGAATACTTGAATGTTATGTTGCGTCTCTTCCTCCCAGGTGGTGCGCTACACAGATCTCCATCGATTGTCTCTCTCCATGCTGCCAGAAATCACCGACGCCAGCTTGGCGTCGGTAGGATGGCATTGCCGCAGCCTCCATAGCTTGGCGCTCAACCACTGCCCGGGTATCACTGACCGCGGAGTGGCGCAGGCTGTGCCACACCTCCACCGACTGCAGCATCTCTACCTCTCCTGTTGTAATAACATCACTGACAGGTGGGTGACATGTAGTCTCAGTCCACGTTAGTCAGTCCACTGAAGCGTTAGCGGCGCTGCAGGTAAATACCTTCTCTTTAAACCTTGCAGGTCCTTGTTCCTTCTGATGCAGCACTGCAAGTGCCTGAAAACAATCGACATCTCAAGGTGTAAAAACATCTCTGTTACAATGGTGGACCTGCTCCAATCCCAGCTGCCCTTTTTGGAAAACATCCATTACCGGTTCATAGGTGGGGCTGATCTTCCACTGACTGACTAACTGAATGTCCTGGATGACTGCTGGAGCTTTTCCAAAGCAAAAACCAGCTGACCAAACCCTGCTCCGAGTGTTGAGCATTTGCACTTTTAAACATTTTGCACTATAACTGGAAGAAATGTGGAGCCTAAATGTTTAGGCACCTTTAAAGACTGCTTTTCTTTGCAGGATGGACTCTGTTATAGTTAGGAGAAAACGTGTGCAAGTAATAATTATGTTCTATATATGTGGTGCATCACCATGGAGAGCACAGATTTCAGTAAGGTTTTTAAAGCGGCTGTATCCTGCAAACAAACATACAGATGCCACAAATGCCCCGTTCACACGGGACTAGTAGTACCTGGGGATCTCTGGTCATTGTAATAATTGTGGACGGTGTCTGTGATAGTGATCCTGAGCAAAAGTGCCATCTCTGCAAGTGAAAAAAAACTGTGCAAATTAACTAATTAATTAATTAACTTTAATGTTTTAAACATTACACCTGTTAAAATGTGACTTGCTATATATATATATATATATATATATTATATATATATTATATTATATATATATTATATATATATTATATTATATATATATTATATATATTATATTATATATATATATATTATATATGTGTGTACTGAAATTAAAAAACTGGATATAAATAAATAACCCCCCACACACACACACACACACACACACACACACACACACACACACATTTCTGTACTGTAGGTAAAATTGAACAGAAACAGGATCCTCTTGGTCCAGCTTTGCTTTGTGTTTAGAGCATGTCTGAGTTTGTCTGCATGTGCTGCATCGCAGTTTTAAACATCATTAGTGAATGTGATGCCTCCTGAAAAATTTTAAGATGTTGAATTTTATTGAAAAGGGAGAATTATCCCCCAAAAAGTAGACTAACGTGTATTTTTCCCTTTAAGTAGAAATCTGTGGACATTTACAACCACTAGACACTCCATGGCTTCTGCAGTGTTTTCTTCTAATCTGATTAAAGACATCTATATGTACATTACTGCAAACTTTTGTACTGATGTAAAATTGTATGATGCATTAGGAGAAAGTTTAAACTATCAGGATGGCCAATAAAGTAGGAAACAAGCCCATCTTAAACATTTTGTTTCCTTTTTTTTTTCCTGTTTTCTAGTGAAATATATTCTGTGAATAATAAACATAAATGTATATACACAAAATTCAGGTCCACATAAATTAAATATTATTCCAACTTGTTATTGGCACTGCACAACCAGGGTTCATAACACTGCAGTGATTTAAGTTAATGCAGGAATCATACACGCTTCTGCTCATCTGAGGTTGTAAGTAAACCCCAATCTGAATCTGATCCCGAAGGAAAAACACACACTTGTGTAGTTTGTGCCCACATAAATCAAACTGTTTATTTGTGTGAAGTCATGGAAAAACCATGACTCAGAGGGCTGTGCTTCAGGTCCGCATGACGACAGTTTTGACTGTGCTGCACTGAAATAACCAAAACGCCCCCCCGGAAAGACAGGAACGCTGAGAGCAAACTCACTGTAGACCTTTGTTAGCTCATGGGAAGCTGCTTCGAGTGTTACAGGTAAAAGCAAGGCGAGTGTAGCACACCGAGACTGAACTGTTCACCTCCATCACAGTACAAGCAGCACCAGGTACAAAAAGGAAAAAAACAAAAACAAAACATCCGCATAGAGTTTAAACTAGGATTTGATCCAAGACAATAAATTGCATAGGGCATCATATAGACTTACAGAAATCATATAAAACATGTTATCAAATATTGGTCAAGACCCATTCAAATACAAATAATTAAAAAAAAGACAACTGATGTCATCTGCAAGTCAACCACAGTTCTGCCACCATCTCTGCTGCGGTCTGGAACATCAGGCCATAAAGATGCTGATAAAATGCTGCATTTCTTTCATATGTTGTGAATTAATTCCCTGTACCATATTGTGAGGAAGCACTAGGTTTAAATTAATGCCCAGTATAACATAAGCGGGAGCGACTCTTCAAGTCTCGGACCACACACTCGTATTCTTCAGGCGTACGTTTCAAATTATAAAATGATTATAAAACAAATTTAAAGTACCAATATCAAGTGGTAACATTATATTTGTAAAAAATATTTGAAGTACCTGTCATTTGAATCAGTGCAGTGAGAAGAAGAGGCTGAAAGCGGAAGATTACCAGAATACCAGAACTGTACCGCCGAGAGTCCGTCTGCATTGTTCCACCCGCAACTCCAGATGTAGTTTTTCCAATGTTTTTTTTTTTTTTTTTGCTCCCTCTGTTGTTCCACTTGAAACTAGAGGACCAGTCCACCAAAGAAGCTCTAATATCAAACGTTATAAATCTGTGTTACAGAAAAAAAGTGCACATTTGCACATTTTAGATCACACACACACACACACACACACACACACACACACACACACACACACACACACTTATTTACACATTCACACGTCCTGATGCTTCAGCTTGTCCACACACTCTACTGCTCCGTTTGACTGAAGTCGTAGCAGAAGTTGTAGTTGCTGGGAGGTTTGGGGACGACGGGGGCGCTGTCGGGGATGGGAACGTTCTCCAGGTCCAGCAGGCGAAGTTTAATCTCCATAGACAGGAGGATCTCCAGCTCGCTGCGCATGGATTCGCTGCTCATCTCCCGGCCCAGGAGGACGCTCAGTCCATCTGTCCACAGGCAGAACTGACAGATGGGATCAACCAGTAAGTATTCTGCTTGTATCAACGTTGTACTCTTATACTTAAATAGAACAAAATGTGGGGACACACAGACACATGAAATGTTTCTGAACTGAAACTGTGGTTACATTTTTTTCACGACATATTACACATATATTATCTATTCAGTAAAAACTAAGCTAAAATGTAAAGCAGGATCTGAAAAGCCAAGTGTTTTCTGGATGATGCTATCAGGCGCTGCCATTGATGAGAATCAGCATCTCGCTGACAAGCCCCTCCCCTTGACTTGGCTCCAGGGTGAGGCCGTGGTAGCCCATGTCCAGACAAGGAAGATGCAACTCCCTCCCATTCCATGTTTATGACATTTTGTCATGAACTCATGTTTTGCATCTGAACCAAACATACCTGACAATCTTCATGTAATGTCATCAACTTTAACAATTAAAATACCAAAATGTAGCTCTTTGTTTGTTTTTGTTTCTTTAAGTTTCTTTGAACATGCCACAGTCTGAATTCAGGTCAACCTGCTGGGACATCCACGGTTTGCAGGATTGGCAACTGTCTTGTGAGTAATCTTTCTAAACGTAGAATAAATGAGATTGTAAGACACTTCCTAAATTAAGGTGTAGCGACATTTGCTTCTTTAAGATGCTTGGTGATATTTCTCTCTCTCTTTGTATTGTATTAACACACACGTGAACGCTCCAGACCAGCAGACGGCCGAAACCTCTGCTTTTGTACAGACTCGCTGATGATCAATTAACTAAATGTGTGTGATCACTGCTTACTCTTCTGATTCCTCCAGAAGTAAATCAGCATGGACTTTTTCACGTGTTCTGTCTGCATGTTAGCTGTTTTTTTTTTGTTAGTTTTTGTTCACTAAATGACTGGAGTTGTATTTACACAGTTATGAGAACTGATCATTATCATGTCTTAATCCATAAAACCTTTGATTTGAAAGAAGGTTTATTTTCTTTGTCTTCACATCACTATTGGTGTAACCTCAGGACATTTAGGGTAATGTTCAGACTCACATCAGTCCTGGAGGGGGCAATGAAGTTCAGGCTGTATTCCTCTACGTCATACGTGATGCTAAAGGCCAGATCCAGGACCTCCTACAGCGGGAAAACACAGCCAAGGTCCCATTTGTTACGACGACTTACAGCAGATGAGTGCAAACACAGTAAAGCTAAGGCGTGTACTAACCTTGTTCTGTTTGCCTTTGTTCTCCTTCATGTGAGGGCAGTCTTTTCCCGTCAGCAAGCCTTTGATATCTGCAACTGGAACTGAAAAAAGACGAGGTTTTAAGGTTGGGTTATTTAGGGTTCTTTAAATTTATGTGAAGATTTGATCAATTAACCAGGAGGAACGCAGTTCTTAGACTGTTCTCTGCTACAGAGGCTTTGTTTCTCATGGCTAATTTAGTTTCTTGTTTTTTTTGGGCCCGTTTCATGCAAAGGACACATTGTAATCAAAGTGGTATGGTAAACAAATATGCAGAGCAAATCTGACTTAGATGAAGCCCAAGCACGAGGTCATAGCTATTTAGCTCAGGAAGTTTTCCAACTGAGTGAAATGACCGAGACGTATTTAAGTGGTGACCTTGTTTAAGTGGTCAGGTAATCAGGTAGGGGGCTTTAGTAATTCCTTCACCAGCCTCTCCTTCAGTACAGGTAACACTGAGCCGTCATTCAGCAACCATATTTCTTGTGGTGATTATTTTCATGCAGTTAGTCAAATGGCACGAATAAATGTTATAATAATCTATTTCACATTCCTTAAATTTTCAAACTCTGGCCGTGAAGTCATGATTTAACATCTGTTCACATTTCTGAAGTTGCTGAACCATCATTCCTTGGTTACGTGACATTTTAAAATCAACGTAAAATAAAAGTGTTGAGGAAAAGCTGTGGCTGGTAGTTCTGATGTTTTGACTTCACCTGCTGCTTTTAAAAGCATGGATTGTTACAATTCTCACGATGGCACCAACTCACTCTTCTCCTGCAGCGTTTCTATCGGTGGACTCTCTGCATCTTCTTCCACGTCGCCGTAGTGAAGCATTTTGTGATTGGGTGACAAACGGCAAAACCACAGCTTATCTGGAGAGAGAACAAACACAGGGGTTAACCTCACACAGCCCGCTCTACTGTCAGAAGTCAGTGTGTGTGTGTGTGTGTGTGTGTGTGTGTGTGTGTGTGTGTCCTCTCACCCTGTCTGCGTCGGCTGCTGATCTTTCTGAACATGGTTCCCTGACAGAGCCTGTTGAGTCTCTGCTGCCGGATCAACTCCAGCAGCTCTGGTTTCAGGCGCTCTTTAAGCTCACTGGGGAGAGAAACACAGACACACAATCGATGTCAATTTGTCAAAAGTGATTCATCACACAGTGTTATGATCGCTTCAGACCGAAGGTGCCAAAAGCGCCAATGCACTCTGAAGGCCATTCATTATGATGCGTCGCACCACTCGGTGCTGGTTTGCTGCTGAGCAACACGGTGCAGAGCAGCAGGCAGCTTGGCAAGCCTGCGATGACTCGGCTGAACTTTGAATGCGGCACGCTGTGACGAGTGCACCACAACTCTGCTGTGTGTCAGAGCACTGGAGGCCCACTTCTGCACCCCGCCCATAGAAACAGCTTTTTAAACCAGCAACATAAACCCTACAAGCCAGTTACTGTCCATCTGCCAAGGACACGACGACGCGTTTGACATTTTGATGTGACCATGACTCTGCTGACCACCAACTCCAGTGGCGAGAGCCTGTCACAAATCAGTATGAAAGGAGGATTAGTGTCTTTGGTTGAAAGGAGCTTCAGTTGTTGACACAGTTGCACTTTCACAAACAAAGCAGCACTAAAAACCGGGAGAGAAAAGAAGAAATAAAACACCGCCTTTGCCAGGATAACTTAATACTCAAATACAGGTCATAGCCCAGACAATAAGACAAATGTGTTTAGTTGCAAGCGGCGTCTGCTGTCCAGTCAGCTGGTTCATAGGGGTGGGAACGACGCACTACACATGTGCAGCAGGTAATCGGGTTGTGCAACACACGGACAACTGTGGAAACTGTTCCTTCTTCTAGCAACATTTTGATGGAGTTACAATAGAGTTAAATTCAGGGTCACATGTACAGTTTACCAGCTGCCTCAATCATCCACTGTTTCAAAAATTCGCTGCAAGACAAAGAAAACAGCGTTTAGCTTACCCTCAAGTGAAATGAAAAAATACCCTCCCTGGAAATTAATTTGAAACTTTCACTTTTCACGTGTTTGGACCACAGACATGGTTGATTGATAACCGTCTCGATGAACTCCTTGGATATAATGAAACCCTCTTTCCTTATCAAGCGTACTGTGGTTGAATCGATACTCGTACCAAACGTGGTTAAAATGACCACATCCTGTCCCAACGTTTTGAAGCCTTCATTTCATGTCTGCAGAGAGTTGCACTGTGATACTCACAGCACAGGCGGCGCCAGCGTCTCCTCCTGGTGCAGCCGTTCCGTCTGCCGCAGCTTCAGGATCTCGCTGTAGTTGAGGGCGTTAACTTTGTTCTTGAAGAGCTCCAGGGAGGTCGGCTTACTGGACAGCGTCCTGGTGATCTGCTCCCTGACCACCTGCATCACCTGGGAATGGAGACGTGGAAATACAGCGTCAGGTCATGTTTGAGGGGAACGACAGTCAGTGATCAGCTGCTGTGTAGAAGTGTTTAGTTTAGGTTTCATGGCTGAAAACATGCAATCTAAGATAAGTCATGCCTACAATCACTTCTTTTGATGCCATAATTTGCAGGTACGAATAAATATTTTGTCAATGAGAAAATTATCTCTCTTTTTTTTTCGTGCAAAAGGCCAATTCATTCAACACCTAATTTCAGCTTTCAAGGACTTTGTTGTGACTTTTGGGGATTAATTAGGAATTGTGTGCTTTCATTCATGTTATTAAGGCAGAAAATATAACAATAACATGCTAAGCAACTGCTACATAAAAGAAACTGATTTCAAATAAAAAAAAAAAACAAGGCCATTTAAAAACCATAAAACCTGAGAACCGTTTAATGTCATGATGCTCTTGTGAGGAGAATAATAAAATAGTTAAGAACAGAGAAATCCAGGAAGCTCATGGTAGGAAGTTTAAAAATGCATCTTGTAGGGTGTTCCCAGTTACCATGACTACTTCACTTCTCCTCCCTTAAGCCACACACTGCCTTGGATCCGTTCACACACATTCTTCCACCTACATTTGTCTTAAGTTTGAGTCAACCTTTCCCCGAGTGTCCAATCATACACTGCTGTATGCGTTTTCTGCACGACTTGTTAAAGTGACGCTCACACAGAGGGACGGGGAGGTGACCCCGGCTGTCCTGAAATAAGAATTCGGGGCATCTCGTCAATGTGTGCAGTGTTTAAATAAAAGGAAAATCCATACAGTGCTATAGATTTCTATGACACCAAGCCAGCTTCAATTAGTGCAGATCCCATTTCACACACACACACACACACACACACACACACACACACACACACACACACACACACACACACACAGCTGACCCAGATCATTCCAGCTCACACCCAATTTGACTGATTTCAAAGATTCAGTGACTAAAGTGTAATTTATTAATTCAGTAAAGTTCTTTCCAGACTTTTCTTAACATCGCTAGGCATGAATACAAATGACAGATCCATGAAAATCCAACAAGTCAAACTCAGTCAAGTCTTCATTAGAGTAACATAGTGGCAGATGACCGTTAAACAAATAAGTGCGAGCTCGATCTTCTCAAGCCAAAACTGTAATTCTATATTGTGTGAACATGCAGGATTGCAAAACAAGTAAATATAGTTTAACAGCGTTGTTCAAAACGTTGAGACAAGCTGCAGCCGCCAACTTCACAGTGCTGATTAATCTCAGCTCGCGCTCGTCATTTGTTATGTAAAATGTTGCCTTTTTCCAAATTATTTTGCATTTAGAGCAACAGAGAAACTGTTTTTTTAGCAAAATGTGAAACATGGACCAAAACAATTAGAAATATGCATCCTCTGTTTGAACCAAGAAACAATACATACACCATCTTACCTCCATTCCTCCTCCTTCAGAAGCGACTATTTTTTATAAAATTAAATGCTACCGACACCTGTTTTTAACAATCAGAGAAGAATGCCGGACGATAAGCAGTGAAAGTGAGCCGCAGAGATCACCTACATGACAGGAGCAGTGCAGGCCTTTGGGTGTTTGGTAAACAGACACCCTGATACTCCCACACACATGTGACACCCCCACTGTCATGTAGCTGAACTGGCCAATAGGAGTGATGACTGGCAGCTGTTTCTGTTCCCTAAAACCCTGCAGCGTGTGTGTTTGTGGAGGATGGCCGTTGCCACAGGGGGTGTTCAGGTTCGCACAAATACATTCACGTGACTGGACGGAGGAAAGTGTGTGTATATATGTGTGTGTGTGTGTGTGTGTGTGTGTGTGTGTGTGTTTGTGGAGCATTACGACTTGCATGCACAAACACAAATACTTTCCATTGTCTGAGAAACAAAACCTATATTTGAATATCACTTTTCTTTGGCGTCTCCACTCCTCCTCCTCCTCCTGCTGCTCCTCCTGTCCAACCCTCTCATACAGTCTCCAGAGGTTTTACGTTCCCCCTTGTTGTTGTGTAATTACTGCTGATGCCCTGAGCGCTTTGTTTTCCTCGTTTCTATCTCTCTAAGTTTCTGCCGCTCACCACACTTCTCTTTGTCCATCTAATGCCCCTTTGTCCCCGCCCCAGAGCACCCTGGGTAGTTGGCCGTGAGTGAAAACAAAAAGCCGGTCTGCTGGGGCGACGCTCAGGACAGCGGCCCGCTCCGGAAAGGTCAGGAGGTCACTTGGTTTTATGATCATCGGAAGAGCTTTTCATGGATGACGGACGTTAGAATGAGATGGGGGTTGGAAGAAAAAAAAAACTCAACCACAATTAGTTTCAGGATGACCGGATTCTCGAGATTTCTCCCAGATAGGACTTCTCTGCTGAGGGCTTGCTTTAACCTATTTACAAATACTACAACGTGAGTGTTACGGTCACTGTGTGTGACGGAGCACTGTGGTGGTTTGCATAAGAATAAGCACATCCCATTAAAAAATAAATAAATAAATAAATAAAACCATACTTATACAAGAACATAATAAAAACGTCTTTTAACCATTCTGTTTTTTGGTGGTCTTTCAGTGCCTCATCTCGTCTGGTTTGTTGAAGTTTTACCATTTAAAATGCACTGATTTCCAGAAATGTCTACATGAATACACCTTTAAAGCATGTAAGAGAATTATAATCAGTTCCTGGGGGTTTCATTCGTGATGCCACTGTGGAGACAAATGATCAAAGGGCGGATAAAGCCACCGACTAGTTCAACACGAGTTAATGATTCACGCCAGTGAATTTATGATCTGTCCTTTTATAATTGTGTCCGATACTCTGATGGGAAGGGTAAAGGTTTAGTTTGGATCTGAAATGCTCTGTGTCGTTACTTTACACACAGGCACAGTGAACAAAACGCTGGGGCAAACTATCTCAACAGTTTAACTCTTATTTTTCCATCCAGCAGACTGAACTGAAGTTGTAAAGAACGCAACAGCTGTACTCATAAATAGTGCTAATACTCGGGTCAAAAGCCTCTGAGAAAAGTAAAATTATTTCAATTACTAACTCCAACCTGAAAAAAGTAACTACAATTTGCAAAGAAATTGTTCTCATAGCTGACATGACTGTCCCATCCACTTATAACCGGGCGGTGGCCAGTGGTGCAGCCCTCCCTGAACAGACTTGAGCAGATCAAGATCAACATCATCTTGGACTACCTTGTCAAAGTCCTCCTGTGTAGCTCTCATCTCCTTCCAGGTCTTGTTGAGCAGCTGAATACAGACACAGAAGAGCTCCTCCATCAGCCGGTCCTGATTGAAGAAGATGGGGTGGTAATCGGATCCTGTTTCTGATGCTGGTAGCATCAAGAAAAGAATTGATGGGGAAGAAAATAAATAGAAATTAGGACAAAAATGAAAATTTAAAAAAAAAAGAATTGACAGAGAAAGTGTTGAGCAGCAGGCTTACGCGGCTCTCCTATACGAAGGATTTCACAGAGGATGAGCGTGAGCTGGATGCTGCTCCGGGCGAACGGACACTCGTGCTTGTCCTCTCTGCTGCTGTTCTCCAGGACAAACTGCAACAGTTTACAGACAGATGCTTGACTGTTGTCATGTTTACACAGACTACAAACGGTGTCAATGGGAAGTCCTTCATGTCAGCTTTTCATCAACTACGTGAAGACAGTGTGGGTCTGCAATGAGAACCTAACCGAAGATTCTTAATCCTCATCATGGACCACGGACCCTTTATTTCATATGATGGCAACGCTATCACCACTAACATTTAGTGCACGGCAGATCTGCTCCCATAGGTGGACTTGGCATAGTGTCTTTGGCAAAGGAGCAACATTAACAGGTTTCTTTCCCATCCTCCCAGCCAAGGATGTTTAATACTGCTTATCGAATACTCTCGTTAACTATATAGAGATCTCCTCCTTTAAATTCAACCAAAGGAAAAACTCTCTTTACAGTGTTGATAAGAGAACAGATAGACTATACTCACCCTGCTATAGGCATCGGGATAACGTGCAGCAAAATAATGCATGGTGTCCAAAGCTAAAAGACCAGGAGGAGTTCGCACCAAGTCCTGACCAGGATTACTGTTGTTCTGAAAGAGGAAAGTCCAAGACAATACATCACACTGAGGAAAAAGGTCTGCAGCAACATTAAAGTTTGCATTTTGACAGCTGAAACTTACAGAAAAGCCCAGTTTCTTAAACTCTTTGGCACAAAGTGAACGCCGTCTCTCGTGACTCAGACTGTTCTCGCTTTCTGTTTCGAAAGCTGCCTGCCGCAAAGCATGAAGTATGTCCCTCTGTTCCTGAAGTGGCAGGGGAAAGAAAGCAGAGAGGGGTGGTGTTGTAAGGGTCTCTAATGTTACTCGTAAATTAAGTGGAATTTCGATAAGGCTTCATAAATCATCGTTTTTTTCAGCTCACCTGGCTGTAACAGTCCAGAGGTGTCCTCATGCGAGGCTCCAGGTGATTTAAGGTGACCGACTGTAGGACATAGAGGTAGTGGGCCATCTCGTCTTGGACCGAACCAGAACTGTGGATGATGTTCTGTTGAAAAAAAACAAAAAACCACATTTATTCACCTGAATACTTAACAGCGGTTGACTTTTTCTTATGTTTTGGTTACACCATTACTCAAATAATCATTACTATGTAATAAAAGAAGATAATTCACCTTATAAATGTACTGACGAATATTCTTCTTATTCAGAAAAGCAAACATCTCCTGAAAAGCAGAAGAGCAAGAAAACAGATGTTTAACTCGGGTGCAGACACATTTCTAACATGTGGTGGCGACAGAGGCTCAGCGACGGCAGAGGGCAGGACACTCGGAGCGAGGGACTCTGACCTCCACATGGTACACGCATCTCTGACTCAGTCGCTTTTGTTCACAACTAATTTGCTGATAAGAAGGGTGGGTTTGTCGAGCTATTGTAAAAGTGAACAACTGTGTGCACATGGATAACAAAGCAAGCCTGAGAAAATGGAGATGGAGGAATGAATGAAGGAACTGTTTCTGGAAAATAAAAGAAGGAGGAGGAAGGGAACAGGGGCGGAAAGCCTGGACTGGAAGGAGGAAAGCTGAGATGCAGACAGAATATGAGATATGGATCCTTTCTGACCGTCTGGGAGACGTGGTGCTGGTGACGTTCTGACTTCCCAAATAATCCTGCACTCCAAGCATGCCTATATTCCTCATAAAATACATTTAACCAGTACGTTTTTAACAACATGATGAATTGGTTCTTAGATCCTCATCAGGCAAACATTTATAGATTAAAAAATATATTTTTCCTTTTCCACTTAGGAAAAGTCTCCTTTCCACTTAGGAGTTGTATTTTTTTTTAAAACACTTGTCTGTGCACATGTTGCATTCGAACATGTAATGCAAATAAAAATAACGACACATGCCGATTTCAAATGTGTGCAGCAACACTACAACTTCTCCAAGAGACTAGAAAGTAAATGCCTGCAACATTTGCTCCTGATGCCGTCGTGAGATTCTCCAGCCTGCTTTCTAGTAACATTTCCCCAAGATTGCAGGGTGAGCCGGTGTGCAAATGTGGCATTTACTGTGCACAAATATGCATCTTGTAAAAATGTGTTCTTTCCTGTTGACCTATGCGCTGCTTTTCCATCACTTGCTCAACAAAACTGTGAATACTGTCAAGTGAACGCATGGGCACATTTGTTGGTTCTTCCATTAAAGAAAGAAAGAAAAACCAACAATACATCGAAACCGACAAAATAAATAAACAAGAATTTACTGACAAATGAAAAGCAGACATTATAGTTCAACAAAATCATTAAAAAAAAAACAAACTCTGGACTAATCACTCTGTACGCTTTGATTGAAACGATTGAAAAAACGTGACCGTGGTGTCAAGTCAGTCTGCATGTTTAAAGGGTTAAAAGTAGTCACTGCTGTTTCGTATCATGGCGTTTACCGCGCTGAAAGCTGAGGAGAGAGAGAAACTACAATTTGTCAAAATGTAAATGCAAGTTTCTGGAAAAATGATCTTTGGACAGATGAAACAAAGCTTTCTGACAAGTCACTGTAGCTGCTGTGAAACATGCAGTCTCGAGAGCAAACCTTTCAAGCCCGAAACATCTGGAGCAGTTTGCTCCAGTATTTGGTTAAAGTACCCATCTACAGGTGCAGAAGTCCCACTGTGAGTGACAGAAATCACTCGATTGCAGCCACTGCCTCAAAAGGTCATGCAAAGGAAAAAAAAAAAATCATACCCCAAGGGTCCCATCCTTTTATTCAGGCCAGTTTTATTAGTTTGGACTTTTGAATGTTTCTGTTGAACCACAATTAAAAAGCAATCTGATTTTAGTCAATGTGCAGTAAATGATTTATTACTTTTATTAGTTTCGAGTTATTTCAGTGACCATTGTCGATTGTTTTTCTATCTTTAATGGAGCAGTACCAACAAATATGCCCTCTTGTGTACATGCAAGACTGATAGCAACACAAAAAGTCATCAAGGGAGCCTCATCCGCATTTCTCTGCAGTATAAAATACTTTCCACAGGGTCGTCATTTTTTTTTTTTTGTATCATCCTATGAAACTCCTGCGTTCTCTACAACTACCACAACTGTGAGACTAT
Organism: Xenentodon cancila; assembly: GCA_014839995.1. Taxonomy (NCBI): domain Eukaryota; kingdom Metazoa; phylum Chordata; class Actinopteri; order Beloniformes; family Belonidae; genus Xenentodon; species Xenentodon cancila. The sequence continues at coordinate 11,865,148 of CM026199.1, forward strand.
GATGCAAGCTCCACTCACATTTGGAAAATATCTTTGGAGAAATGAGTTAGACCAAGGAACTTGTTCTCTTCCATTGTGGAAATAAGATATAGTTGAAGATGAGACAAACCCGTAAGCTCAGTTTAAGTATATGCATGTTGATTACAGCGGCAGTTGAGTTTGAGGGGAATAGAAGGTGTCGAGTTAAAAAATGTAATTAGAAAGCAAGACACAGACTGGAGAAGCACCTTTCGGTCCAAGTCTCCGGCCGTTTGCAGCAGAGCCATCAGGAGGGCCATGGCTTTGGTCTGTATCTGCAGGTTTGTTCTGAAAGACGCCAAAGTCAAAACAAGCAAAGCAGGGAGATTAATGATGCTGCAAACTGAAGGCACAGCTAAAGATCACGCAAACTTTCAGTATAATAATCGAGTAAATGTCACTGCAGCCATTTTAATATTCAATGAATTTAAACAGCCTGAGATGATGATTTATTTATTTTTTTAACTTACACCTGCAGGTGATCGATGAGCCTTTCCATGGTGATTTCCTGTTTGATCTGCAGAAAAAGACTGTGGCTGCTCAGCACCATGCTCTCCAGGATGTCCAAGGACACCTGCTGTATCGATGCATCGGTCGGCTTGCTGTTGACAAAGTTGGCGATCTGAGCAAAAGAGAGAGAGGGGAAAAAAAAAAGACAGGAGGACAACGGCGTGAGAGCGTGAGTGCAGCTAGAGCACATGTTTGACAAGACAGTGAAGAGAAATTGACAGATGAAGAACCTTTTTGATGAAAACAGAGGAGAGATTCTCCCACGAGACTATCCCATGATCCATGAGCTCCATGAAAGCGGTCAGTGTGTGCGTCAGGATCACATTACTCCTGAACGGAAAGGACACACACAAATGCTATACATTATTTAGATAAATGTAAAATCTCTAGATAAAACAAGCAGAACGCCATTGCAGCCAACACTCAAAAAACACACACAACTCACTCGCTCGAGTCTTCTACTATTTTGACCAACAACAGGTGTCCATCTCTGCTGATGAACTCCTGAGCAAAGGTCACGTCTGTGGAGACGCCTGCGAGCTCCTTCAGCGAATCACAGCGCACGCCTGAATCTGAGCTCTGGATACCCTTGTACAAGTCCTCTGCACACCGACCCTGAGTTCGCCAGCGTAAGAGAGAGACAGAAAAACACACATGCTCACCGGCAGCAGAATATGATGTACCCCCTCTTTCCTTTGATATGGGGCGCTTGTAAACTGTGCTGTTTGCAGCAGCAAATACACAACAGGAGTCACTTGCTGAACAGTGTTGGCTGAAAGTTTGAAATAGCTTTTGAACAGGAACATTTTTTTTTTATTGTTTATTAATAAATATGATCTACAAAATCTTCAGAGTTTCATCTAGTTTTAGAGGTATGACAGAAATCTTCACCTACTGAAGAAACTGGTCCAATTTTTTATAACTGTACGTGGGGAAAGTCTTTGTTTTTCTATCTGCGCTCATCAATAACTGCTGCTAAATGTTCTCAGTTTGTGCCCACGGGTGACATCAGCGAGGAGGAATTTGAGCCCAGTCCTCCATACAGAGAAACCTGTGGACGTTGTTGGGTTTTCTAACACGATCTGACTTAAACTTGGCCATTTCAAACATTCATTCCTTTTTAAACTTTATTCTTAACAACTGCTGCACTTAAGGTTATTGTCTAGTTATTTGACAATCTGTCACTTGAGATTGAGTTTACTGACGGATATTCAGATGTTTCCAATTTGATTTGATTATGATTCAGAATTAAACCCTGCGATGGGCTGAACACCTGTTGAGGGTGTGACCGCATCTCGCCTACTGACAGCTGGGTTTGGCTCCAGTCTGTCTGCAACTCTGAACAGGATGGAGGCGGTATTAATAACAAGAAGAAAATAATAAAAAAAGATCAGTTGAATTTATAATTCAGCGCGATGTCCTGATCCAGGTACATACGCAGACCATGACACTACCAACCCCATGTTTCACTGATAGGACAAGGCTCTTGAGGAGGGAGTGCATTTATGAAATGTTAAAGAATTCTCAAGCATCGCTTGTATATTCTGCTACGCTTCACGTGGAATGGAAATAAAACATTAATACAGTAAGATGTTAGAAAGAAAGCAAGAACATGAGAAGAGGATTTTTAAAACCAGCCTAATAGCCGTCAACCCACTGGTGCCTTGGTGAGACGCAGAATGCAGCCATTCTTGATGTCCAGACGGTTCTACAAAAGCACACAAAGAGGAAGAAGTGTTTACACACCAATGGCAGCTTCAGCTTTTTTCAGACCATAAGGTATAAGGAAGCAACACACCCATGAGTAACACAGACACATGCAGAGTATACACAGTGCAGTTACAGTGGAGGGAAGTCATTTATTAAATAATAATAATAATAATGCTTGTATGAGCACAAATTCATAGGTTCATGCATCTCACATCCATGAAATTTCCAAGACAACTTGAACAGACTCTTTATGATATAAATAAAAGTGAGATATGTAAACATGCTGCTGTTGAAAGCAGGAAATTATCTGAATTACTAATTTACTCTACCAAAATCAAGCCAAACACACCACAGACTCATCAAGAAGCCGCTTTTAAACTCAAACATCTGCATTTAATTACCAACCCGCTTCAAAGCCTGGAAGTTAATAACATTCTAGCAGCTAGAGGAGGTCTGCAGGGAAATGCTGGATGTTTTTACTCCAGCAGCAGCGTTGTCATGAAAGTTTTCCCAGAGTCGCGTTTTCATGTCTTTGCTATCTAATGACTTCTACAGTCCAGTATGTAGCTCAGCAAAGTGTGTGTGTGTGTGTGTGCGTGGGGGGTTCCCTGCTCTCTCTCTCTCTGTGTGTCTCTCTCTCTCTCTCTCTCTGTGTGTCTCTCTCTGTGTGTGTGTGTGTGTGTGTCTCTCTCTCTCTCTCTCTGTGTGTCTCTCTGTGTCTCTCTCTCTCTCTGTGTCTCTCTCTCTCTCTGTGTCTCTCTCTCTCTCTGTGTCTCTCTCTCTCTCTGTGTCTCTCTCTCTCTGTGTCTCTCTCTCTGTGTCTCTCTCTCTCTGTGTCTCTCTCTCTCTGTGTCTCTCTCTCTCTCTCTCTGTGCTGACCAAGCAGTGTGCTCCTCTGAGATCACAGCACTTTACACAAACCTGTCTTACAAACAAAACTAAGTAACTGGCCCAAATCTGTTACTGAAAATTTTAACGTGTTTTCAGACATTTAGCAGATTGATTCAAGAGCACAGAAAAACATTTGTTGATTTGATTTACAGACGTGACTGACCGACTCAGTGATGTACATCTGCACTCCGTCAGCATACTGCAGAGCGTAGTTCTCAGGACCTGGGAGGTTCCAGCTTCACACACACACACACACACACACACACACACACACACACACACACACACACACACACACACACACACACACACACACACACACACACACACACACACACACACACACACACACTAAAACTGTTACAACAACACATCTGACTAATAATGATGACAAACAGCAACCAGAATGAGGAAGCTAAAAAAAAAATTCATCTTACCCATCGCACACCTCCTTAATAACAGCTGACAGGGGCTTTTTCTGCACAGAAACACAATGTAGTGAGAAAACACAAATTAAATATGAAAAACACACACCTGTTGCATGCATGTGGGTCACAACAACAACATTCAACTATTCAAACAGTTTCTGTGTCAGGCAGCTAAACACATGCTTCAGTAATGACATGCCATTATGGGATCACGGCACCGCAGCTATTCGTGCTGGCTGCAAACCTTGCTCGCCGAGAAGAGGAAACCCTTGAGCTCTCCAACACTTTCTGAACAATGTTACCCTTGATGCCAAAAGCCCATATTGTACGTAAATAAAAGCCAGACTACTTCCATGTCTGACTCTCAGCTATCCTGCCATTAGCGGTCAGCCCTGTGGTTATACAGTCAAAATGTGTTCAGGTTCTGCGGTAAACCCACTGGATGGCCTGTTATTAGTGGCAGCTAAGAGGGTCAACCAGTCCGACGTGTTGGGCCAAAGAAACGATTTTTTTTTTTGTACTAAGAGGATTGGCTGTGATCTCAAAAATATAACCCATATTACATTTAGAGTAGAGAAAAGGCATTTTTATCCAAAGCAGTAATCTTTATTGTTAAAATGTGGTGATTTCTTGACTATGTTCACCATCTGTGGTCCTAGTTGGACCTATTATGACAATGGGAGGGATTTTTTTCTATTCTAGTGTAGTCCAACTCTTTTGAGTCTTTATTTATTATGTTCTACACCTTGGACAACATAAATAAAATACTTTAAGGTGTTTAGCACTTGTCCTAACTTGTTCATGGATGTGCATCTTAAGTCCTTTTCTTTTTTTTTTTTTTTCAAATTGCCAGTTGGAGAAGAGCGAGTCATTACTCCAGAGAACTCGTCTCCACTGCTCCAGAGTCCAGTGGTGGCGTGTTTTACACCACTGTATACAACACTTTCACTTGGTGACGTATGTCTTGGATGCAGCTGCTCGGTCATGGAAACCCATTCTATGAAGCTCTCTGCACACTGTTCTTGAGCTGATCTGAAGGTCACATGAAGTTTGGAGGTCTGTAGCGACTGATTCTGCAGAAAGATGGTGACCTCTTCACAATATGCGCCTTAGCATCCACTGACCTCGCTCCGTCAGTTTACGTGGCCTACCACTTTGTGGTCGAGATGCTGTCGTGCCCAAACACTTCTTATAATACAGCTGTAAGTTGACTTTGGAATATTTAGGAGCGAGGAAATTTCACAATTGCATTTGTTACACAGGTGGCATCTTATCACAGTTTCACGCTGGACTTAACTGAGCTCCTGAGAGCGACCTATTCTTTCACAAATAGTTGTAAAAACATTCTGCATGTCGAGGTGCTTGATTTTATACACCTGTGGCCGTGGAAGTGACTGGAACACATAATTCCCATTATTTGGATGAGTGAGCTAATACACTTGGCCATATACTGTATATGAAGTCTGTGACAAACACCAATGCTATCTGCTATTCTGCAAATGTGTGTTTCATACAAGGAAGTAGAACTTCCTCAAAGTTTCTTGGAAACACAAGGAAAACTTCCCCACAATCACATTTGGTTTAAGATAAAGCAAAACTGTTAAAAATTAGTACAAAACCCCATAGATGATAATACACCAAATAAAAACGATGTGTCTAAAGTGTAAGGAAAATAAAACTCAGCTCATCCGTCCATATCTTATCTTCTACATGGATCACCATCAATAAGGAGGCCGCATGTGATGAGCCGCTTTACACTCCCCGATTACAAAAGCCAAAACTCATTTTCACTTTCTAGTGGAAAGATAGAATACAACTAAAGAAAAGGACCCGATTACACTTCTATATTAGTCACTCCAAGACCAGATTCCTCAGACAAAAACCGTAGTATTTTCTTGCAGAAAGCACTAGTCACTGGTATACTGCTACTTTGATCACTTACTTTTAGTCTTCTATAAACACTTTGGATCTGAATATTGCGTTAAATTGTCTCAGCATTTGAAATAGACCAGCGTGGAGTTTCTTGTTGTACAACAGACACAAACAGCCGTCTGATCACAGAAACTTTGAGTGTAGCGGAGATTCATTACTTCAAGCCGTTATAAGCCGAATTTAATAACGTCCAGATTTCTGGAATGAAACACAAAGCTTGAAGTGAATAGAGTGACCTCTTGGTGTGATGCCAACTAAAACTGTGCTGTGGATTTTTTGTATTATTTATTTGTTTATTTTTTGCTACACTGCCAAAAAAAAAAAAAAAAAAGAGATCCGATGCTTGATAAAATAAAGTAATGTAGGCTTCACTCTGAGATCTAGACCTGTGATCACAGTGAGCCGCTGGTATGCAAAAATGTGTTTACAAGATGCACAATATACAACCAGAGTCTTACAGGCCATCCTCCTGAACTGAGGCCTACGTGCATGCAGCTATGCAAGCATCAACAAACAACATGGCCCTGAACACATTCCTGTGTGTTATAATACATCAGATAGGCGTCCATGCATGGTTTTTGGTCAAAACGGTGCATATCAAAGTTGTTGGAAACAGGAAAAAAAAAAAAAAAAAAAAAAGTTGCTTAAAGCAGTTTATTTAACAGTTGTTGCCAAGTATGCAGAAACAGAAGAGCCCGGTTGGACTGTGTATCACATGATTCACAGTTTGATTCAAAACTAATTTTTAATTTCAGCATGAACAAGAGAGTATGGTTTTCAGAGTCTACTTAGAACCACTGAGTGCCAAAAAAAACAACACTCCTTTAAAAATGGGATGGAATTAACGTACCGGTTTAAAAACCAAAGGATAACTGCAAAACAGATTTCTCTCTTTTGGGGGTCTTTTTGGCTGTTTTAGTCCAAACGTCCAAGTACAATCACAGTGCTTAGACTCTGGAAGCCTCAGACTACCGACACATCACGTTTAACAGGTAGCATTAGTACTATTAAGCGTAGTATAGTAGCTCCCTTTAATCGCCCCACAATATCTTCACTTGATATTCGCCCACAGAAAAACAAGTTCTTATAGTCCAGAGCAGTTTTATCCAAGCAAAATAATTAAAAAAAAAAAAAAAGACCCAACTGGCATCTACTCTTGTCTGTGCCTTCTTCCTGCAAGTGTCACTTTCAGTTAGTAAGTACCTTCTGAAGTACTACAGCCGAGCGAAACGTATCCACCACCTCCACCACCTACCCACACCACACAGCCCAGCTTCTATCCACTTCAAACCACAACATGAAAACAAGCCTGATGATTTTTAAGAAGCAACGTTTCAAATGTTACTGGGTGGAAACCCCCGCTGCTGTTGACCTCCAACAAAACAGTCACCCGAAACCTATTTTACTCCACTGTGCGCGGTTAAAACATTTCAGTGTTGTCAGCTATACTCCAGCTGTTGAAGCTTTGCGTCTTATCAGCCCCTGGGTTATTGTCAAACCACAGGCCTCCTAATGTGACATCCTTGCACTGATGTCACCATCTGTTAAACTCAAGGCAGCTCTTAAAGGTTAGGACTGAGGTCACGCCTGCCATCTTCAAGTTTACCAAGGAAAGCATCTGAAGCGTACGGCTGAATGAAGGGAAACCAAGTCTCAGTGCGGTTCTCTCTCTGTGCATGCAGAAGCTTCCTGGAGCAAGAAATCCTCAGAAACTCCAGACATGACTAGAATGTTAAAGGGTTAAAGGTTACGTAGCACGTCCACATTTCATGGCCATTTGGGAGCTATTTAAAAAAAACAACACATTTGGACTTGTGTGAAACATTTGAGCATACATTACCTGATCCAGTTGTATGAGCTGGGGGTAGGCCCCAGGCATCTGGATGGCTATCTTCACTATATCCTTCTGCTGTGGCATGTTGCTCGCTCTTGACTCCACCTTTCTTTTAACTCTTGAAGGAAACAAAATTTGACAGAAAAAACATCAGTCACGAATATATTCCAGTAGTTAATGAACTGCACGGTGGCAGGAGTGGTTGGCACTGTTGCCTCACAGCCAAAAAGGTTCCTGGGTCGAGTCCCAGACCCTGCAGCAGTCTTTCTGCGCGGAGTCTGCATGTTCTCCTCGTGTTTGCAGGGGTTTTCTCCAGTTACTTCCCCCCACAGTCCAAAAACACGTAGGTTGATTGATGATTCTATACTGCCCATAGACGTGAGCGCGAGCGTGAATGGTTGTTTGTCTATACATGTGGCCCTGTGATGGACTGGTGACCTGTCCAGGGTGGACCCCTGTAATGAACTGGTATAGGCTGCAGTGAACCCCCGTGACCCTGTACAGGATTAAGTGGGTATTAAAATTTTTTTTTTTTTTTTACATTTAGTGAAAACCCTCAAACAACACTGCTGCTCTTTTTGAGAGATAATGGAAAAGAAAACAATGTGACCAACTTAGGGTTAAGCTGCATTTCATGGGCCTATATTCAGAAGATCTCAATGCTGCTGTTCTGAAGTCAAGCAACAAATCTGAATGATAGACTCGTTAAACCTCTCTAAAATATAAAATCTTAACCAATTTATTAGTTTGTTCGGGGGAAACTAATTCATTCTTTGGCACAATTTCTGAAACCTAGTTAGTGATTAGAAAATGTGATAAAGTGGGAGCTAACCAACTCAAGGTGACCCGACAACCCATTCATCTCGAGAATGGCTCGAGGCTTCGGTCAACCCAACTATCGCTTTCAATATGAGGCAGCAAAACGCTGCGTTCCTCTTTTACCCTGCATTTCTGTTGCACTAAGCAAAGCTGAGAATGCAAAACTACTGTCTGCACAAGCAGCATGGATCGTTCTCTCTTCTTCCATGTACACACATCATGCGCGCTTCCTCAGACAGCATTCTCAGAGGATACAGAAGAATCTGTTGTTCTTGCACCCCCCCCCCCCCCCCCCCCCCCCCCCCTCCTCCTCGATCACCCTTCCCCTCTCCGTGCCTCCCTCCTTTTCAGCACATGGAAACAATACAACTGGATCTAGACTGTTCATTCTACATTTATTAGCTCCCGATTAAAAGGAAGGTCGAGCTTGGTGCCTGCTTGTGGTTGGTGTGATTAATATCCACCACCGTCTATTTGAAGTCCTGAATGATTCTTACTTCCAGTTTCAACAGGACCGCTCCCACAGTCCAGAGCTTATTCCACAGCAGCACTCCTACACCTGTCGAAACAGGCACTTGGATGTGCTGCCTCCTCATCTGACTCACACTAAAGGTCGATTTGTCCTCCTTAAAGACTTAAAGAGTTACTGCAAGATTCTGTTCCACTACACAAAAAACAGGGACACTGATCAACACACAAACTTCTGATTTGTTTTAAACTTATTCACATGGATTAAATGTAAAGGCAGATGTTGAAATCAGTCTGATATGTTGTGGCTACTACTGCAGTGTAACGTCCCTCTAACAAATAAAAGAGTTTACGGCCGTAATCTTAAAGAGATTTGCAGGAACGGAGAGCTTATGAGTCAGTTAAACCGAGGGGTAAAGGCGTGTCACGTCCTTGCAATGATGCAGTCCAGCTGTGGGTTTTTTTAGGATGTCAACACATTGTGCTTCAATCAGTTTTTATTAAACAGATTAACTGATTTGGAAGCTTCAGCTTACCGGAAGTTTTATGTGATTATTAACTCAAAACTACTTGACAGAAAATAGTGAGAGCATAGTTTCTCTATCAGCTTCTGACTGTGAACAATGGGTTGTTTCACGAACTCTTAATTTTCCCTCTGCACACCACCACAACGGATCTCGAAGAACTCCGACACATTGGAAGTATAGGCGTTCCAGCTTTTATGAAAGAGGTTTAAACAGAATATCATATTAGCCGTTATGGAAGTAGGTGTGTGTGGTCGTTTGTTTATATGTGGCCCTGTGATGAACTGGCGACCTGTGCAGGGTGTAGCCTTGCTTTTTACCGGAGGAGAGCTGGGATAAGACCCGTGTCCATGAATAGGAGGAAGCAGGTATAGATTATGGATGGATGGAAGGATAGAAGGATGGTATAGAATTAAACTGCAAATTTAAAGTCACAGAATAATAGTAAAGGTGTTGGGTGACAGAGGGATTATTTTTGAAGATGAAGCGTATTTCCAGCTGTCTAAGGCAAGAAATGACATATATACCCATGTCATTTACAGACCAAGTTTCAACGAGGAAACAAATACACCTTTACAGATTTTTATCCTCAACACAAATGCTTGCAAGAGAGCCCCACTTCGGTAAGATTTAGTCCCGTTTGGCCTCTTGGCTGATCACATGTTTTCTCTTACGTCTTAACTTCCGTTAGTCTTTCAGTTGTGAGCTAGTTCTTTTATTGTTGATGTGTCATAAAAGAGCCATATGGCGATACGCAGATGACGCAAGAGACGGCCAGAGCAGGAGTCCAAAGTCACTCTGACTGATGTTTGACCAATCGTAAGGACGGGTGCGAGCGTAAGCTGGTGCGAGGTAAATGACACTTCCTAAACATGAAGAAAAAAAACCCTCACTAAAGTCCTTTGGTGCCGTTTTGCGTTTCCAGTTTCAACAGGAGCACAGCCAACAGGACAATAACACATCCCATTCGCAGGTTACCACTATAAACCGTAAAGGTATCAATTATCTAGAGTGGACAAGAGGTTCCCCATATATCGCCTTGCACAAACACCTTCAGCTAAGCAACAGGGAACCCAAAAATGCACAAATACAAATAAACTTCATACGTTTCCAGCACCCACGGGCGTTGATGACAGAAGTAATTGGCTAAGAGGCACGTGGTTCTCGTTCTTCATTGAATCTGGAACTGGTGCTCGGGTCTCACCTCTACACACTGCCTGCTGGCAGTGCAGATCTAGTTTGTCACTAGAGTCAGTTTCTAGTTTCAAGCTTGTTTCAGAAAACATTTAACTATTACAAACGTTAACAGATTAAGATTATTGCACGTCTAGTGTATGAATCTACAGCAGACTGAGTTCAGTGTTCTTCATAAACTAGAAAGTAAAGATACTTCCATGTAAATTGTGTATGTGTCTTTTATACATATTAATACAACCGCCCCCCCACAACACTCAGACATGCTCAAGTCAAAGACATGTCTGAATGTCCTATGTCCACTTTAATTCTAAAAACAACACATTATACACTCATTGACACACACTACAACACATCACACAGACACCAAACTGCACCCGTCACTGTCTCGTCTTTCTTTCTTGCTCTTTCATGTCCCATGTGTTCCACACATCGTGATCTTGGCTCTCTTTGGCAGAATTTTTATTCCCCGCTCCTTTTTCCCTCTTTCATTTCTTTCTCTAGGGATTAATAAAATATATTTAGACTGTCATGAGGGCGGGTGAAGGGAACACACACACACACCTATATGCGCACATAAACAAAAAAAAAAAAACACCCTCTGTTGCAAGATTTAAATTAATTTATGCATATCTATGGTTCTACCAAACTTAGTAATAACCATTAATATATGTGCAAACAAAGGGGGTTGCTCTTCATAAACTGAAACATAACTGTGACAGGAAATCCTCTGTCACTTTCAGATTTTGTTATCTGAGAGAATAGCAGGCATTTGTTTTGAGACAAAGATTTATGATAAAACAAAAAACAACATCAGGCTTACATCTGTCTACATAAGACATTCACACACACATGAACCGTTTAAAAAGTTTCCTAAGAAAGTTAATCTCTTATCCAGCAGTGTCTTACATTACAGAGCAAGAAATGATAAAAAAAAATAAAAATAAATAAATAAATAAATCTGATATTTTAAGGAAACCACTTACATTTGGTGGTAATAATTCAAGACCAGAGTCCAATTCAGAGAGGCAAAACAGATAGAATAAAGGCGTAAGCATTAATTTAGGTCAAGACTTCCTGTGTTTTGAGTTTGCTCAGTCTGAGTTAATCACAACCTGTCTGTACATGCTTAAGGCCTTGTGTAATATTTAATAGAGCTCGGCTTGCAATGGCCTTCTCAGACACTGAACACTGAAGCTGGTGCTTAAAGCATCTGCCATTTCCTTGACTGCAAATCAAAACAACATAAAAAAATAAATAGAAATGCAGCCAAGGTCCCTATTGCAATGCATTTAAATGGTACTCCATGTTTAAAGACACTTCTGGCTGGTTCATAGAGCCATTGACACAAATACAAACAGGAAACGAAAACAGACACAACATAGCAAAGAAAGTCGTCTTTTTTTTCTTTCTTTCAGACAAGCAGAATCACCAGACACAGTGCTGTGCGCAAAATAAAACCCTGTACTAAACACATTTCTGCTGCTTAAGGTTAGATCTTTTTTCCCCCCTTTTTTTTAGTTAAATTAAACTGATGTTTCTGGTGAAAACAACAGAAACACAGCCAATGAGAACAAACACAGGAGCCGTTTCCTTTTCTCATGTCAGCTAAAAAAGATGGTGGTGGGTTTTTTTTTTGTTTTTTTTTTTACCTCAGTCCCTCAAAAGCTTTTTAACCACCAAAGTGTGTGTTTCAGCCAGTGTCTGTACCTGTCTGTGCCTGTTCATGATGATGCCTCCTCTCTAAGATGAAGCTCAAACCACACCTTCTGCTTCTGTGTCTGCTTTTACACATATTAGGATACTTCACTAAATAGTTAAAACACAGCAGAACCAACTCCATAAATCTCATCAATGTTAGTTACTTTATATTAAAGACAGCTGTGGAAAGAGCCGGCGTCCAGTAAGACGTAAATATGAACCATTTGTCAGTGATGTTAAAGCATGTGTCAGTGTAATAATCCTAATAAAAAAAAAAATCACATGCTTAAAAATACTGGGACGCAAACGAACTCACTCAGCTTACGATTAAATTAATAACTGACAGACAATGATAAGTACGGTTTTATTACAAGTGTTGCAAAATCAGCAGGCTGTTAAAATTAAGGAAGACAAGACTCAAACAGACATCTACTACAGTGTGCTATAAATAGACTCTTTTTCCCTTCTTAAAGGAGATAATTAAAGATGAGAAAGGAAATCACATAAAAGGTGAAGCCCGTTCTGCAGCAGCTGTCACTGCTTGTATTCTCCTTTAAACTGTCTGCTTCATTAGGCTTAAAACCACAAGCACCACCAGACCTTTTGTTTGCAGCAGCCAACGTGCATCTCAGATCCCCTCCCCAGCGTGGACGTGTGTGCGTGTGCGTGCGTGTAGGGGGAGGATATGAGCTGCCACACATTCCTGAGCTGACAGAGGATCACACACACACACACACACACACACACCAAGTAATCTAGACACTTTTTCCTCCGAAAAAGACAGTCGATATGAGGTATATCAAACTCAAATGTAGGTGTCTTCTATGAATAAATGAATTCCGACTTTGTATTTTGCAGGACAAAAAAGAAACTTAACATCCAGACTGCACACTGGTGTTAAACCTGCTCATTTGAATATCAATCAGTTCAATAGGTATAAACTTATTTACATCTGGACACTCCTTGGAAGTTGACTGAAGACACGTGTTGCTTAATTATGTTTACCTACTTGCTTTAATGCCAACTTTAGTTAGAAGTAAGGCTTCTAAACTCGAGTAGTTACATTTCAAACTAAAACCATTTAAAGTGGCATCTCTAAACGTTGTATAAGAGTGGTTAAAAACAAGAGTGAGTGAGCTGAAGAGGTTTCTTTTCAGTGTCCGACCTACCTGGTAAGAAAAGACAAGTCGACAGTTACTGTCCTGCAGGAACCGCTGCAGTCGGAGCGACGAACATTTGCAGCTGTCCTGTTTCCCTTCAGATGGAAAGAGGCGAGTCCGGCAAGTTGTCTAACTTTATAAATACATCGGAGCCAAAGGACACCGCTTCATAGAGGATGATTACTTGAGCAAAAAGTTCCGGGTTAGCTGGAGCGGTTTAGTTCAGTATGTACTGATCTGTTGTCAATTTCCAAATTTAGAGCTTCCGGTTAGTTTTTCCACCATAAAACTCCCACTGCTGAGGATATTTTTTTCATTAACATATTGAAGTGAAAATAATAAAACATGACAGATATTTTACCCGGTTCTGACATTCCGGGATATTGATAGACACATATGTAAGATTTAACAAACAATACGTTCACAACATTGATTCCCTAAAACCAATAAACAAACCGTTGAGCGAAATGAGCTTTTATTTTGAAATAAAAGACAGATCCTGTCGAAGTTTACTCTCGCACAGAAAGACGCGCGCGCACACACAAACACGCGCACACAAATGACAAAAAGAGAAGTGGCTAGGTTAGGGTTTAAAGGTTAATTTCCCACAAAGCGCCCTGAGTTGACGTTTGTACTAAATTAACGAACCGGCCCCATTCAAAGGGACGTGCTGCGTCTGGTCAGAGCTGCCCCCTGCTGTCGCTCTCGTCCTCATTACATCACCATTTTCAAACCAAAATGAATGAAAGGGTTTTAACGAGCTCCTGCCTGGCTGAATTGTCTTACATGATGTCTGCTAAAATTGAATTTTTTTCTGACATCCTTTAAAAAATTATCTAGCCATTAAACATCTTTATAGGTGGATGACACCATAGAGAGGGATTGTGAGGAGGAAGATGGGACGATGCCAATAGTTTTTATATTCCAGGATTAGTCTACAGATGCGTCTCAGGCCTCATTTTGCATTAATTTATCAGCTTCAATTGGAGTCGTAAGAAGCTTTAAAAACATTAAATGTTTTTTTTTTAATTCACCACAAAAGTCAGCTGTGTGTTTACTTCATTATTAGAAAAAACCCATTTGGCCACTGTACCACGTTTCCAGTTGAGGCCAGAAAGACGCCTCAAAGTTCTCATTGTACAACAATAAGAGACCATGATGCAGACATTGAAGCACTCTACTTGATATAAGAACCCAAAGCAAACCAGGCAACACACAAAAATTACCAAAGTGTTTAATTTGACACAACTACAGTTGATCAAATTTGCACCTGTTAAAAACAGTCTGTATGCTCAAGTTTCACACAGACGGGATTCGTTTAAATCCATTCCTGTTGAGCTTCCTGGGTGTTCATAACACTGTCCAAACACCAAGACCGGCGACAAATCAAGGAGGATGAATGGCAACGTTTGTCCACAGCGATGCAAAAAGTGCAACAAGACAGGATGCTTCGACAAGGAAGAGGATTTTGTCGATAAATTCATTTAACTCTTAAATGTAGCCCCAGATTAGTAGCAACGATCCTGTAATAATATATCTAGCTGGTATAAAAAAATAAATGCTATTCTATACAAGCAGTAGAGTGATATACACAGTACATACTTTACATACATACACATCATCCAGGGCAAAACAGTACATTACACACATGGATTTTCCACAAGAAAAAGGCTTAGAAAGATTTATGTGGATGTGCTGCATCAACAGAGCGACAAGTAAGTCATTGTGAACTTTTACTTGTCCCCTGCACTGAGAAAATGATTAGAGCTGAAATTTTTAATTTAAAGTGATACACGGTATTTCAATTTACCACAAACAGAACGTGTAACTAAATAGGAATCTGTGCCACATATACAAAATTAAGCCCCAAAAAAAAAAAAAAAAAAAAAAAAAAAAAAAAAAAAAAAAAAAAAAAAAAAAAAAAGCACATTTCATAACAATTGCCGCACTCACAGCATGAACTTACATTTCATTTTACAAACTCAGCACAATGGTATTCATATACATATATTAAGTGAAGTCCATTTTTCCAGTAAAGGGGGGCAGAAGCTACTCCTCTTACATTGTATGCAAGCCAATACAATCTGTTAAGTCCAAACATCCTGAAGATAAAAGGACACTACAAGACAAATTTCCAATGACAAGCAGATGGAGTATGAGCCAAAGGAAGAGCAAGGACAGAAAAAAAAAAAAAAAAAAGACATTTTTTTTTGCACATTTTTAAAAATGCAATAGAGAACAGACTTTGGCATAGGATGCCTTCTGAAAGTACCCACCCACTTCATAATAAAGAGCTTACAGGAGACCATACTTCTATTTTTATCAGGAGGTTCATGTGAAATAATCAAATTCTAAAAATCCCTCTCAGTCACTGTAATTTTGGTCCTTGGTTCTTTAAGGTTTGTTGGCTTCAGCAACCTAGCTTCAAGTTTGTCTCTCTTAAAACGGTACACAATTCTTCAACACTGAAAACTGCGGTTAAAAATCAAGGAGTCTCCAACACTTAAAGGTCTCTCCAAAAGGCAGATTTAAGTTTGGTGCCTAATTTGAAAACTATTGCTCTCTTTGTGTTACATATTTAATTAATAGTGAAACATTATCTTTGTGTGCTGTGAATACAAAATATATTTTCTCTATGTACACGAGGACAGTGCATATTTAACCAGCTGTGTTTGGACTCCATGAAGCTGTGGACGCGCTCTGCCCATTTGATATGACACCTGACCTGACCAAAATGGGACTCTCTTTATTCATTAATTCTTTTTTAAATTTCCTGGAGATGCCTGACTTAAGTTCAGAGATAACCTGGTACAAAAGCACACTTAAAAAACACTCACTCACATTCATATTAACACACACACACACAAACACACACTTGCTCACAAACACACAGGAAAGCTGACACACAAACATTATGCTTTTATACATTAGAATCCAAAAATATAATTGACATTTTTGTTTCTCCTTCGAAAAGCAGTTAAGTAAAATGTTTCTGTCTGAGCTAAGTTGGAGCTCACCGTGACAACGTAGTCGTGTCTTTGAAATGCACATCAGATCGTATATTGGCTTTCCGGTCCCTCTGTGTATCGTCACCATCAGCGAGAGGGGAAAACTCGGGAAAAAAATGAGGCTGGATTAGCATATTTGGATAATTGTTTTCATCAGTCTCAGGGTCAGAGGTTGAGAATGGGCACATCAAATAGGTCACAAAGGCCTTCTGTCTCGTCCAGATTGTATATGTAGTCGTGGTCACTGGGGGGAGGGGACAGGCGAAGGAGAGGCGAGAACACTGAGGATGAAACAAAAAGAGACGAGAAGTTATTAAGGATGGTAAATGTCATGAGTCAAATTACTAATAGCTATTGGTTCCTTATTTACAGTCTGTACACACACACACACACACACACACACACACACACACACACACACACACACACACACACACACACACACACACACACACACACACACACACACACACACACACTCTACATGTTTTTACTGTTATTGTCATCTGCTTCCAGTGTATCTGTAAGTAAATTTACCTTCCGATGACATCAAGTCATCTAACAAATCCCCACTCATGATCTCTGTCAAAGAAATAAAGTGAAGAGATGTTTTTAAAACTGTAAGCTTGACATGGATATACCAGTGAATATGATCCTATAAAAATCAATAAATCTCCAGCATAGCTTAGCAACATTCTGCCTTCTTAATTTCAGTTAATTATTTTTCAAACAAGACACAAAAATCATACCATACCACTTACATCAATATAATCCAACACTAACACCTTATAAAGTCATACCAGTGTTTCACGTATTGCTCCTTATAGCAGAGCCCTACCCCTCCATTCTCTTTGCAGCAAATTCAGCAGCAGGTTTACTCATTTCTTCTCTCTGCTGCCAACTCTGTCATGACCACCGATCATTTTTGTTTTTGTTTAAAAGCCATAAAATGTTGTAATGTGTTCAGAAAAGATGGATGTAAATTCTGCTACAGTGTCAGGCTTTCTGAAACATTCACAGAAGCCAGAAATCCTTCATCTCCATCAACCCACCAGACCATCTGCAACCAGGCTGTGGCTTTTAACATCATCACTCATTTTACATGTAAATATAACCACAATCAAAACAGAACAGATTATTAAGTCATTTTGATTAGATTTGTAAAAACAATCCAAGAATTCTAGCTAAGAATGTTTAAAAATGTATGAGAGAATAGGCAGCTCTAGAGGAGGATTTCTAAATTACTATTATTGATATCATAGAAAATATTCTCAGTATATACTAAGATATGTACCATACACTACCACTACCTGGAAATATAAAGTTGAACCTTTTGGTCACGCTGCCTATCCCCACCTTAAAACTTTGAGCAGCCTGTGGCCATGAAATAACATTCTTGTTTTTAAGTTGTTAATAAATAGGAAGCTTTCTCCCGTCTAGGCTAGAAGTCTTGATGTTTGCTGTCAAATAAAAAAAAAACAAAAAAGAAATAAAAAAAAAAAACAAAAAAACATTCAATTGACAAATTTAGATTTGTGTTTCCTACTGACCGACAAATAACTATGTACAGAATGTGTGTGCGTGTGTTTATGCAAGTTTGTGAAGTTTACCTTTTGTTGGATCAAACATTTCAGAGAGCTCTTTGGAGAAGTCCAGCACTGCAGAGAAATAATGAGAAACATATAGTGTTGCTTCCTCTGATGAGCAAGTCATAAACAGAATACAGGATACATTTCTGCATAAATATCACACCTCTGTAGACTGAGCAGATAAACCAATCAAACTCTGCTACCAAAGCCATTAAACACTGAATTATTATTACAGAGAGGCTCAAAACAAAAAAAACACTCACACTGAGATGGATCTGATTTAATTGGTTCAAATACTGCAGAAGTAGAAGACGACACAGATCCATCCAAAGAAGCAGAGGACTGCAGTTGCTGGGTAACTGCAGTGGGCGTTTCTGTCGTTTGGGTGAGTGGTGCGGTGCTTGTTGCGTCTGCAATGACACCACCATGGGACATTAACCCAAGATAATGTTGGCAATTAATGTTGAATCAAAACGCTCTTAGTCTGAGAATCAGAAGTGGTCCAATGGAAAAATGTAAAAAATTGTTCTGTACTAGAAAATAATTCACAATATGATGTCTTGGTACATTCATCAAGACTTTGACACCTCCTACCTGACACTGTGTGGCTGACTGCAGGAGCTGGCGTTGTGGCAGGAGCTGGTTTTGTGGCACCGGCTGAAGGTGCTTTGGTGATCTGATGGATGAAAATAGGACGAGCAAAAGGAGGAAAATCATGGCATTGAACTAAACATAAAGCTGGATGACTAATGGGGTTAGGTGCTGCTTATTTTTTAACCAGTACTAGCACCCAACAGTAACTTGTCTGTACTTTGCTTTTTGTGCAACAAAAAACATGTAATTTCATAGGTGATAATGATGTACTGGCAAAAGAAAAGGGCATGAAAGAACAAGTGAAAATGATGGGTGCACATGCTTCAACAAAATAAAACAAACAGGAAATTCTTCAATTTTAAACATCTTTGCAGCCTTCAAGAATAGATTCCTGAGTTTACCGTACAATGCACACTCAAACACACCATGAAGTCCCTAGATTTAAGATTTAGATTTGGTCCATGTTTTTCAAACTAAACAAAGTCACTGTCTAACGTGTAGCCATGCATCTGAAGTGGAACAAGCAGGACAAGATTGCAAAGCAGAATCTCAGAGGTTGATCTGAATTAGAAAAAGGAATGGATTAAACTTTATATCTGTGGAGACCTGTGAGGCAGTAGTGGGTAGCTGGGAGGTAGGTGTCGGTGCTGGGAGGTTCTGGAGGACATCATCTGGAGGTGGGACAGGCAAAACAACAGGAGAGGCACTGGAAGGGTCCTTGTTGACCAATAAAACCTCGATAGGACCAGATGTACTCTTGAGACGGATCTGGTATTTCTTCTGTCCATTGAAGACCTATTGGAGCACAGATAAATATGCGTTAGTTTAGGACACAAACTGAACAGTAGCTGGATCTTATAGTACACAAAATGCACAAACTATCCATACTTACACCTTCGGGTATTGGGACCTCTAACTGTGTACCTATTGGAGCACGGATTGCTAGGAGTGTGTCACCTGTGGAAGGAAAAATAAAAGAGAAAAGAGGTAATGAATAATACGTTTTTTTTGAGACAGCTACCACAAAAAGTAGAAACCTCCAGTATAAAACTAAGAATGAGAAAATTACCTTTGAAAGCTCCACAAAGGTCTTCATGTCTTATATATGCCATAGTATGCATGTGTTAAGGGTCTAATTTAGGTTACAAATATCTATTACTCTTGAATAAAAGGAGCATGTCAATATTGCACTTTGAGAGTTAGAGACTATGTGACAGACACGTAGTGGAGATGTGAACAAAAGCCATCTCATCAGTGGGATACACAAACAATGAAAATGATGGTTTACAGAAATATTTGCACAGTTCTGCATTATACTTCCTAAACTTTAAAAAACAAAGACAAATAGGAAAAGTCAAAATAAGGGTTTATAGAATAGGACTTTTTGATCCCAACACAAGTTAAATTTAAAGGAACGTTCCAGGTTTAAAACAACCCTAGGTTTAATATTAGATTAAAAAAAAAAGAGCGTGGAGTATGTTTGCAGCAAAACAGCTATTAATGTTAGCACTAGGGGTAGTAGCCATAAAAAATATACTGATACCAAGTATTGGGTCCTTGCAGACAAACGACAAAAGATAATATAAGTTGATTATCAATGTTGCATAAAACTGCTGTTGGCAGACGCAAGAGGAGGAAGGTCCACTGGCTATTTGGTAACAAATGTGTGCGTAACAATCAACTTCTATAAAAGCATAGGCCTTTAAGTCTCCAGGCGCCTACATACTGGTATTCCTTTGTAGACCTTTCCCCCCTTTCTGCCCGTCACGGTCCCTGTATGTAAGAGCTGCTTTCCCTTTAAAAGCATAAAATCTGATGACCCCTTTTTTCTGCCTCCCGAGGTAAACAAAAAGAAGCAAAAAAGGAGAGACAGGTTGCATATGTAAGAGTCATCCCCATATTCTGTTTTTTTTTTTTTTATAAATAAAAAGTCTGAAAACCACAGCTTTAAAGCAACAATGCCCATCAGCTCATGAGATGTATAATTTTGTGCTTTTATACAGACATTCTGTAAAATTTACAAAAGCATGTGCAACCAATTTTAGCCCATTGCCTCGTCCATACAGACCTGAGCAAGGCAGGAAAATTTTCAAAAATGTATGCCCATACATACACAAAACCAGCATGTCAATGACAAAAGTGTGATTCAACATCACCTGCATAAAATGTTACACAACCCATCACAAACATGTTTGCCAGTTTAGCCAAAACAATGGTGGAGGACGCACTAATGGCACAGTCAGCTCTGCACATGTCTGTCACTTAGTGAAACTTTAATCAGTGTATTCTTAACATGTTAATGTCTCACATAATTGTGACTGACTTGTTGGCCTGCCATTTTCATTGAAAATGAACCAGCCCGTTTCTGGAAACTCTTCTTTTTTTTGGAACCAAGTGGAAGCGACACATCCGTTATCCTCCAAGCACTGTTGACCATAACTGAAACTGTCCATAAGGTCTAATATGTAAGGCCAGCAACAGTATGACATGTTGGACTCTGACCCTGGGCAGCTTTTCATTAGAGCTTCACAGATGTTTGTATGGGTTAACCTGTTGGCACCTGTGATTCTTGTGTCAACTCACCCGTCAAGATCAGGATGACTACCACCTTCCTTGAGAAAAAAATGTATTAAACCACATAGTTAGAGCTGTGCGGTGGTTTATACATGATAAATGACAGTTCAGAAAATAAATTAGAGTAAGAAAGTATTATCTAATATTTTCATCTATAAAAGTAAATATACAAGTATGCCAACTTCCTTATTTACAGGAGTCAAAAATTTAATGGAGTAGAAACATGACCAATGGGACCGTTGATTTTCCAGTTCACAGACACAAGTCACCAAGCCATTCAAGAGAAAGTTCAGTTGTTGTCATGTACTTGGTGGAACTTCTTCCCCACTGACCATTTCAATTTGCTTGTAACCTGAGGCGGACGAATGAGGCTTAGTCACTTTCTTTTATCTGTTTCGCCACTTGTTCTAAGATCAGACCCTGAAGCAACACCCTTCATCTTCTGCTTGAAGACTCAGAAGTTCTATTATTTCAGCATCTCTCTAATTCACGACTGTAAAGTTTTCTTCCATTTCTACGTATTCTCAGATGTCGGATTCAGTTACAGAATGAGCGGATGTATGTACCTTACAAACACACACTATCTCATTTTTTCACTTATTTTTGTCTATCCCAGGAGGTGAAAATATGGGGGTTATCTGAACTTTCACCTGTTCGGAAGATGTCAGTTACATACACAAAGGAAGACCTGGAAACAGCAGAAATATTCCTTAAAGAAAATCCAGTATTAAAATGGTTACTAAACAGCGTTTTCCCATCAAAGTAGAAACAGACAGACTTTGCAGTGAAGGATATGGGCTGTTGTTGGAGTCATCTGTGACATTCTTGATGCTTTGCTGGACCCAGACTCTCTGCTGGTCTAGCTCATGTTCACGGAGAGCCAGGTCATCCAGCTCAGCCTTCAGATCAATAAGCTTATCGGCTATCTCCCTGGTGTTGCAGCCTGGACCTACACCTCTGAAACACACACACACACAAATGTACGGTCACTTCCAGGCAGCAGGCAACAATGGCTTTACATTTCCACGATCAACCTGCTTTATTACAGCTAGGCAAATTAATTCACGTTTCCTCATTGGATTCACTATAACACAACAGGAGCCATCTAGCCATCTGGCTCAGATTAAAACTTGGAAAAAGAAAAAGATGCCTCTGCTCTGAAGAGAGCCTTTTCTATCCAGGCAAATATGTAAATAAACACAGCTTGTAATGTTACTGTAAGCACTTGTGACTGTTATTTAACTGTACCGTAAAATAATTATGTAAGCTCAATAAACATGACCAGAAAACAACAGCGAATCCAACTCTTGCTGAAATAAAGAATATTAACACAGATACCGCTCTGAGTTACAACTATTGAATGTTTAAAACCTTTTTTTCCTGCAGTGTACTCTGTTACATCAATTTAAACAAAGTTTTGCTTACAGCACACAATGCATGTGGTTATTTCTCCAAGTCTAAACAATCTACTAAAAACCGATTCAGAATCTATTCTATTACAAATCTGATATTGTCAAAGCAAAGAGAATCTTTGTCAACACACAACTAAACAAAGGAACACAAGCAAACTGGTAAACCTTACATGCAACACATTTCAAACACTGTAAAACGGATGTGCTACAAGACAGTAAATGTTGATCACTAGATGAGACTGCTGTAACTGCTTACAAGGCACACATTTCCTCTGCCAAGGTAGAGGAATGATAACTGGCCACATTTCCTGAAAAGTGGTAGAGGGGGAGCACTAGAGCAACCCATTAAAGTTTGGGTCACAACCGTTTTAAAAAAAAAATAGTTAAAACGTATATTGGTCTTGGTGGATGATCTGCTCATCAATTATTGTGCTGTTAGGAACGTTTCAAATAATTCCCCCTCTCCAAACCCGAACGCGACTTTTCTGTAACAAAGGCCTCGTCTGTAAGAAACAAACTTCAAATAACTAGCTCCGAGGTCAAAGTGTTTTCATACAGACAAATAAAAACAAACATTTGAAATGCTTACTTCCACTGGATACTGTTTTTAGACTTTTTCTCTATCAAACCAATCCCTTCGAGGACATTAGTGATGTCGTAGATGCGTCGTTTCTGCCGCACTGCCAAGGTGTCTGCTGCCTAAATGACAAGACAGAGTACATCAGGCATTTGTTTCAAAATGCACACAATTAGAAAAAACAAAACAATATCATCATGGCATTCCTTTAGCTCCTTTTAGAAATGATTAATAAGCTAGATATTAAACAACTGAACGACTCCCCTTCTGGAACAGTATTATGAACAAACTGGACATATTAATATATAAATATCACTTCTAACGCGACACAAATCTAAACTGCTACTGCTGACATTATATTCTAACTTATATTAAAAAGTTGACAACATCCTGCAGTGTCATGAAATGTCAGTGACATGCACTAGATGGCATACCTCAGAGTCACTGTAACACAGCAACATTTTCAACATATCTTTACTGCTAAATTGGTGTTGTATTTTTGCTAAACCCTCATGAGGAATAAAAAAATGCGGCACACAAGGATGTGCAATGTTACATATAGGTTGCATTGTGCAAGACACTTGCACTACAACTGATTGTAGATGCATTTCAGCAGTAGGAAATATGCTGTCATTTATACTATGCTACGGTATTTGTGGCAGGCTTTTGAAATGCATCAGTGTTGAGACCACTATGGCTGTATATTGCATTATGAGATACATTACGAAGGGAGACTGCTCAGTTGCACAGTTAAGATTTTTCTTAACTTCATCACCTGTTTATGTAATTTTTGAATACCGTGGATTGTACAACTGTTTGCATACCCAGTACACATGTGACAAAATCAGTATTTTTTTGTTCCCTCACTCATGTGGTCTTTTGGTCGTGTACCACAAGACCAATAGGGAGGCAGCTCAATGGACCCCATGGCATATAAATGAAATGAATGCACTCAGGTGAAGTACAAGATCAGCCTGTTACAAGTTTGTAACAACTGCGCTGTCACTGCAGTGTAGTTATAACCCCTCACGATGATGATACTGAATGTTCAATCAGCTTTAAGGTTTAGAAACCTGCCATTTTCAGCTAGTTACATTCAATATCATTATTCTTCTCATACCCACTGCACATTCGGCAGTCTAATATGAATTTACAACATGAAGCTGTGAGAAATCTGTGACACTGAAGACTTTAGTGTTGTAACTTACTGGATTTACCATCCAATCTTGAATGAAATGAAAATAGTTCCAGCAAAAGCTCTTTTTGTCACTTTCAGAGACATGTCTGAATTAAATCTTGTGGAACATGTATGTGACCAAAGTCTGAAAATCCAACCTTTAACTGTTGAAGCCACTTATTTTACACAAATCACATCTGACATTGCCTTAAAACAAAATTTCTAGTACAATGTATTTACGATGTTTAAAAATCTAACAACAAGGCAAGTACTGAGAAGTGTGTATTTTATCAACAGGCAAATATGGATTTTGGACTGAAGTCAGATAGAAAAAGAAAGAAAAAAAAGCATGCCTGTCTGGTATTTGATTATCTGCAAAGGGCAGTGCAACTATGATGTCAAAAGCTAAGATGCCAATCTGTCTACCAAGTCACTGAGGTCCCTCAGAGACACTGAGAAGGAGAACAAACCAACAAATAAAACGATTCTGTTATGCAAAGTAATGCACGGTTGGTCAAGCTGCCAAAGGAAGAAAAACATGGAGTAGTTGTCGCTTTTTTTTTTATGCTTCTATTTATGTTTCCATTTAAAAGTGTCTTATTAGTGCTAAGACTGTCAGATAGAAAAAAGAAATGTAGTGCTTTTTAGTCAGTGATCAATATAATATTACTACTTTAATTGCATGAAGCTGGACTGAAATTAATCAAATAGGAAATTTGATCTCAACACTACTGTTATTAGAAGCAGAAAAACTATTTCGAGGACATAGATACTGTGGCACAAAAAGAAGAAAGATAATAGTTATAGGGGAGTTATAGGGGATTCTAATACTTGGACAAATAGCGGGTTTATCTAATTAACCTCTTAATGAAAAGCGAAAGTTATATCGTTAAAAACCTAAGCTTTGGGTAAATACCGAAAACAAATTTAGTGAGCACAAGCATTTCTGAGACAAATGCTTTATCAATACGCAAAAGGCAGGAGATAAGTTGCTCAAGTGTGGAGCTGCAGCAGCATTTACTGTGAGGAAAACGACAAAAGCTGACCCACTTTTTTAAACTTTGAAACTGCAGGGGGCAGAGTCTGCAAAGTTGACCGGCGCTCGCAAAGTTCACCCAGCTAATTTGATCGCGGAAAGGCGGAAAATGTTGCGACGCGGCGTTAAAGCGGAGTTTAGACGTGGCCCGGGTGCGGTACACCTGGCAGCCGGGAGCTGCGAGGCGTCGGTCACCGAGGCGGACGCGGACGCGGCGCAGCTCGGCTAGCAGCCTAGCAGCCTAACGGCTCCGCGGGACATGTGCTAGCTAACAACAAAGACGCTGGGCTGCGTGCTCACGGCTTTCAGGTCCAGAACTCCGTCCTTCGCCTCCTGCAGCAGAGTCACAAACTTGGTCGTGAGTAGTCCCAGGCTCTTCTCGTGCCTGCTCGGGGTCTGCGGCTGAAGCGCGTCTCCCACGGCTCCCAGCTCGCCTCTGTTACTGGTGGTCTCCAGCTCCATCATCGCTCGGGACCAGCGCCGCACTTCCACCCCTGCTTTCCCGTACAAATCCAGCCAGCGAGCCCAAAGAGCACGCTTCGCCGCCTCAGGCAGATGCGCGGAGGCCCGGGGTTGCGTCGCCGGTGCTCAGTCACCCAGTCAAGCAGCGACTTCCCCCTAAAACGATTAGAATTAACCGAGGCGGTGAAGCTGAGTGCCGTAATTCAATGAACGACAAGTCGGTGGTGGAGAGCCGTTGGCCACGCGAGGTATGACGGGACAGTTCAATCGTTGAAGGGACCGACTGCAAATTCTCAGCTTGACAAAAGAGCGTGTAACAAAACAAGAGTAACATTTGAAGAAAATAAGGTGGTGCTAACTAACCGGTATTTTGTATCATTATTATATGTTATTGTACATTTGTGTTTTTTTATTATTTTTCTATCGCTGTAAAATTCTAGATTTTCAAGATAGAAAATCCTGAACAGTTCAAGAAGTTACACACGTTCCCTTATTAACTCAAAGAAAACACACGCACGCATTTTGGATTGTGTCTGTTTAAAACTTAGATGCCAAAAAGTTTGTCTTTGTACTGTTCACAATTATTCAAAATGTTAAAATTTTTTTCTGAAACCAGAAGTCATACACCATATGTCGGCATTCATGTTAAAGACCATACTAAGTTATCAGTTATTAAAAAGAATATGTCAAACGTCTTTTATTGTCAAGTGCACAACAAGTTACAAGAGCAGAGTTGTCATTGAAAACCTATTGTCACAGATCCTTCAACAGTATATTCTTAATATAAGTATATCTAAATAATAATAATAATGATGATGATAACAATATTAAAAGAACCAACAGAAGAAAGTATACAAAACAAAATATAGCATATATAACAGTTAAAACGGGTTAATTGATTTACATACCTCGATTCCATATTATTGACCTACACACATTCATGTAGGGTTTTTCTAATGATTTTTAGGATTTTTACAAAGGCAATTTACAATTTGAAAAGTTCTTCAAACTGCATTCACAAGGGTTTCTCCTCTCTGGTTAACACTAATTTAATCATTACTTTTACTTGTTTCTGTCCTGTTCATGGTCAAGGCCTGCAGGTCATACTAATGCGTTATTTCTTTTATTGCCGTCATTTCTTTTGGCCAACTGTAAATATTGCATATTCAACAGATGATTTGCCATCTTGAAGGCATTTTTCATGTGAATATAGTGATCTTATAATATTAGTATTTCAGTCTTTGTCATTTAGAAGATTGCTTAAGTATGATGCAATAACAAACTGACAAGGTGATGATGTAACCTTGTTCATAGAGTTATCAGTAAACTCAAGATTCATAACTGGTTTTCTGAAAATAGTCATCATGGATAGTCATTAAATCATTTTTTTAATTCTTACTTCAATGTTTACTCTTATTGGAATTATTTTCTTCTTATACTAATCAGCTTGTATTACTTCTATTGGTTTTTGTTATATGTTGTTTTTTTTGTGTGTGTGTTTATTTATTTTTTGTTTTGCTTTTGAAGTGCTTCCGAAATAATAATTATAAACTGTATAAAACAATTTAATAGCTTAAACTACATCAGGTGCTAACTTTGACCAGTAGGGGGCGACAACGTTTAATTAAAATAAAATAAAAAACTGAACGGTGAGGTAAATGCCCTTTTTAGGATTAACAGATTCATTGATTTATAAGCCCTATTTAAATATTTAATTTAACATTTAAATTCACATTACATTAAATAAATTATGAATATTAAAGTTAAAAGTACGTTTAACAGCGACTCTGTCATTGTTATTGCGCCCAATTTTACCGTGTGACGCGAAAGTGCTTTTGCGGTCACAAAAGCAGTCCCTGAAACAGTCAGCTGACTGATCCAAACAGTCGTTACTGCATGTCTTCATCTCCTCCTTATGCCTTCTTGCTCAGGTAAACCTGCCTCAGAGGATGTATTGTGCAAAGTATTACTCGTAGAAATCTGTGATCAGCCAAATGTGGCAAAGATCGAGTGTTTTATTTATAATTTTTTTAGCTTTACTCCTAGCTTTGACGTTAGCACACATCCAGCTAACGTTCAGCAAATATTACATTACATACTTTTATAAATAAAAGTGGCATTTAGATTTTCATTAACTAAGTGTCTGCTTTTAACTGAAATGCAGAATTTTTTTTTTAAACCAATTATACATTTCTGCAGTCTAAAACGGTAGTCTAGCGAAGATATGTGTGTAAGATGTATTTTTGAGCTGCGAGAATGAACATTTAGGATTTAGGAAACCCGTGAGGTGCGATGTGTTCTTACTATTAAACTGTTTAAGCAATGTCTTGTAATTTCCAGCTGTGATCATGAAGAAGAGCAAAGGCAAAACAAACAAGGAGACAGACAAGGAGTTTGTGTTTGAGTTCAGGGCAGGGAGGCACAACTGCGTCCTCAAAGTGCCACTGCAGTTTCCTGTCCAAGTGAACATCAGTGACCTGCATGGACGGCTGATGCTGCTGCATAAAATCCCCTGCTACATGGACGATGGTGAGACCTCTGCTCACAGTGAAGGAAACTCAGTCATAGGTTATTAACATTAACTCAGACCTAGTTCATGTGGTGAGTAATGCTGCTCACTTGGCTCAAAAATGCTTTTGTTCTCTGAGATAGGCAGTTTTTATTTTATTTTATTTTGACATATCCGACTAAAACCATGGACTGGACTCAACTGTATCTAAAGCTTTTACATTTGTAAATATTGCAAATATGATTTTGATTGGGGAATCTTATCAAATATGTACATTGTCTACAATAATCTACTAAATTGTAACTGGTATTAAAGCAAAACATTTTGTAATTTTTGTTGTTCTGTATTTTTCATTTAAGTAAGCACACTCAATGTTATGATACTTGCGGTAAATGGATTGTGTGCTGCTTGAGTTTCCTCTCTATGGATGTAAACTCATTGATCAGCAGCCTAATTAAAGTAAAGATGCTCTTTCACGACAACAAGTACAGAACTAAACCATTTGTTGTTAATAAGGAGCGACTCTTACAGTTTTATCTGCAGTATGTTTCTACCTGTGCTGTCTGAATAGAGAGGATCAGGAGACCTTTCTGGTACCATGTCTCAAGAGAACCACCAAGTAAAGCTTTCTTGATATGCCTGCTGTGTCCTCATCTCAGTGGGGATGGAGGGTAGATATGAGGCAGAATGTCCCGTTTCCAGTTCAACGTACAGAAAACAAAAAGCGTACTTGTTTCCTTCTAAACAAATAAAGTCCCAGACCAAAAATGTTGTAGTCTACTATATGATTTAGCTTTGCCCAGACATGGAATGTTTTTATAAGCATCTGATATGTGCTCCATTTGTATTCCTTGTTGCAGAGCTAAAAGCCTCACTTTCTAACTTCATTGAGAGGGAGACCATTCTGGATTATGACAGAGAGGCCGAGCTGGCCCTGCAGAGACTCACGACAGGAGACGTAGATGTGAACCAGCTCACCAGTGCATGGGCTCGGTCTTATGTTGAGGTGAAAACACATTTCACTGTCATTGTGCCTACAAAGTCATGTTCTGGATGGTTTCAGTGGTTTTGTAGCTAAATGTAGCAGATGTTTTATTCATTAGTGTGTAAAATCCCTGGAGGGTGTTAACAGGTTTGTTATCATGATGTATTTTTTAAATGAATTAACCAATTAATTCAAATTTTTCTTCATCACTTACATTTATTCCAAGAAGCTGGCCTTAAGATGTCCTATGGAAACCTGAAGGCATGTTTATTTTTATTCGCAGTCTGCCTTATTCAAATTTAGGTTTGTTTTGAACCTGTGTTTTAAAAGTGAAAATTTACCTTTTGGTTGTCCAGTTGTTGTAAACTCCTCATATTCACATGCACTAGCATGCTTAAAAATTCATGTCACTGGTTGTGTGAGTTTGAAGGAAAAACAAAAGTTTGATTGCAAACATGTTACTTAGGTGTAACCAAAGTAACGTTAAGTGACTCAAACATTGTGTTGAATCACTGCTATAAAGAACATTTCTCAAGATCATCATGGTGCCTGAAGAGTTTTATGCATTTTGACTAAAAAAAAAAAAAGAAACCTTTTGATTAAAAATAAAATACCCATTCACCCATCCAAACAATCATAATCAGGTGGTCCAGTCACTTCCACGGCCACAGGTGTATAAAATCAAGCACCTCGGCATGCAGACTGTTTTTACAACTATTTGTGACAGAATGTGTCGCTCTCAGGAGCTCAGTGAATTCCAGCGTGGAACTGTGATAGGATCCCACCTGTAAAACAAATCCAGTTTTGAAAGTCCCTCGCTTCTAAATATTCCACAGTCAACCGTCAGCTGTATTATTAGAACATGAAAGTATTTGGGAATGACAGCAACTCAGCCATAAAGTGGTAGGCCACGTAAACTGACGGAGCGAGGTCAGTGGATGCTGTAGCGCATACTGTAAAGAGGTCACCAACTTTCTAGAGTCAGTCGCTACAGACCTCCAAATGAGTCCGGGTTTGGCGGTTGCCAGGACAACGGTACTTGTCTGACTGCATTGCACCAAGTGTAAAGTTTGGTGGTGGGGGGATTATGGTGTGGGGTTGTTTTTCAGGAGCTGGGCTTGACCCCTTAGTTCCAGTGAAAGGAACTCTGAATGCTTCAGCATACCAAAGACATTTTGGACAATTCCATGCTCCCAACTTTGTGGGAACAGTTTGGAGCTGGCCCCTGCCTCTTCCAACATGCACCAGAGCACAGAGCAGGTCCATAAAGACCTGGATGACAGTCTGGATGAACTTGACTGGCCTGCAGAGTCCTGACCTCAACCCGATAGAACACCTTTGGGATGAATTAGACTGGAGACTGAGAGCCAGACCTTCTCATCCAACATCAATGTGTGACCTCACCAATACACTTCTGGGAAAATGGTAAAAAAAAGTCCCATCAACACACTCCTAAACCTTGTGGACATCCTTCCCAGAAAAGTTGAAGCTGTTATAGCTGCAAAGGGTGGATCGTCGTCATATTGAACCCAATGGATTAGGAATGGGATGTTACTGAAGTTCATGTGCGAGTCAAGACAGAGGAGCAGATACTTTAGGCCATAAAGTGTATGTGTGGCCAAGTTTATTTGAGGCAATTCCAGATTAAGGGAACTGAAACATGGAGATGAATGAAATGGAGAGTACTGGTAAAGATAGTCAGTCACTCCCTCGAGTAAATAATCATCAGTCAAACCTGTGTTAAAGTAAGCTTGTTTTTATGTTAAGCATTAATTATTCATTGAACTTGATTTTTCATTCAAATAGTTACGTTTCTGTTCGGTTTTGTCTGTTGTCAAAAACTAGCTGGCAATCAGTTTTCTGCAATGCCACATCCATTGAAAACATCACACAATTTGTGTGATGTTTTAAAACGTGAATGTTTTTTTTTTCAGGTTTAAAGATGGTCAGTGTTGCAGTTGGGTTTCAAAGAGAACGGTTCAGTTTGTTAGTCGTTTAAGCGGCCTGGGGCTCTGAGGTGAAGCTTCTCCTTCCCTCGGCCCTCAGACATTGAACACATTTAACACACAAAGGATTACCAGTTTCTGTTGTGGGATTTTTTTTAAACACTATGCAGTAAATGATCATCCATAAGACATTTGTGATTGATCACCTTGCAAAGCACAGCTTACTTTTGTCTAACTTGTATGACTTAACCTTGGTTGAATATGCGTAGTGTTGGAGTGGTACTGATTTAGGGAAGAAGGATGACCTGTTGCTGATCCATGGAATTTAATGATGATGAACACAAAACAAACGCTAAGGACCACGTGTGTTCATCATGGTTTTAGTGACCACCCTATTTCCTCAAAAACGCTCTTAGAAAGGTGGCAGAGGCCATGCTTCCAGTCTCCAACACTGCCACTAGACCTCTAAATCCTACACACTGCCCCTGTGACCTTGTGTTTCAGACTACACTGGAACATGCTCGGCCTGAAGAACCCAGCTGGGATGAGGACTTTGCTGATGTTTACCATGAGCTCATCCACTCCCCTGCCTCAGATACTCTCCTCAATCTGGAGCACAACTACTTCGTTAGCATCTCTGAGCTTCTCAGTGAGAGAGACATGGAAATTAAGAAACTGCAAGAAAGGTTGGTGTCGGGCTGTCGTCCAGAGTCAGAATTTGTGAGGTTTCTGCATGTATCATTTGTTCAATACTAAAATTGTCCTTCCACAGATATACCGCTCGTTTTTAGGCAGTGTTAAATCCCACCACTATTTATGTGATGGTTCATCCACCACATAAAAACTCCATTATCTTTATTCTGGTAGCTGTTGTATTAATAATCAGGCAAAATGTACAGACTGCTGCCACTGATAGAAATATGACAGAAATGACTGAAACAAAAGAAAAATATTTCCAGACAGACTTTGGGGCGCCCTGCCGCGTCCTTGTGTGTTGCCAAATCTGTTGATTAAAAACACCAGCTGAAGACACTTTGTATTTAGACAGGCTTTTAGCTGATTGGGTTAACTAGCGTTTATTGTAGTTGATTTTATTTTATCCTATCTTTTTGTATTTATAATGTGTTTCTTAATTGTGTTACAATCTGTGTTGCTGCCCTTTGTGAAGCACTTTGTTGTTGTTTATTTATCTCTGAAAGTGGTTTATAAACCAAGTTTACGTACTTGTTGTCCTACTGCAAATAGCAGACCATTAGTTGTGTAAATAATTATTTTTCCCTGTTATATCTAATAAACCACCGAATTCTTCCACATCTGGTAGGCAAGCTACAGAAATGGACAAAGTGATGCATGAGTTGGGGAGTACGTTGAGTGACCAGGACGTAAATGCAGTTGCATCTCAACACTTTGATGCACAGCAGGTAAAAAAAAAAAAAAAAAAAAGATGCTGTAATTTGTTAAAAACCAGGCTGCCTTTATTCCAGTACAAATCAACGTAGTTATTTTATTGATTCAGCCGGGGGATTTTCCAGTTAAAGTTTCAGTTCCGTGTCAGTCTGTTAAGTAAAAAGATGTTTTTTCTTTTTTTTTTTTTTTTTTTTAAACGATAAAGCAGCAAAATGTTTGAGGTGGTCTTCTTTGTCCAGGTCTTGGAGAACAAGTGGACCAGTGAGCTAAAGCAAGTGACAGGCATTCAAAAGCAGGAGTATCAAGAGTGGGTCATCAAACTGCACCAGGATCTGCAGAAGTCCAACAACAGCAGCAAAATTAAGTAAGCCAGTCTGTTAGCATTTTGCTTGTATAGACTCAGAGAATATGAAAAGTTGATTAAGTCTGTTCGTTTGTGTGTGAGTGTGTTTTGATAGAAAATGTGAAGTCACATCATGCAGCAAATCTTTTTTTATTCTATATAGCAGCTGATAAAACACACTTCCTAAGACTCATTTGAATATCAAGTCATACTGTAGCCGCAGCTTTTGTAAGTTTTATAATTGGTTTAGTTTAATAGTCAGATTTGATCACAATACAAGCGTGAGTTGGAAGACTGATGTATGCCAGATTGTTTGGAAATTCCACCCTAATTCAATCCAGTTTATTTTACACCACGAGTTCACAACAAAAGTCACCTCAATGCGCCTGAGGTTCACTGTAACTCATTTATAATCCATTTAATTCCTGTTGGGTTCATCTCAGACTTTTTAGCATCAACGTCTTCTTTTACATCCTTACCAAGCTTCCCTCTTTGGCACAGTGTTACAACACTTGGGTATTCGAGGCGATCACAATTATTGGTTATTAAAATACATCTGATTACCAGCACGTGGCTGCTACCTACCTCTTAATTACTTAGTTAAGGAGCGGTAAGGGTGTACTTTCATGTGTGTGACAGTAATTTGTGTTGTTGGAATGTGAGTGGAGGCATCTGGCTTGGTTATCTGGTCCAGCGGTTCAGGTCTTTTGCTGTTCATCTGCTCTCCTGCTTGGGTCCCTTAACGCACCCCTTTTAGTCAGAAGGTCTTTAGCCAAACAAAACAAAAGGCACCCAAGTAACAATGGACGGAAGAGGAAGGTAACGGAGGGAAATCCTCACAAGATGGCGCTCCTGCTCCAACATCCAACATGGCATGAAATCCCTTCATAGTTTCTAACCTATGTGTTTTAGTTCTTTGGGTTTGCACATATTATTTGTGTAAACTTACTTTACACCCAAATACAGATGCCAGATCTTTTCAGTTCTGTGACAGTTTCTCTTAAACCCGTTCAAATTGTTTAAAAAAAAAAAAAAGAGAGAGAGAGAAAACTTGCACTTAGACACATTGTAGATTTGGGAATTGCCCCTGACAGGGCGGCCTCGGTGCCAAGGTTTGGGCTTCTCTGGGCTCAGAGGTTCAGAGGCAGCCAACGTGCTTAGGTTTATTTATTAAACAATAAAGTTATGAAGTCAACTGATGATAAAACCTTATAATCATACTTCAAAAATGAGTAGCTTAAATGAAAGAAAAAAATAACTAGGCAAGAAGACAAAGCAGCAGAATCTGTCTTGGTTACAACCAGAATGACTTATGTTGGTTTATTTAATGTCTTTTAAAACAGTTACTGGAATCACGGGTGTTCTGAAACTAGGGTTTTACACAGTGTCAACAGCAGCAACAGGATGTGCTTTTTTTTGAAGTACATGCTGCATTTAAGTAGAACTGACAGTTACTGAAGATGTCAAAACCATATCTCGGTGTGACCGAGGCTCAGCTTTTCAGTACGATGGCCATCACAGGTGAGGGTGAGGGGAAAGACGGGAAAAATAAGATGCAATGGCGGTGGGCACTATTATAGCTGCAGAATGGTTGTTTAAATTAATGAATTGCATTCCTCTACTAATGGTACATGGGATAAAAATGCATGAAAACTGAAAACCAACAGGACCTGCATGGCAAGAGCTTCTCAGACAATCTGCTGACTCTGCAGTAGTTATGCAACAGCAGTTTACTTGATAAAAATCATCTTATTATGTGTGGGTGGAACATTCTACATCAGCACTCTGAACATTTAATAGATTTACATTTTTAGTTAAAGCTTTGACTTGTAAGGGAAAACTGAAAAAAAAATGAAATAAAAGTTTGAGCCATGATTTTGTTGACTTTGTCTGTCTTTGATCTTGTGTCAATAGGAGCTGCAGTAACTTCAAACGTTAGTTCAGATAAGTGTGATTTACCGCTGCCTTGTCAGTCAAGAGCATTTACAGGAAAAAAGTTTTTTTTTTGTTTTTTTTTTTTCATTTTTAACAAAAAATAGTCCAAGTAAATCCTGGAGTTAAATGTTATGCATTTGTCCTTTTATACTAATGTGTAATTGATACTAGCGCATAATTATTTGATAGCTGATTACTGCCTTTTATTTTATTTTTTTTAGACTTTAACTTCTAGTCATTTTTTTTCCCTCCATGATGGACTGTAATGTTGTGTATTAGATAAACTTTATGGTCATCTAGCAGTTAAAAGTCAGCGGATGGATGGCTCCACTGCATTTGGTAGATTTAGTACAAATGGATTTGTTTGCCTGGTTTATTTCTAGTGAGGAGATTAAGGTGCAGCCGAGCCAACTATCGGAGGCTGCCGATTCTGGGACGAGAATATTTGAGGAGCATCCTCAGCTGGAGGAGAGCTTCACCATACACCTAGGTGCTTGACTTCCAGCATGTTCTCTCCCAATCATTCCTAGTGGTTTTTTTATTTTGCTCTAGTTTGAATACAGTGTGTCCTTATTGCGCCTTGCTATATTTGGTCATTCTTTTACCAGGAGCACAACTGAAGACGATGCACAACCTGCGGCTGGTCCGAGCAGACGTTTTGGACTTCTGCAAGCATCGACGACATGGTAGCAGCGGAGCAAAGCTGCGGCGGCTACAGACGGCGCTCTCACTGTACTCCTTCTCACTGTGCGGTCTGGTGCTGTTGGTGGACAACAGGGTCAACTCCTACAGCGGCATCAAGAGAGGTCAGAGCCAGTCCTACAGTTTGCTGCCCCCCCCCCCCCCCCCCCCCCCTCCCGCGAGTAAATGTGTGAAGGTTTTCGGTTTTAGGGCTGTGTTGTTGGGAAGCGTACTCCTAAATCGTAAGAATGAAGTTCTTACTTTTACAAGATAACTAACCCATGCCCCCACTGTTCTGTGATGACCCCCTTAAGACTTTGCAACTGTAGCAAAGGAGTGCACAGACTTCCACTTTCCTTTTTTGGAGGAGCAGCTGGAGGAGGTGCAGCAGGTGGTGCTGTATGCCAGAGCCCAGAGGAGTAGCAAGCAAAAAGACCAGCCTGGTTAGTCCTTTTTATTAAACGTTACATAAGACTTTGAAGTTTAAACGTGTGTTTTTAAGTCTGGCCTCGTCATAGGTGCAGATCTGCGAGACCCGACTGCTTAGACCTACAGCTGTTGGTTTCTCTGCCCTCTCATACAGTTGATCTCATTTAGGTTTATCTCTGACTTACCTGCTTTCATTGTTAGGGAGACATGAAAGAGAATGGTTTTGTTTTAATACCGGAGAAGTGAGAGTGAAATCTAAGGAAAAAAGGCGCATGTTACATTACCACTACAACATTAATGGTCTTCAGATTCTCATCGCATCTTAAATTAAGCGCAACATTTCACTGTATTTTTGTTTTACTGTGGATTTGTGTGTGCTTACAGAGGTTCAAAAGAACGGAGGGGATGATAAGAGCAAATGTGTTGAAAGAAACCCTTCAAATATCCTGCCAGGTAAAGGTTACATACTGAACAACAATTAAAGGAACATTAGAACATTAAACCATTCCCTGGTTTGTTCGACATACACACTTAGTCTTAACTGCTTCATCTCTCCCTCAAATACTGTGTTGATATTATGTGTTTTTTTTCTTTTTATTTCTTTTAGGTGAGTTTTATATCACCCGGCATTCCAACCTGTCAGAGGTTCATGTTGTCTTTCATCTGTGTGTGGATGACAACCTTCGCTCGGGCAACATTACAGCCCGCGACCCTGCTATCATGGGTCTGAGAAACATCCTGAAAGTCTGCTGTACGCATGACATCACCACGGTCACCATCCCGCTGCTGCTGGTACATGACATGTCGGAGGTAGGACACGGTTACGAGCACTGGGAATACTTATTTATATATGAATGATGTTGCAGTAGATCGTCATTCCCTTATCCGTGCCTACACAATTCCTAATGAATATAACAACGTGGTTACTTTACATTCAGTTACTCTGCAGACGCTTTTATATGAAATGTCAAACTTTAGTTCTTCTGTTCATAATCATTGTCATGTTTGGCTCACAGTCACTGCTCTCTCTCCTTCCCAGCTTTCCACGAAAGTTTGTACCGCTCTCTTTGCCTCCCCATCTAAAAAATACTGAGCGTGAATGTTTAATTGAATTAAGTTTTAATTGTTGTGTTTCCCAAAAACTAACAACACTAATTAAGCAGATGACTGTGAGATGATTGAAAGGAAGGAAATTAAAAACCCACATCCTGAAAGTACCAGAACTTTAAAAAAACTCCCCACTTCGTTTACACTCTGGTTCCTCCGGTGCAAATCCAGAGTGTAGGATTCTAGTCCGTCTCTCCGAGGAAGTTTGTTACGGTCAAAGTGCAGCTTTAGTTTTGATGTTGTCCAAGTTTAATAGATAATCAAAAAAAATGGTATTGCTCCAAAAATAATTCAAAATGAGTTATCCAGTTTTCCCTGAAAGTGCATTTGACAGAAAAATTGCACCACAATAGCACACAGAATGAATTTTGGGGGAAAAATGGAGGAATTTTTCAGCGCCTGATTGACATATTCTAAATCAAGCCAACCTCCCACCAGTATCTGGTCAAACTGGAGATATTTTTACTTTTATATCTGGAGATTTGAAAATGTCATGTTAGTTATTTGGCTGATTAAAAATCCAGCATAGCAGTAATCAACTTAGGATCCCATAGGACGGAATGTCTCCCCGAGCCGCCGAGTGTACTCCTGCCACGACATGCCCAGTGGATTCCTTCTTCTCATGTCTAATTAAAAGCTGATTGTTTATATAATCAAAGTGTTCCAATTTCTGAAACCTCAAGAGCCATGGGCTTTTAATTGAAAGCTTCTGGTTTTGCATAAAAACTTTTCCATCTATGAGACTCTTTAAATCATTTCTCATTTAAGAGAGAAAGAGCTCTGCTGGCAGGGGTGTTCTTCTTTTTTGCTGTTTTTTTTCTTTAGAAGCAGTTCAGGCTTGAAGAAAACAGGAACCAGAAGATTTGCTTAATGATATGATAATATATTGGTAAATGTTTGCAAACAGGAAATTAAAAATTAATTTTAGAGCACCAATTTGCACACAATTTCCCTTGTGCTACTTCACAACCACTGTCTTTTTTTTTTTTTTTTTTTTTTGGTTTTAAGAATGATATTTATTCTTGCTGCTTGGTAAAGACAGCAGCCGCTTTTAATGCTTCTGTGAAGAGCAGCAACTCCTCACTTTCACCTGCTTAAGACATAATCAGAATCTCCAGAGTACACTATCCTGTTAGTCACACGTCAGAGATCCATTTCTCAACTCTGTACTGTTTATACCCAGGGCAATTTAGGTACCAGTCGACGTGTATCTAAACACGAGCCATGCTGACACCTCCGCCTCCAGTTCTTATGTGCAGGTTGATGACTTAGGATGTGAGCAACAGATTCCCCAGAGTGTGAAAGGGTCTGGGCGTACGTGTGTTGTGTGTGAGTGTGTGTATGTTTACTTATGTGACACTCCTTGCTGTGATCAAAGGTGGATTGTAGAGATGACTACTCTCTGAGGTCAGTGTTTGCAGCCTGGAGCCAAACACACTTAAAAGTGAAAGGAGATGAGATGCAACATACGTAGGAAGCGCGTAAGGAGGCAGTGATATATTTTCTTTTGTAAAAAAAAAAAAGCACCAGGTTTAATTTAATAAACATCTTGACTTGTTCAGTTTGGACATGGTTGCCCACAGGATTGAACATGATTTTCCAATCCGCCCCTTTGTGGTTTCACAAAAGGACGTTCACAGGTTATAGCATCTTTCTGCCACCCGGAGGCGCTCTTTGAAATATGCGGGACAGTCTGAAGTGTTGGCTAGTCCTGTCCTGCTTTCAGGCTCTAATCTCGTTTTTTATTTTTAAACCGTTTCCAACACAGTCAGGGAGAAATTGTGGCCATTTAAATAGACCTTTTAAAGTGTCAATTCAATTCCATTTTATTTATATAGCGTCTATTACAACACAAGTTGTCTCTAGGATCTGTCCAGAGAGCAGAACATGACCCCCGAGCAATTATTACATAAACAACGGCAGGTAAAATCTTCCCTAGTGGAAGAAAAACCTTAAGCCAAACAGTGGCAGGAAAAACTCCCCTTTAAGAGGGAAGAAACCTGGATCAGGACCTGGATCATAAGGGGGGACCCTCCTGCCGAAGGCCAGCCGGGCTTTTAAATGTCACTTATAAGTTCTTTTCATGTTAAAGTATTTAATAGTTTTAAATTATACTTGACTTCACAACTTGATGCCTCTTAATGAGGGACCAACCAAGGATGTAAAAGCACACTTATCCTCCACACCTATGCCTCCACGTGTGTTTTGCCTTAAACACAAATAAAATCAACACCAGCCAGTATTCAGACTCATTTGTATTAAATGGGAGACTGCAGCACCTCTTGTCTCTTCTAGCTGGCTGCTCCCGTCACCTGCATTCGTAATTCCATATTCACCTCTTCATAAGAGCTTAAGGACTTGCTGACAGGCTGTTTCCCCATATTGAGTTGCACATATCAAAATATGTCCAGTTCTTTTACCGGCTGCCATTGATGATGATTATTGATGAGAAATTGCATCCTTAGTGCCAACGGCCAGCATTTTGTGATTTAGTGGTCCAGTTTCCTACCACCCTTTCTTCCAAATATGCAGCAGTCTTGAATGAATGCTCTGATGGATTGCGTTGTTGGTTTGTCAGTGATATGCCGTCATTTGGTGAGTTGTTGGTCCACTGGCTTTGCTCTGTAATAAAAAAAGACAAGTCATAGTGGACAAAAATCAGCTTTGTAATGCTGTAATACTAAACTTTAATGTACCTGTCTAGTACACATTTCTTTCTCATTTTGCTTTCACACAGTCACATGGACAGAAGGACGTGGCGTTCTCTTTAGCATAAAATGAAATAATGAATATAGTTTTTTATGCCGTGGTGTGACTGATGTGCACTTTTTTTTTCTATCCATCTCTTTACATTTACCTCAATACCACATTGTCTGCCTGATTAAATGTCATTACTTTAGACTTCAGAGTAGTTTGTCTAAAAACAGTTTTTGAACTTTTGGCACATATAAATGTGTTTGTATGTAAACATCTGACTGTCACATGTCTGTCTGTCTGTCTGTCAGCCCCTCGGGCCCCTCAGGCCCTGTCTAGCCACTTTTAAGGCCACTAGAGCCACAAAATATATTTAATTTTTTAATTTGTAAATTAAGTAATTTTAAATCAAACACAACAAACAAAGCAGATTAGTGCTCACGTTGTCCCCTTGTTGCTCTGCAGGAGATGACTATACCGTGGTGCCTTAAGAGGGCTGAGCTGGTATTCAAATGTGTCAAAGGTAAGATGATCATTTAAAATGATGTGACGGATAATTTATTGATGTTTAGTTATCACAGCAGACATTAATGACACTAACTCAAATCACAGAGGAAAATTATGGAATAGAGTAATCAAGTAATGGATAGCGTAGAGTCATTGGTCATTGTTCTGATCATGCAAATGATTAAAAAAAAATATTAAGCAAAAACATGGTGCAAAAACACTTTTCTAGTAGAAAATATAGAAATATTTGATATGCACTCATAATTAACGTGTAAAATATGAATCCAGACTAGAGTTAAAAAGATTTGTACTATTTTCTCTAGTTTTTACATTATGAAGCTGGATGGGTTTTTATTTTCATTTACATTTTTCTTGGAGGCTGGACTTGTGTAGCTTTAATGGTTATATCAGTAAACCAACATTTAAGACATTGCATAGCTTTGGCATAATAATCTAGCAATAATTATGATTTAATCATTTATAGTATTTATGTTGATAAAAGACTAAAGAGAAGCGTTCCCACGGGAAAAACAAAATCATCTTGTTTATAATTTGTATTTAAATATGAAAGTAAAACCTTGTATCCAAAAACGCAAACCTTTGTGTAAAAACTTAAATAAAAATAGAATATGATGTGGTGTTAATGACTGAAAATCTAATTCAGTTTAAGTAAGTATAACAGTTTCCAAACAATGTACAGACATTCATTTAACACTTTGACATGTTTAAACCTGCAGTTTGTCTTCTGTTATGTACATTTTGTTGTTGTTGTTCTGGAGCCTCTTGAGCCAATTTTCCAAAGAAGGATGAGGCATGAAACCAAAACATAATGGGAATCAATGCAGATCCATTTAACAAGACAGTATTTCAACAACAGTGTCTTCAGTCAAAGGTTTCTGTAGACCTGCTGCAACACAGGCCGCTACAGGAGATCCTTCCTGCCCACAGCAATGAACCATCTTTGATGACTCTTTGAATATACTTTAATACTGGCAGTTACTGCAACATAGGATTTCCCTTCTGGGATTCATAAAATTGAACTGAATTGACATGAATTGAAGAACACACAAATCAATATTTTTCCTCCTCTCTTTATTAAATGCCTCCCTTAAATGCACCTGGCAGAAAAACTAACTGAACCCACAAACTACCGGTAATTTCTTCACTTAAAGCAAACTGGAGTCGGTAGTTTGCACCGGTTAATGAAATGACCCGGAGGTGAGGTTTAGAGCTACTTTGTGTAGTAAAGACACTCAAACCTTTTAAGTTTGCTGTTTTACAGGAAGCATCTGCTGACGTGAACCATGCCTCACAAAAAAGAGATCTGATAGTACCCTACGTAAGTTATGGGCCAAGTTGCCCCAGACGTGGAGGAAGCTGACACTCTACAAAAAAACAAATAAACAAAAAAATTAGTGTGCACCTAATGTTTGCTAAAAAACATCATGGGAACACTATTTGTCACTCACCTTACCAAAATATCCGTCCGTCCATTATCTGTACCCGCTTATTCCTCTTAAGAGTCAGGAGGATCTGCTGGAGCCTGTCCTAGCGCTCTGCGGGTGAAATGCAGGGGTGCCGGTTCATTACCAAAATATCCTACAGTATAATGTCAGCGTGGCTGTCTGCCAGCTCAGTTAACGTCGAGTGATGCAGTAGAAGAGTGGCTGTAAGCGTTTAAGCGAATCCATCACAGAATTACTCGAGGAAAAGAAAATCCTCCTCTTGGAGTCTCCCAGTCAGAGCCCAGACCTCAACCCCACGGAGGCGCTCTAGAATGAGCCCGATAGAGCTGTTCACACCAGACGTCCGACTAACATGGTTGAAAAGAGACAGCTCTTTAAAGAGGAATGGTCAACAATTCCTCCTGAATGTGCTGCAGGTCGGATCCAAAGATATCAAAAGTACTTGTTTAGTCATAGCTGCCAAAAAAGGTCCGAGCAGCTATCAACACAAAGGTTTTACTTACTGTTTTCACCAACACTTTGAATGCCAAATGGGCGTGTTTAATAAAGACTCGAAAAGTTGTAAATGTTTGTCACCGGATGAAGCACCTTGTATGTCTCTCATTATTGTGGCTTACACCAAGACCAGGTTTTATGCCAAGTATACTGAAATGGGTTCACAAAATAACATAATTATAAAGCTTAATTACAAAAAAAATGAAAAAATTAATGAAATGCACTCAATTTAAAAATAAAATGGAGAACAACTGACATCTAATTATTAGATACTTATAAATGTCTTTTATTTTCAGGTTTTATGATGGAAATGGCTTCATGGGACGGCGGAATATCACGTACAGTCCAGTTTCTGGTCCCAAAGGTGAGAACGTGCTTGGATTGAAGTCGGTGAGAGCGAGCTGGAAGCATGCAGATGAAATTGATTACTACTCAGAGCTCGTCAGACGCCCTAATTAGGTCATTTTTCAGACATACTGTAACCTGGGTGGTATCTCCACTGCTGACTGAGCCAGACGAGAAACCATTGTTTATTTTTAGGTGATGTGTGCACAGCCACGGGAAAATCTGCTCTGACAACTTATCTACTGCAACCCGTCGATGGGGTCAGAGTGACTCCCTATTTACACATTTGACCTGTGACCCACCATTCAGAGCAGTAAAAGCATAGATTGCTTTACATGCCCTAGCTGTGTTTTGGCTTTTATGACTTAAAACTGAGGCTGCATAATTGTTCTTTGATTAATAACCTTCCAGAACTTGCTTTATGCTATTTATAAAGAAACGTATACTTAAGGCCTTACTGATACCTGCCATCTCAAAAGGCACACCTGGCTTTGCAGCACATGCCTTTGAAAGCAGGCAGTGAAGGGTTGAATGTTTGAAAAGCTCACCGTAAATCATAGCTTATAAAGCTTTAGCCTCGTTTGCAGAGTACGTACACTGCTGTGATAAAAGAAAGCTCCAACTCAATCACATGGATGTGCAATAAGCACAGGGATTAAAGTCTGACTTTCCAGCGCTGAGGTTTTCACTTTTTTTTTTCTTTTTTTTAAAATCCATATCTAAAAGCCTTGTCCTTTACCATGTAAAAATTCTGATGTGGAT
Organism: Xenentodon cancila; assembly: GCA_014839995.1. NCBI lineage: Eukaryota > Metazoa > Chordata > Actinopteri > Beloniformes > Belonidae > Xenentodon > Xenentodon cancila. Next base: position 11,908,377 of record CM026199.1, read on the forward strand.
TTACATGTAACAGATAGAAATATCCTGGTTTATGTTTAAAGGAAACTCTTCAAACACTGTGCTGGATGACGAGCGGTTGTTGCGTCACTTTGTGCTTAGCTGGATGTTGTACACTTACAGCTTTGTGGTTTGTCAAGCAGGCAGGACAGTACGATCCCATGTTGACAGGGATGAGATGATAAAACGAGTAGCATCAAAAGGATCTGGCTGTTTCAGCTTCGTGTCAGATACATGCTCAGACATAATTCAAAATAGCTGCGACCGAAATGCCATTGTTGCTCGAAGATATGCAGTGTCTAAATATATGCTGTACGTGTGTGGCAGGGTCTTAGCTTCAGGATTACTTAACATTCTTATTTTTTGGGCGATAACGCTTAGAGCAACATGGCATATACCCAGTTAAAGCCACAGCTGCTGGAGCTCACATCATTTCAGCAATTATACTACTGTACTCCAAGGAAAGATGACCCTGTGAACTGTAAACGACAACGCGGTGGCTTTTAACTTCGGTTCTCTCAAAGGTTCACACAATCTGTGTACTGTGCACATTTCAGCTTGGTTTAAAAGAAGAGTCAGTCCAGGAAAAGTGAAAACATATGGCACTTATGTTTGTTTGCTGCACAGATCTGACCTTTTTTTGCCCTGTAACCCTGGCTGTCTCTTTGTTTTTTATTTTTATTTTGCCAGAGTATCTCAGAGGAGATGTTCTACCAGTTGAGCAACATGCTGCCTCAGATCTTCCGCGTCTCCTCTACACTAACTCTCACTTCGAAGCACTGATGGCTTGATGGGCACCAGTTTTGTTCCTCAAGTTGGATGGACGGCAGATGCGTTCAGCTTACTCTCTGGAAATGAAGATGAACTGGGAAAGAAAAACAAGAGTTTTTGAAATAACAGAAAAGGGAGACTTAACCTGCCATTTAACAAAAAAAACGACCATATTATGGTGATATTAAAGCACTTGAGGATGACGTGCAACAAGGATATATGACTGATTTGAGCTTTGTTATTCCTGCACTTTCCAAAGTTACACAAAAGGATTTTCTGGCTCACCAAAGCAGCTGCTGCCATTATCATTTTAAGTCTCGTGGGTGCAGTTTTGATAGCGGCATTTTATTACATCAGCTGCAAATATTTCAGTGTTCCTTTAAAGCTGTAATCTGTGGCTTTTCCCATGTTGAAGCTGCAGTGAAGAAGAGCGTCTAGTCTGGCTTTCTGGAGTTGGGATATTCTACAAATGTCAATGACCAATGCAGGTTTAAAAAAAAAGAGAAAAGGTGAAAATACAGTGTTTATCAAAGTGAGTTTAACAGATCTGTCAGTTAAACATATTTGATCCAAAAAATCTGAGAAATGTTTGTGTTTGCTGCTATCCAAGGTGGGATTTCTGATGAGTTTTTACCACAAATAATCAACCAGATGAATTTAATTACATAGTTTTGATTATAAAAGAACATCACACATCTTGACTTTTAGCAAAATTTTAGTTTTGATGTATGAAAATCAGTTAATCATATGTATCTGTTCATGAACTACTCATGAAAGATGACAGCACATTTCAACCATGTCACAGATTTACCAGTTTAATCTCTTGTGTAAGTGGCTTCTTGTTGGGGGTTGGGCCTTCCACAGAAAAATGTACATCACTTTTTTGTGGAAGACACAACTTTAAAATAAAAATCACAGACAGACTTGTTCAAGGGGCAATTCAACTTACTTGTCTGTGATTCTCTTTTTAATGCTGCATGTCCCAGAGTCGAAGCAGAGATCAGTATTTGATACATGTCCTCCCCTCTACCTGCATAACAGCAGATGGCACTGTTCCTGAAGAACAAAGGGTTGAAAAATATTACCACACATACACACTTTGCATATTAAAAGAAACTTGAATGCATGTCTGCGGCTTATTGAGCTTCATGTAAAGATGTTCAAGTCTGCATTCACTTCCCAGAGTCCAGCCAGTTGTTTGTGTGTGGTTTTTTTTTTATGCTCATACACGTCACCCCTCTGAGATTTATATCTACTTTTACTTTGTGTTTACATTTTTATGTTTTAGTAAATAAAAAGCATAATTCACAACAGTGGTGTGATGAATATTTTTCAAGAAAGTTATCATTAGCACATGAGAGTTTTGCCTGCGGGATGTCACGTTTTTCATTAATCCTGCTGTCACCAGTTACGGAATTATCCTGGCATTTAGTTCAGAGTTTGATTTGCTACTGTGTCTTATCTACAGGGACATAATCTCTCTGCTGCTGCGATCCATGTCATACATTGGAATTAAATTCCTGCATGTCAGTCCAGCTCATCCAAATGTTCCCCACAGCTGCATTTATTTGCGGTATTAGACTAATTAAGATGCGTGACACCGGAGCAATCAAGATGTGGCAATAAACAACATCTTCCCTTAGCATGATACTTTTTAATAGCTCCACATTAAAACCTACATCTGCTTATATTACAGTGGTGCCGTGCTCAAAACAGACAAAAATTGTGGGAATATGCGTTTCCGAGTGTTTAGCATTCCCAGGATTGGTCTTGCTGTCAAGTGTTTGGGGCAGAGAGCTCGGTGCCGGTGCAGCAGAGATTTCATCTCTGCCACTTTTCTCACATTACTACTAACATCAGTACAAAACATAAACACACACAACTTGAATGTGCAATTATCAGTGAATGTGCCAACATTTCTTCTCAGCACAAAGTAATAACAATAAAAACATGACAAAAAGACAGACAGCAAGTGATTCTGAATACGTCTAAAGACGTACAATGTTTCTGCTCAACTCATGTGAAACCACATCCCTTCTCTGAAATGAAACAAAAAGCACAGAGACTTGTAAAGGAAGATGACATATACAGCATTCTGCAGACGTTAGAAGAATAGATGATAACTTCAATAAAAGTGTACATTGTGTCCGTGATTTAATGCATCCAGAAGTTACTCAGGGTTGAAATCAGGGCTCTGTTTTACCCTCACAGTCTGATGTTGGATGTTCTTCATGCCACTGAAGATGAGCCTGGTTGGCCTGTTGTCATGCCACTGAATGAGCGTTGGATCAATCAGATGGTTCTGGCATAAAAACTGAAAGCTGCCTCACCGTGATTGGTTCTAACTCCAGGTACAGAAAGTAGGTGTGACCCTGATGACCACGTCACAGCAAAGTGTTTTATCCCTAGTTTTACCCGAACAGGCTGGATTCAGTCATCTTTTGATTTTCAACACCCACTTCATCCTTTTCGTGGTGAGGCTGGAGCCTGGATGACAGCTGGTATCTGCCAAGATGTGGGTGGGGCAGACCCACTCGGAGGCAAACGACCACTATGCACTCTTTCCCTCATACAGTAAAAGTAACAGTCTGACATTTGTATTGAGTCAGGAACCAGGTACCAGGAACAGTAAAGCTGTGAGGTGATGGAGGTAACCACCACATCACTCTGGAGCCCGGAGTGAAATGAGTGAAATTATCTAGTGGTCATTGGTTTATTTTCATGATTTTACAGGCCACAAACCACATGAAAGATAAATAAATACAATAAATGTACCATCTCAAGTAATTGGACAACTGTCTTGTTATAATCATGCATTAAAGCGTAAGCAAGTATCAAGCAAGAGATTTTAAATATGGATCAGCAAGTAGAAATTGCATAACAAGTATTTATTGTTGCATATAGTATTTGTGCTGGTCAACAGTTTTCAGACTTTTTTATTGTATTATTTGGCAGATTTGGTCCAATGACACTGCAATATTTAAAGAAGGGAAGTTGTTGTCAGATGCTTTTCCAAAACCTCCTCTTATTATTCTGTATTAGTCATTAATACACTAATGCAGCAACATATCATCACGGATGCTGGCTTTTGAGTTTTGAGTTACTTGCAAGACCAAATGGTTTCTCTCTCTTTGTCAACTCAAAGGATACAAGGTCCATGATTCACCAAAACAAAAATAGTTTCATTAGACTATAGTATAGTTTTACTCTTGAACTCAGTCTATCATAAATAATGAAACTATTGAAGGCATATATCATTTCTATATTTTGCTTGAAAAAAAAAAGTTTATTCTTTGACTTTAATTTTAACATTGTCATCAAATTCTAAATTCTTTATGTATGTTTTTAATTGCTTTTCAGTATTTGATCAGTTTTTCAATATGTAAAAAGGGTTGAAAAGTAAGGGTTTATTAATAATGAAAATTAGATCATAATAATTAATAATAAAAGAAGAGTTTGAGAGACTAATGATTAAGTATGCAAGATTCCCTTTTGATACGACAAAACAAAAAAAGTATTTGTTTTTATTATCTGGTTTGGTTTTGTTTGCCACTGCTGCCGATACATGACACATGTTTTTGCTTACAAAGTAAAAGCGTGTCACACGTTTTAAATAACATTCCACCAGATCAGCTTCCATATGACAAATAATTTCTTTCTTTATTTTTTCTTAAATTTCACATTTGTTCCGACTGAACATAGCTCTGTGAGTTATAGAAAAAAAAAAAGAAAAACAGCCTGTTTGCTTACTTCGAAAAGCCTGACCGGAAATGGGTTTATTTATCGTATCTAACTTGACAGCTGTTGTCACTGCAGGGCAGTTGGGAGAAGTTGAGCAACAGTGGTACGTCGGTAGGGGTATGTTACTTCATGGATTTCTTGAGGCACTGCATAATTTAAGGTAATGCTATACTTAAAAAAAGTAATTGGAATTAAATATCCATTTAACCAACCATGCTCTCATTCAGACTGTCTTCCACAAGACTAACCCCGTGCGTTATAACTTAACGTCGCTGTTGAATTTGTTCATTGTATGTGGCTGCCTTGCAACGGTCCACCGCGTCGAAACCGCAGACAGCGGGTTCAATCTCGACCCAAACGTCGCTTTCTGCCGCCGTGTCTCTGAGAGACACGATGCTCGAGCCGAGCTGACACTGGATGTTTGGAGGGGTGGGGGGACGGGTTTCGAGCCCGCGGCCGAAAGGTGTGCTGTGAACCAGGTTCTGGAAGTTTTTTCCACTCAGCGGCGCAGACTGCAGCTCTACCGGCGGGCTGTCTGCGCGCTGATGTGCTGCCAAGTGCCATAGTGGCAATAACTTTCCAGGCGCGCAGACCGGCATCACCCCTTTCTGTGCCCGCCAGAGCCGGCGTGTTGCTGCTTGGTAACATTTGTCGCTGATCCTCACTGGTTGAGTCACGGTGGGAAGTGTTTGAGGACACCCCTCTGGAAACTTACTGGCGAACTCTTTAAGCTGGAACTGGCACTGAGTTGAGGCGTTGAGTGTACTTGTTTTATGGCATGTATTTTTAAACCTGGATAACTGGCATTTGAACAGCATCTACCATTGTTATACAGCAGACTCTCAGTTCGGAGTTAACTCATTTCTACCTCTGATATCTGTAGGGTTTCACCGTTACTTTTGCTTATTGACCAGGACTTTTAACAGTTTTTAAGTTATTTCATCTGGAACTCATTTGTCGCACAAGAGTACCTCCAAGTTGGTGTTGAAAATTAAGAACCTGGATTTTTTTCTTTTTAATTATTTACTTGTTTATGGTTTTACAAATTGATCCTTGGCAGATAAGTCTGCACTTGGGTACTGTGTCATTTAATTACCAGTTTCAAATAACAAACACACAAATTATTTAGTTTTCTCAAAGTAAAATTGAGTTTATTTGTGCAGGACCAGTTCACGAGAAAACCCAGGACACATTACAGCAATAGCAGAAATGCATGTCTGCACAAGTCCAATTGCATCTAATTGTTTTCCTGGTAAATTCCAATTTGTTGTGATCAATTTGCAATCTAATTGATTCGGTTAAAATTTCACAAAAAGTGAAATACTTTGGGAAAAGCTTTTGTTTTCCGGCTTCTATCTTGACTTCTTAATGGGAGAATATCACAGCTCTAATGTAAGCTATATTTTCTGCAGAGTAAACTTGTCAAGCACGCGGTTTCCATTCCATTTAGTTTTCTTTTGGTAATGATTCTGGTTTCTTCGGCTTACTCTGGAACCTTTAATGCTCAAAAACCATATTAGGAGGAGGAAAAAGATCAAAAGGTTAACCAGGTCTGACCCATGACAGAGGAACTTTTATTGTCACCGTGACTGTGACTCTGCCACAATACAAAGACCTCTTTGCCCTCCTAGTGGACCACTAAAGTATGTTGTTGATTCTGTCCTGAAAAAATAGACACTTCTCTTAAACCCAGTTTGCTCTGGCAGCTCTTTTTGTTCCTTGCAGGAATTTAACTCCAAACAAACCCGAACCTTATCATTTCTTTTTTTAAGGATTAGATTCTTGTGGGTTTCATATTTTCTTGAAGTTTGGTCACAGCTGATCAGTGGCAAATAATTATTGTGATCAAAGTGTCGGATCTCAAAGCAGTCCTAAAGTTACCACTTGCTACTCTTTGCGTGTTGCCCCAGGAGGGGTATGCACAGCGGTCTGCAGAGCTCATCTGTTGCACAGTGATAGAAAAGCTTCCTCACCCAGGATGTTGTTGCGAGAGCAGCTGGCTGTTCTCTGCTGTCTGACAGTCTAATATACCCCCAAGCCGAGCGGAGGATAATCACCCACAGTCGAGGACACCAAGCTACTTAAGCAGACTGACGGCTTTGCTGTTTAAATCAGTCATAGGCTGTTTATCTTTAGAGTGCTTTTTGCGCTTTCTTTCCACAGGTACCTAACTTCTCAGTGTTTTATTATCTTTTTTTTCTTTTAACGCAGGTTTTTTTTCTTCTTCTATAGCTCTGTGTTGTTCTTCAAAGCATTGTGGACTACTGTCCCACTGATATCCTGTGTAGCAATGAACAATCACAGCTATGCGATCTGTACAATGGTTGTCTCAGATCAGAGCAGCACAAGGGACACTCACTTCAGTGGGCGAGTGCACTTTTGACTCCTCATAACCCTTTTTGTTTGCGTTGCTTTCAGATTCTGAGTTTCAGATCCTAGTTAAAGGAAATTGCTTCAAATTTGAGTTCTTAATATAAGTTTTGTAATCTGAAAGCTTTAATATGTCATATCTGTTTCCGTTTTCCAACTTTTGTTCATCGTACTGTATTTTCTGCCTCTAGAAGGTTGGATGAAACCCTGTCTGCAGTTACGGTGAACCAATTGCCCTGGGGTTGGAGTAATTTGAGCTGTTGCCTTTACATTGACAAAGTCCTTTCTGGTTGCCTCCATTTCCTTTGTCTCTGTGTGAGCTCAGATTTAGCTGAAGCCAATTTTGCAGATCTGCATGATGTATTCTGTAGTTATCTTGAGGCAAACATTCAAGCCACTGAGATTGGGGGGAGCGAAATGATTATGACAAAAAAAGGGGAAGAAACTGGAGATGTATTTAGATCTCTCTCTTTTGCCTGGTTTTCTCTTGAGTACACGGGCCACCAATCAAAAGAAACACAACACCTGCATCTCGAGAGTGAGAGTCTTGGATGTGCTGAAATGCACTTTATTAGACCTCTATAAGTCTCTAACAGCAGGGAAAATGGATTCATATTAAGCAACCTGTCTGCTTCCTGTATCTGTTGGTGACGGGAGGCAGAGGAGCTGGAGAGAGTTTTTTTCCCAGCTTTCTGTGGGCTGTGGGGTCAAAGTACAAACAGCTTCTCTGTAACGATGATTCACAGCCGGCTGGGCCGGAAGGACCACTGGCAGGCTCCCCTAATGAGCCCAAGGTTTTTTTTTTTTTTTTTTTCTCTTCTCCTTTCTTATAAAGAAAGCTACCCTATCAGAGAGGAATGTCACCTTTTGACATTGTCATTAAGCATTTTTATTTCTTTAATGTGGTTGTGGTTATGTCGTCTTACCTGCCTTTTCTGTCCTAACTGAGGTGTTCACTTATCTATTCCACCTTGAGGCCATACAACATTTGTCAAATGTGTATTATTTTAAATCATGCGACATCACTAAAACCTTTCTTTACCTGTGGCACTAATGAAACTTCTGTTACGATCAGCGGTGACAAGAAATGGCTCAGTTTTCGTCAAGTTGAGTCCTCGTGATCACTCCTTGGATCATAGCAAATCTAAACCCATGAGAAAAGGTGAAGCCATATTCTGTTTAGCTGTCTGGGTTATCTGTTCTTTTAATATCGTGTCTGATTAAGGCATAAATATTCCCAGTCATCTCTTCAGTCTGGCATGAAATCACTCCGTGCCAGAGTGTGTGGGTGCTCTGGCACTGGATCAGTTCTCTTGTGGCTTCCTTGGCCAGCTGCTTTTCTCTTTAATCCTAATGTGCTGTTCTGTATTTGTCATTCAAACTTAAATGCACCTTCTCATAATAGGTGAAATATGCCAGCTAAACAGCATTAAAAAAAAAAAAATTAAGAATCTTATGACATTATTGGTGCGTACAATTGGGTTTTATTTGTTATATAGATGGTTACATTTTACACTGATTTAAAATTTTCCTTTTTATGTAAAACATATGAAGCAAAATTATAGGTTATTCTGATTTCTTGGAAACTCAGATAAATTCATCATAACCAGAGTTAATCATACTCTTTATAGCCCATATATTGTTATTATTTACGCCTCGTAACTCGTCATTTATTTGGGCAGCACGGTGGCGCTGTGGCTTAGTGGTTAGCTGTTACCTGGTTTGATTCCCCGGCCCAGTGGGAGTGTTCCTGTGTGGAGTTCGCATGTTCTCCCCGTGCTAGCGTGGGTTCTCCGGCTCCTTCCCACGGTCCAAAAACATGTATGTTAGGTCGATAGACAATTCTAAATTGTGAGCGGGAATGGTTGTTTCTTTCCCCGTGCTTGTGGATGCCCTTGTGTCAAGAAGGGCATCGGGCCAAATCGATGGGGGGGGACCCCTCTGCTCAGGGGGATCCAGCCAAAATGGTTGATGACTTTGCCATTTATTTATGTTGAGGCTTTACTCATACAGGTTTGTTTTTTTTTAATTACTATTTTTTTATTTGGGGTTTTCAGTCCTGTGCTGTGGTCAAGGGGCAGGGGTCAACATCACTGGGCTCAGAGGTATCTGGGATGGACAAACACACAGTAGAAATGTGTATTGTGATCAGACAGTCAGTCATTTTGATCAGTTTTAGACTAAATTGGCAAGGTGTGCTGATGTTCAGCGAAGAAGACTCCAGACTGCTCCTATCATCCGGTCCAAAAGCCAGGCTCTGTGATGGTATGTGGTTATATCAGTGCTCTTGGCAAAGATGGTTTACACATTTGTGATGACGGCATTAATCCAGAAGAGTACACAGAGATGTTTGAGCAAAATGTTCTGCCTTTAACAGTATCTGCCAGGGATGTCGCATGTGTGTGTATGTAAGTGTGGAGGAGAGGCACCGAAGACAAAAGCCTCAGGTTCAGCTCTCATGTAAAGTGGTGAACAGATGGCAAATGAGCATATCACTTTTCTGTAACTTTCCATTAATGAGGAGCACAGGCTTGACAGTTTGTCATGGATGCTGAAGCACAGTAAAAGCCTAGATGAGACGAGCACGGGCCCTGGAGCAAGGATAGCACAGGCTTGTCCTTAGACATTTTCCCATGGTGATAAGGACTTACCCAGATGTTGGCAATACATATTCGCAATCTCCCTTTGACCTCCCTCGCGGTCAGAGAAGTCCTGCTGTGTGTCAAATGGAGAACTAGAAAGAGTAAATCTGGTGAGACATTTAGTCTGTTAAATTATGATTGACCTTGCCTCACAGTCATTTCCGACTAAACTTACCAGAAAACGCCAGTTTAAGTGGACAGTGAAAAGCTATTATCTTGACTTTGCCCTCTTTCAAGTTTGGCTTTGTAAATGGAGGAAAAAAAGACACGCATTGTAAAGCTCAACAGTGTTCTCTTTCATGTGGCAACCGAAGGGGATGCTACTGCTGTTGAGTGCTCAATGGAGACCTTTGATATGTGAGATGTTCTGTGCTCTTTCACGACTGCTTTTGCCAGACCAAAATTTAGTCTGAAATTCAGGCTTTTGCTATCAGCAATACCGATAGTATGCACTGGCGCTTACTCGGCTCCTGCAGTTGGAATTGTTTTTCTGCCTTTTGTAGAGGATGAACAATGTCGTGTTTGGAATTTGTTTGGGGAGTTTGATTATAAGAGTCCCATTTATTGTTTAGAGGACATCATTAGAGTGGAGGAAGGAAAGATTTGTTTTGATTACGCGTATCATTTGTTTGCAGGCTTTTTGTCTTTTAGTGCTGATGATTGAAACTTCTCCTTTACCCAGAAGGCCCAGTGTAACCCTTTGCGAAAGTTAGAAATGTCGTTAAATTTAAGAAAAGGATTTTTTTTTTTTGATTACGGCTCCACCAAGGAACAGACTTTGACAGATGGCAGGATGTTTACTGAAATATATTCAAACATCGCATGTGCACACAATATTAAGTGAGCGCGTGCTTTTTTTGGGCTGGGGTGGGGACTTTGCCCTTCTCTTCTATCTTAACCATCTGGTTTGTGTAACATTTGACAAGGACGTCAATCTATGCGCCTCAAGGCCAGTACTGCTCTGACAACAGCCCTGAGAAAGAAGAGGAGCCAGTTGATGTCCGTCTGTCTTACTCTAATGCTGCTTTCAGAAACAAAACTAGTTTATCTATTCTGCAACACAGCGGAGTGTAAAATGTGACTATTTAGACAGACCATTAAAAACCATCAAACAGTGGATATTTAGACGCATTTATACTAAATGGGATTTTTCAGAACATCTAGCCTCATCTTTTTTCTGAAGCTGACTGGCTGCTCCTGTCATTTGTGTCTTCAGTCCTATTTCTGTATCCAAACTGCTCTCAGAGCGGTTTGAAATCTCCCTCCTCCTCTGATAACCAGTGGATCCAACCAACAAGAGTGTTGACTGACTCACTCACTCCCATGTTTAGCCGCTGCTACTAAAAATGATGATCGTTGATGTCATCATCTTTGTTTTTTTTTTTTTGTTTTCTTTCAGTGGTTTAAATTTATCACGTCTGCAGAATTTTCCAGTGTTTTGTCTACAGTAGATAATGCCATCACCGTCGCCAAAGAAATGTCTTAACAAGATCTGTGGACAATTCTTTGATTTCTCTGGCATTCTAATTTATTGTCCTTTTTTTTTTTTGTTTTGTTTTAAATTTGTCACAGTCCTTGATGAATGCTGTGGCTATTTGTGATACACTGCACAATGACATTTATTATTGCGTCATATGATTATAACATGCTAAATACCCAGCTGTGATTAACACTCCACACATTTTAAAGGATTATCACTAATCGTACTTTGTTGTCAGGCAGGTCGTAAACTGCGCCCACTGTAGCGTTTTGGACGTGGCCAGATAAACCACCTTTGCACTAAGTTAATGGGTTTCCTCAAGCACTACTTCTGCTAATTATAGGTGTTAGAAAAGCTTAATTCATATGGGATTTCAATTCTTCTCTAAGATTCAGAATCAAAATGCATATAGTTTATTTGAATTTTTCAGCTTGTTAAAGTTAATTTGTAGCGCGTCTTTGTGGGTTTCCATACTGAGACTATTTTAATTTTTATTGTGGATGCTTCAGGATTTAAGATATTTGCTGCTAATTTATAACCAGACTGTTCAGAAATGGTTAGTTGCTGAGACTGCTGATATATAAACGATCTTTGAGTTGGCTTTCTGTTCTCACTATGGATTGATAAGACATTAAACAGGAAATGCAACCAGTCCTTGGTGAAGGCAAGCATTTGGGTGCACTTCAATTTAATTTCAGTTCAATTCAATTTTATTTATACAACACAAGTTGTCTCTAGGCACTTTCCAGAGACCCAGAACACTTGTACAATGTTCAGGACAAGAACGAGTCAGATGTGGTACATTTAAATTAACTTACCTTGGAAAGTCCATGGATTTCATGGGTCTCCCATTCTGCTGTTCATCAGAATCAAAAGTAGTCAAACAAGTTAAAACTTCAAGCCGTTAAAGAATATAAAGGTTCATGTTAATAAACTTGAATAACTTGACTTTGTTGTGCTTGACTTGTTGCTTTGTACTCCTCATCTTCTCATTTTGTGGAACAAAAACATGTAGTTACTATTGTATTACATTACCTTTCAATGAGATGAAGCATTGTGTCAAACAAATGGATCTCTTGAGCCTGGGGGAACAATGCTGAAGTGGTTCGGACCAGCTCTGGTGTGTCCTAGCACAGATAAATGTTGTGCCCTTCGATGGTCATTGGAGCAAAGCTCATTCTGAAAGCCTTACATACATTAAAAGATACTGAGTATGTAGAGCAGCTCTCGTTTAAGCATCAGAATCACGTATTTACTTAAAGGTTAATTTGCTGTGAAGGCAGATGGTGAGTGACTGATCTTTCCCCTTCCATCCTGCCTCTTCTGTATAATACTGGTGACATTTCAGCTTCATTGGATCTCTGTTATGCTGTTATGCCAAGAGTAGTGGCCCTTGAGTTCTATTTATGTTGCAGTGTTTTGGTTTGCATGGTTTATCATAGGAGAGGCCTGTGTGTTGTATCTTATTATGGACATGTTGGGTTTGGCTGGCGCAGGAGAAGCTGGGCCTGTGGAAAGGGCTACCATGGAATTAGTCGTCTTGGCAAAAATGCTTGTATGTGTTTAGTCAAGGCTGTAGTCAAGCACACGCATGCCATGTTAACTATAGAAACGTCTCAACGGCACACCAAAATGGCTTGTAGATATGCAACGTTTAGTTGCAGTTTTCTACTGAAGAAGTAACTGAGCCATTTCTAGACAGTGCAGTGTCTGGTATGTGTGGAACTTGAGGTTTTAGGTGCTTTGGCTTGAGCCTCTGTTGTTTCAGTATGCACCTCATTATTCTTGCTTCTATACAGTTCCCCCGGACTAACATACAATGAAGTCTTTTTTTCCACTACACTTACACTTACACTACACTACACTGACATTAAATGATTACAACACTGAGTATGTAGATTCGAGACATTTTATGTTTACAAAATGTTGGGTAATGTGACACAGTGAGATAGCACATGCATATATACACAGGCTAGTAATTTTTAAGAGGGACACTAATCTGCATGTACTTTGAGTTATAAATATGGCACATCAAAAGAGCTAAAAGGAGGAGACATTTTTGGTAAGTCAGGCTGAGTTGGCTTTTTTTTTGTTTTGTTTTCAAAATGGGATTTTCAGAATTGTCTTAATTCCAGGCTAGCTCCTCCTGTTGCAGAGAAGAGCTGCCAGCAGCCAAACCCTGCACTATGCTCTATTGCTCTGCCTCCCTCCACAACCAGCACTCCCCATTTTAGATCTCCCCACACGCCACTTCTCCTCACACTGTTAACACTGTTATCAAACTCAAAGATTTTTTTTTCTTGTCTCTGAAGGGTTGGCCTTGGCATGTAGACAGTGGGTACAGGCAAGGCACCTGGCTGACGTGGCGGGCATGAGTGAGTGTGTCTGCAAGCCATTGTTGGGTGTCTGCGCTCGTGTGAATGTTCATATCTAATCAAATAAGGTTTTACTGGCTGGGCTGGTGAACCAGGAGAAAGGGTTAAATCAGTCCAAAGGCAAGTTGTCATGTAGGGGTATGAGCTTAACTAAGATTGGTCTGGGAGAAGGGAGGTATGAGAACCAGGATGGGGGCACTGGCTCGGCTCTAATAGGCAGTTGAAGATGATCCAGGGTCAGGAGGTTTCATAAAGAACCTTTTAGGAAGTGGGTATAGATGGTGAAGGATGGGAGTTGAGGGGGAACGGTCTGTGTGCTGGCGTTGGATGGTATCCATTCATTCTTGTTTAATTAATTCTTGTAGTTATTCTGTCTGTTACAATTTGTTTGTCAGGTCAAAATCTTTATATAAAAAAACTAGAATTGATAATTGTACCTGTATTTAGATCCAGAACTTAAATGCAAGTAAAAACAAAAGATTAAAGCATGGGTGCATTAATACCTGAAATTAAAATACACTTAAAAAAAAGAGAGTTTTAATTGACAATAATCTAAATGTAATTAAGGAACAGCTTGTCATAAGGCGTGGATTAGTTGAAATGGAAAACATGCAAATATTGACACAGTGAAGATGAGATGACTGCAGCTGTGTTGAATTCATAAAATGACATTGTCATTTCCCTGCGTTGTACAAATTAAATCTCATGTTTACTAGTTCTATCACTGTTGAACTCTGATGACGTGTCTATGCAGTCAAATGGCTGTCTGTTTATAACTATAGTTATAATTCTGACTGCCCTGTTGACCAAATGAAAACGCATCAGATCAAGGATGAATAAAAAAGAATTTGCATTAGGATCACAGTTTACTTTGACTCAATAGGTTTTTGAATGGAAAGCCACAGTTTGTGGGGATGCATGCCATTTACTTACAAGACGCAACACAGCCGAACTCTGCTGCAGGCCGTTGTGTTATTTGCATGGCCATGGTTGATATGTGTACCCAGTAACTGGTGCTGTGGTGCTGGGTCGTGGTAATGAACTCCACAGTTACAAAAAGTAAACCACAATTATGAGGGAAGTTGAAAACTGCTGAATAGCACAGGTTTTAACAGAAGAGCCAGGGACCATGCCAGTAAATAATACAAGATGACTTAATAGACTTGCGGATTTCAAACACCACATTGTAACACATTTATTGATGCAGAGTCCAAACTGAAGCACAAGGTCCAGTGTTTTTCCCAGTCATACTTTACAAATTCTGAAAAGGAAAAACCTTAAAGAAGGAAAATTGAGTCAGATTTTCTTGTTGTGATATTAAGCATAAAGTACTAGTGAGAATTATAAGTACTGGTGAAAAAATTAATTTATTTAAAAGCAGTAGCAAGAGTTTGAGCATCTTACTTCCAAGGTACAGCAACCACAGCACAATTTTAAGTTGAAGTTGGGAGTAGATGACCTAAATAATTACTTTTTTCTATATTAAAAGATAATCTTGAAGTTTTCCCTGCCAAGCCGTCTCTAACGTTCTGTATTAAATCCTTATTGAACCTAAGTGGACGATGTACCACCTCTCACAACACAAATAGTTTTGGTTCAAAGATGAGTTCAGTTTCAGACAGAATCTGCTGACAGAGGAAGTGGGATGTGAACTGGGGCACTAGTCCTCCATTCTCATCAGTCATCACCTTAATGCACCCTAATCCCACACCAACCTAATCCAGCCTAGTCCGAATTCCTCCCATATTCACCTGTGTGCATATGTATGTCCATGTGTGCATATCCAAGCTTCTCTTCAGAAACACTAATGGGGGGACAAAATCCAAAAACTGGTCTGATCTGCTTAGATGGCCACAAATAAAGCTTTGTTTTATTCGACGTATTTATAGAAGCTTCACATCGTTTTACATTGTTAGAGTACCATAAGGAAGATGTGTGCTTGGGAAAATGGTGCTTGGACTCTAATTGCATTCCTGGCTGGATGACAGGCCAGGAAATGATGTCCCACACCTGGCAGTGATGGATGTTTGAGAAATGGACAAAGGGGGTGGGACAAGTTGAGTATAATATTTGTGATTATTAATTGTAAAAACGGAAGTTATGTCATGCAATGTTGCAAACGGTTGCACTTTAAGTGATTTGATGGGTTTGGATCGAAAGAAACCATTTTTTATTTCTTTCATAAAATGCAGCCATAATTGGCTGTGATGGTGCCAGAAGCTCAAACACATATCCATGAGTTAAAAATAATTGAAACTTTAGAAAGAAAAAAAAACTGGAGATAAGGACATTTCTTTTTTTCTTTTTTTTTTTTTAAACTGCTTTATAAATCTTCACAGTAAGCTTCATAAAAATTCAGAGGCCGTTTCCATCATAAATGTGTCATGACTGCGATAAAACCCATAAACTTGTCAGTAATGCAGGCTTGTAGGAGTCTGTATCTGAATACATCTTAATAACAGGGGCAGTTACATCTCTGAAAGCATATAAAAGTTTATACGCAGTTAGAAACATTACATAACAGATGGGGACCGGTAACTGAAGTTTCAACAGACACTTAAGTAGGTGAACCATTTCCTGATTGGGATGAAACAAAAGCAGTTGATCTGTTAGTTAATATTTGAACAAAGTTCTTTTAAACAGGTAAACCATTACTTATAGCTGGGACATGAAGGTAGTTGATCTATGAGCTGAAAGGGACATTTAAAGAGCAAGATATAAAATTGAGGAAAGTGTTGATTTGTATATGATAAATGGGATGTCTGGAGAGCTCCTGAAAATATAGGTTGTTATGGATGTGAATTAATCGTAGCCAACAAGGTACAAGATGTTGATTACAGTTTGCATGGTTGATCAGATACTTTCATCGGTCCTTAAAGCCACCATTCATGTCTTTAGGGGTCTAACATCGGAGATTACCAGTTCCAGCACAATGCCAGGATCAAGTTGGCATTATTTAAAAAAAAAAAAAAGCTGAGGTACTGATATTAGGACACCATTATAAGCAGTGCACTTTCTCATTCAGATATTCTCTAGCTCAGCATGTTTTTTTTTGTATTGTTCAGAGAAGAGGGAGGGGAGAGACATCAGTGTTGAGAGAGGTTTGCAGGAAGTTGGTCAGGCAAGCAGTCTGCTGAAATGCTGGTCCTGCTGTCTTTCTTTGTTGATAGCTGTGTGCATTGATGTGCAGGGACTGAAAGAAAGGCCACACTGCTGCCACCATTCAATGTGAGCCAAACAGAAAACCAGACCCTCCAGCTGAGGTTTCTGCCTCCCCAGCTTCCACCGTGATTGAGACACTGATGTCATCTCACAGCAATTCCAGCTTCTCTTCCAAACTTTGGTGTGTGCAGGCAGATCCCCAGCAACTTCACACACTCGCACTGTCTGTGTCTTGCATAGTTTGACACCCCACCTATCTGTGCGAAGCCTGCATTGAACCACATTTGTATCAGTATAAATCACAGCTCTCCCAGACACAACAATGTATACAAAAGGTTGTGGCTGAATAAGGCTTGGAAATGGATCATTAGGAGAGATGACAAATCAAATCAACTATCTCCCGATCCCTGTGATCGCAACCTCTTCAAGAATGGTGTGGGGAAAAAAAAACCCCCAAAAAAACAAACTCATAAGATCATTTGTAGTTGGTGAGGGCACTCCTTAGCATCTCCATCTCCAAAGCTGTAGGGAATAAGAGGCCTTGATTGGAATACATTGTAGAATCAGAGCAGAGTAGCTTTGGAGTGTGTATATGTGTTTGCTTTTATATTTAACTTTGAGGTGGTCAAATAGATGAATGATGACCCCTCTGGACAACCTTTCAGTCCTTGCCACTATTTTTCAGTCCTTCCACCCTCCCTGTGACTCATGCTGGTTAGGTCAAGAATCAAGCAGCCATTCAGCTTACAAAGCCCTGGAAGTGTTGAGAAACGCTTTGGCTGCTTGGGTATATAAATCAGATATCTCTATTCTAACCACCAGGGACCCTTCTGTTTCAGTGAGAAAGTCTGACAGAGAGTCAGCTGGAGCTGTAATAGAAAGCATTCACACAGACTCAGAACCATAAAAGCTTAGCCACTTGTGGGCAGACATGTCAAAAGAGTCCTTTTAAAAAATGCAGGTCAAACATGATTCTGACCTCAGGCTTTAAGGAAATATGAGGATGAAATGCAAGAGAAAAGGATGAAGAATGTGTGTACTCACAAAATATGTGGGTAGGGGGTTGTTGTGGCTGGTCCCCTGATGGGTGTCTTTCAATGTGCCCAGGCTGGGAGGGAATGAGATCTGACGGGTGTGAAATGCTCCCCTCTCTGTGACCTAGGCCTCTGGTAGGTCCAGCCTGCTAAGACTGTGACTAAAGTGGAAATGTATGAATGCTTTTGTATTTGATGGCATTTGTGACAGATTAAAGAGAGACATTTTTAGTTTGACTCTTTAGTATTAGGAACTACTTTGGAAGTGCATTGTGCTGTAGATGTTATTGATAGACTTTTTTTTTTTCCTCCAGTTATTCATATCGCTTCTCAGTAGTCTGTGGAAAAGCCTTTTATTTGCTTTTATTGCGACCAAATGGTTCATGTCATTGCTATCTCAGCTTGCTGCATGTCTCACTTATATACAAATATGCCCTCCGCATTTGTCACATCACAGAAAATGTGTTATTAATCCCACAGCTAAGCATGCATAAATCAAGTATAAACATTTGGGTTTTTATAACCAGAGAAAAAAAAAAAGAGCAGCGATGTCTGTTTAAAAAAAGTGATGAGAGTGTATGTGCTGATAATGTGGTGGTGGATCTAAAACAAGATAAAATGAACTGCATTCACAGGGTGAACAGAATAAAGTTGTTCCTTTCTTTCTTTTTTTTTGTTTTTAAAATAAACTTTACAGTTTAGTTAAAAGAATCACAGTCGCAGTCTCTATAATTTCGAACAAAGGTTGAAGGTATGACATGGGGGGAAAAAAAATGCTTAGATTTTCCAAAAAAAAAAACAAAAAAAAAAGTATTCTTTGGCCCAACCAAAAATGTACAAATCACAGTGTCCTGTACACAGAAAAGGAAAAGTCACCGTTTCCTGTAAGCCTGCCTCGGCAACAAAATTTATTGTGACACGGAGGATAAAAAATATACGTTGCTGGGCATTGCCTAAACTAACTAAATTACACTAAATTAAAGGGCAGTATATCTATTTTTTTCCTCCTCCATCATCTTTCTTGACTTGGCAATGGAGAATGTGCTTCTCTTGGATGTCCACCACTACAGTTGCAGCTGCAGTTGCAGCCTGCCTAGTGTTTCCTTTAGGCTTATTACTTATTTCTTAATTTTAGAAATTATAAGCATAACAGTGTTGTCAGCTAATTACTAAAGTGCTTTATTTAATGAGTGCAATACCTCCACTTAATGAGACTGAGCTGACTGAGTTAGAGATGGAAGGCTGTAATTAAGATGTAGTGACTTTTCTAAAGCATTTAAATACACTGCAGTGCTTCATCTTGATATTGTCTTATTTGTAGATGTTTAGTAACGTGATCCCACACTGTTGAATGTCTTCCCCATTAGTAGGTGGTTTTCCATTACACGTTTTTGCAAAAGGAAAGTGAAATTCTGAATGTGCGATAAAGACACCGTTGCAGGAGGTAGGTGTTTCCATTGAACGGTGTTTTTATCTGAAGGAGCTTAACTCTCCTAGTTCTCTCGCTGTGTCTCTGTAATTCCGTATCTCATCCTGTGAGACTTTTCTTCAGAACAAACAAAAAGAAGATCTTGACTTTTAAGAAGATGGATGAAAAGAGCTATAGTTGTGGACATAATACAACTGCTGCTATTGCTGTTGCAAAAAGTGTCAACAGAAGAAGAAGGCAGCAGATAATCATTCGAATGATTACCTAAAGTGTGTAGTATAAAGTGTTATCTCACAACCACATCCTATCAATGAGGCCAAAAACAGCTGGTATCTAGGTTTTGATGACATTAGATTGACCGACTAAGTCACAGCACTGTGAGAAACAAGCAAATGCACAAAAAACGTTTCCATTACACTTTGGCGAGTAAAGTGCATTATTGACACATCTGAAAAACCACCTTGTGAAAGCGTAAAAAGATTTTTCAGTATTTGGCAGGTTTTTTTTTCTTGAATTATAGGTGTTTCCATTAGAGGTTGATCTGTGCGATACGATGGGTTTTGCGCAAATCTAGGGGTGATGAAAAAACACCTTCTGACTGTTTAGACACACGTGGATGCAAGATGCACACATACGCACGTTGATCAAAATCATTCAAGAGCAGTAAAGATGAAGCAACATCTTTCAGTTAAATGGTGTATAAACTTTGTAAATACTAATATTACCACAGTTTTTCCTGTAGCTTATTGGTACTGACCAAAAAGTACAGGCACTTGGTAGCCATTCCTGACTAAAGCAGACCACTAAGGATCCACTAAATAAAGTCACTACTCTAACTTGTTTTTTTTTTTTTCAGAATGTTTTTAACCCTCTAACTCCAATGCTTTCGATGCTGACTCTCCATAGAATTTCCCCATTGTGTTGCAATCACATGGTGTTTATGTAAGTACAACCATATGTAGTCCTATATCATCAGCAAGATCAACAACTTCATCCTTCAATGTATCATGCACTATACTAGCCCCCAACATATCCAGTGTAAAATACATCAAGTTCTTCTTCATTTCATTTTTCTTCTTTAGTCTCTGTTGACTTCCAAAGTTCTGCAAGACAGCCCTACAACATCCAGAGACTTTAGGTACGCAGGGCAAATCTCGTCTACTCCCAGTCTCATCCACTCCCGCTGCCTTGCTCCCAAGGAGCTTACGAACTACCTCAGTGACTTCGGCTTGGGTGATGGAAGAGTCCACCGCAGAGTCCCCAGCCTCTGCTTCCTCAGTGGAAGGCATGTTGGTGGGATTGAGGAGATCCTCAAAGTATTCCTTCCACCATCGGACAATGTCCCCAGCTCCACGCTCACACTGTAAACAGTGTTGGCAGACTACTGCTTCCCCTTTCTGAGGTGCCAGACAGTTTGCCAGAATCTCTTCGTGGCCGACCGATAGTCCTCCTCCATGGCCTCACCGAACTCTTCACAGACCCGAGTTTTTTCCTTCAGGACTGCCTGAGCTGTGCCTTGCTTGGCCTCCCGGTACCCGATGGCTGTGTCAGCATGGCCCAATAGGACTCCTTCTTCAGCCTGACAGCATTCCTTACTTCCGGTGTCCACCACCGGGTTCGGGAATTGCCGCCACGACAGTCACCAAAGATCTTGAGTCCATGACTTTGAGCTGCCACGTTGGCAATGGAGGCAGAGAACATGGTCCACTCGGATTCAATGTTTCCAGCCTCCCTCGGAATCTGGGCGAAGCACTCCCGGAGGTGGGAGTTCGTCCTCCGCCAGCGTATCCAACTCACTGCCAGGTGGTGATCTGTTGACAGCTCAGCTCCTCTCTTTACCTGAGTGTCCAAGACGTACAGCTGCAGATCAGATGAAACGACAATGAAGTCTTCAATGACAATGAAGGGTTCAGATTGGGGAAGCGGTTCACACCCCTCCAAGTTTTGCTGTCATTGCCCACATGAGTGTTGAAGTCCCCCAGTAGAACAATGGAGTCCCCAGTTGGAGTACTATCGAGTACCCCTCCCACGGACTCCAAGAAGGCCGGGTACTGCTGTTTGGCCTGTAGGCACAAAACCCAGTAAGACACCTTTCCCCGACACGAAGGCCTGCTAATAGCTCCCCAGCCGCCTTGTGTTGGAGTTCACCCCGGTGAACGAGACGGTTTTCCCAAAGTGCAGTTTGCCAAAAATATCCTAGGTGTACTTTAAACAGTAAGAGGCATAGATAACAGCGTAGGAGTTCTCATGTCCTCAGACCTTTCCTAATTAGTGAATTCACAAAGGACCCAAATTGTGCTTGTCTGGGGCTGAATGTTAAGGACATTAAGGACTATATCTTTCTTCTCACAGGTCCATTTTGGTCTATTTATCAGGCACCTGAAAATCATTTTTTTTTTGTTTTTGTTTGCTTTTTAGGAGTACATTATAGTACATTTTCTTGTCATTGTTGGTCAGTAATGCCATTTGCAGTCAAAAAAAGAATCACTTCAGTGTAATATATTACTTTGACTAATTAAAATAGCTTAGCTGTACATATCCCTGAAATATTAGGTGAACACATTTGTGTCATCAACTAAGTCTTGGTGGGCATGATGACATCTATTTTGAGGAGAACAGATGGGCAGCACTGGCAGAGAAATGTAACAGCAAATGCAAATATACCACCTTGTTTTTGTGTTTGCAGCTTTTTTAACTACTGCGCCTCTTCTTTTCTGCTCTAAAAGAATGCACGTCTCAGTGGTGATAATGGTTAACTTCACTGTACAGTTTTTTTCTTTTCTTTCCTTTTTGCTTGCTATGAAGCCGAGAAATGCTTATCAAGAGATCTGCGATAATGCAGTGTGGTGATACTTTTGTAAACATGTTGCTTCATTAGTCTCCTATAATGTTCCTCCTCTGTTTTCATTTTTCAATTTGTATAAACGGTGTGTGTCTGTGTGGCCTTATGTCGTTGGCTGGCTGATCTAATTTTTTTGCTCTTCTCACTCTTCAAACCAGTGACAGTCAGATTCATTCTAGACCATAATAAGAACTGTACAGAGTGAGCAGGTTTAACAGAAACTTGGACTCTTCACAGTTTGCCTTGTAATGGAGACCGTCAGGTATTGTCGTTGTTTTTGTTAAGATGTGGTGAACTTGTTTCTGTGTCAGACAACGTGAAACAAAAATAACAGACAGTTGCAGTTCACTTTTGTGTTTTGGTTTTTCTTAATGCACAAAGTCAAGAACACTTGGACGAATTATATTGGCAACATTTTTTTAAGACCATCTCATGCACAATAATGGTAAACAGCAAAAATGTCCGAAAAGAGGAATCAAATGCGAGTACAGCTGGATCCGGAGCTTAGTTATACGGGAAAAGTGGATCTTTGATCCTTCAATTTAAGTTGGGGTTTGCCATCAATTTATTTCTAATACAGTTTTCTTTAATTTTCTTTTCTGTTTTTTTTTTTTTTTTAATTATTATTTTCAAAGGTACGATCTACCAATTTGGTACATTTTATAGAATGTTTTATCCATTTTAATGTTCTTTTTAAGAGGTTTTCATGTTGGCACTAATTCATAGAGAACAAAAATACATTAATATATCAATAAAGTCAATATTTTCAGTAGAGTGGACTACTGTAATGCTGTTCTCACAGGTCTCCCTTAAAATTCATCACATAGCTGCAGTTGGTTCAGAACACTGTTGCCTGAGTTCCTCCAGTTCTTAGATTCTCTAAGTTCTCTAGATTTTAAAATCATGTTGATTTATACATCTCTTAAATGTCAAGGGCCATCTCCGATCTCATGGTCCATGAAGAACCAACCAGAACCCTCAGGTCTTCAGGGTCACGCCTACTTTCTGTACCCAGTTAGAACCAAACAGTCATGCAGAATTCCAGTGGAACAAACTCCCAAAGTGCATTAGTGCTGCTGAAAGTCAAGGTTGAAAACCTTTTTATTTAGTGCTGCATTAAAGTAATTTACTACAATCTACTAAATTAAAAAACCTTTCTTTGGAATACATTCTTTTTTTGCATGTGTTGTGGTTTAATACAGCCTCACGTAACCTTACAGATAATAGCAACATCAAGAACATTAATAATAATAGTAACACTAATTGTCAAGAAAAAAAGACCTATCAGAATCTGCACACCCACACACATACAGTACATTTGTCACAGAGAAAGCATATGTAGCATATGTCACATGCATTGCAAATTGCAACTTGATACAAATAGCTATTAAACAGTGAAGTTATTTATGGAAAACTTCTATCCTCTGATTAGTTATATTTTGATTGTAACTACTTCCTCTGACATTGGTTTTAAACTTTCACAGTTTTATCGCATATTACTGGTTTAGCCTTTCCTTACAAACGAAAAGCTACCACACTGAAGAGGTTATATGTTCTTCTTCTTTTTCTTCTGGTAGCTGGTATTCATGACAGATATGTTTGTTGCCATATCTGTCTTGTCCTCACACTCCTAAACTAGTCAAGGCAGATTGCCACCCTGATTAAGTCTGCTCCAGCTGGAGGAAGTCACCTCCAACAGGAAGGGAGTTTGTCCTTTCCACTGTTTCCACTGCATGGTGAGGAGTGAAGATGCAATGCAGACTGTTGGTTTCCTTAGACTGGTTTTTATCAATTGACAATGTATCAATAGCATGAAAATGAATTGGATTTAATGGGATATAACTGGCCTTCCATTGAAGTTGTTGACTTTCTCCTTATAGTGCCCTAGGATTACTTGTTGTGAATTGGCACTAAATTAAATTAACGTCTGTATTTTCTGCAACGGATAACAGGGCTCTTTTTCTGTAGAAATTAACAATGTCAGTTATCCTGGTTCATGGCCGAGAGGCTTTTTTATTGTTATAAAATCCAACAGAAAATAATTATCGTTACTTAACCATTTTTATTATCTTTACTAATCTTAAAACTTCTAATTGCATCTAAAAATTGATTTTTTTTTTTTCCAGAGACCTTGAATTTTAAATTTATTGCTCTGTTTCTAATGTTGCACATGAAAACAGGTTGACCAGGTAATTTAAAAACTGAGCAGTCACACATCTGACGCTGATGTTGGATACTCAAATGTGTTGTAAAAGGGCTGCATTGGGCTTTACTTTTAGCAGGTTGTTTGTCTGGCAAAAACATCTTAAAAATTCTGGTAATGGGATAATGGAAAACTATCTCCTGCTCTTTATTGTGATCAGGTGATGTAATAAAATAAAAAATAAATGATGATCTTCAAACAGCAGTTGGAGAGAGATTGTGCTTGCCAAATAGATTGCCACATCACTCCAACTGACTCATCTCATTTATCTGACTTTTGTTGTTCAGGCTGTCATGAAGCTGTTGATGAAGAGCTGTATCTGACATTTACATCCTTCTTGAAAATATGGTGGTTTCTGGCTAAATCACAATCTATATTGAGAAACCCATTACTGATGACATTGCTTATGAAATGTAAGGCCTTTGACATGAACATAAAATTGCGGCCATACACTTGGCCCTCAATTTGCTGATATTCGTGTGTGTGTGTGTGTGTGTGTGTGTGTGTGTGTGTGTGTGTGTGTGTGTGTGTGTGTGTGTGTGTGTCGTATGTATATATGTACGTACTTGTGCCTATGACACAGGTGGTTGTCATATGAGCGTTTCTTTCATTTTGCTGCTATTTCCTCTTTTCCTCAGATCCAGAATGCTGAGAAGAGAATGAATTCTCCATGTCATCTGAGACATCCACGTGTCTTTGCTGCTGTCCTGCCCCGACAGTCTCTCTGTCTCAGTGGGGCACTATCTGCCTCCCAGTGCTGCCCCCCTCCTTGCCCTGGTCTGGATCCCTCCCCTCTCCCTAGCCCTCAGTAGTGGCCATCCCATAGGCGAGGAAAGGCGAGCCAGCCCCCGTAAATATGCCTGGATGGAGGTCTCAGTGGCGTCTCGTCCTGCTGAACTCGCTGACCTGTGGCCTGGAGATCTGTGTGGCAGCTGGGATCACATACGTGCCCCCACTGCTGCTAGAAGCTGGAGTAGAGGAGCGCTACATGACCATGGTGCTAGGTAAGCGCTTGGTAAAGACTGAAAGTTGAGCCGCTATCAGACCTCTGGCTCATTTCTTTATCATCCAAAATACTAGTGAGAAGTTACTGAATAATAAACTAGTGTTGTGCAACAGAACAATCAGCAGTCTCCTACATATGTAGATTGACGTGACACAAAAAAGTAACTTTCTTTAATGACCCTACGGGTTTGAAGAAACCCGTGGGAGTGAAGGTGTTTCACTGGGGTGTGACTGCCTCAGGGCTCTATTCTGTTTTCTATTCAAGTCATAAACACGTAATTGAGGTCTTTACTGAAATAAAGGGGCCAAATCATCTGTTCTTCTGTTGGTTTAGTAATTACATACTATTTGAGAGACAGCAGGAGGACAAATTGCCAGAGGGAGGGGCACTATCGCGAGCTGAATACCTTTTCAAGCATGAGATGCTTTGCATTGATGGCTTCGTCAGTCTCTTAAAGCAGTGGCATTCAGCCATTCAAACATTTCTGTTAATGTTGGTTATGCTACACTTACACGTGCAGGCATTTCTGTATTTTCTTTAGTTTCCATTCCGGTCAAATTCAACAATAAATCAAATAGGGTATGATGACAAAGTCGTTATAGATCTCAGTCTGTTCAAAGCGTCATGTCGTATTGCAATAAGAGTTCCTGAAGGGCAGTGTTGTTGCTGTGCTGTTTGTGAGAAACAAGGCCAGTGGGAGGAAGCAACTGGAAATGTCCCTTCTCGACATCAAAAAAACTAAACAAACAGATGTCTTAATTATGGAGGATTCAGAGCACATCATTATCATCTTGAGGAAAATGTGAGCTTTTGCTTCACCTGAAGACCATCTTTCCACCTTCACCCATTCATAAGAAGATGCACCACATCAAATTCTGCTTTGCTTTCTTATTCAAGAATAAAGGTATTTTATTGTGTAAAAAAAAAAAAAAAAAAAAAGTTTAAATCAAATAAACACCCTGCATTTTGTTAAAACGGTCTTGAATATAAGTAAATAAAATTACTAATTAATTATGAGACAGAAGAAGCTTCAGCTGCAGCTCAAATACTCAG
Source organism: Xenentodon cancila (assembly GCA_014839995.1). NCBI lineage: Eukaryota > Metazoa > Chordata > Actinopteri > Beloniformes > Belonidae > Xenentodon > Xenentodon cancila. The sequence goes on from CM026199.1 coordinate 11,934,482, forward strand.
TTTTCTTTGACTAATTTACTTATTTGGTTCATAAAAATGTCTGTAGCAAATCAGTAAAGGTAAAACCGCAGCGTGGGGGGGTTGGACAGCGCTCTCTGTTTTCAGTTTTATACTGCAGGATATCTGTTTATTCTATAGTGCTTCATAATGGATCAAATTATGTGATGTATAGATCTCATTTGAAATAACACTGATGTTGTGTTGTGTATTCTGTTATTGATTTACATGTCATAAATACCTTTTTTCTTTAGTTAGAGACAGGAAGAGTTTGTCTACAGGATAATGTAATGAGCCTTTAGCCCATCACAGGTATGTTCAGGGGGAAGATGTGGATGCCCATCCATTTCCTTTTGGACTGTGGAAAACTTGATTTGATGGCTCAAAATCCTGCAGAGGAAAAAAAAAAAAAAAGTTTTAGTTCCAGTATTGCAGACAACCGCTAATATGTTTATAAAATGGAATTCAGAAGAAAGTGGCACTTACAGTATTACTTACAAGTCATATTAGAAAATTTCTCATAGAATTGTGTGTGTCTAGAAAGTACAGTTTTATGTTCTGTTACATTAATCAGGATGAGGGTGTGAATGGTGACTAGTTTAGACTTCTAACTGTAGCTGCAGGCTCTGGGAAACGGCTAATCCAATTTCACATTTAAGTATTCCCTGAAACATGTGCAGCTGGAGCAGTTTTATTTTTTAAAAATTCCATTTCTTTTTCTTGCTGATTATGCATATGTTGTTTCTGACTATCTAGCGTTTAGACAACAAACAAATCTATTTTATTTTGACCAAAATAAACTCTGACATTCGCGTACCTACACATGCACACACAGATTCACAGATGTTTTAGTGCTTGCAAATTAGTTGCATGTGTGTAAATACCAAATCATCCCGTGTATGGTATGCAAATCTGCAGTGTAACCTTACAGAGTTTACTTGTAAGGGATGTGAATGGTTGTACTATCCTAAATGGTATTCACATGGTCCTCTTCATTAAAGGCGTTTCTTTCAAGCTCTGCCTTGTGACTTTACAGATGATGGATCGAATTCCATGGATCCAGAAAGCTCCATGTGCATGACAGATGTGCCCATTTAAATATGAAGATAAAACAATATACATTTGTACTCTTGCACATCCTAAACAGCTGCTGGTGAAAACGGTCTTCATTGCAGAGTTCTTCCCAAACATGCTGCACTGGAAGCTAATCTGAAAATGGAACTCACCCTAATTTTCTTATCCCTTTATTATAACGGATTGGTGGAGCGTTATTTAAATGAAGACAGATAATGTGCCTTGGGAGTGTTCTAACTAATTTCCCAAAGCAGAAGTGTCTGCTTCTCAGACTGCTGCTTTCTACTTTATCCAACATCCATTTGTTGGCTGCTTTATTCTCCAGCCGTTACTGCACTTCTCCAGTATTTTGCATCAAGAATACTCATTACTTTTAAGAAAAGTGCATTAACCTGAGTCAAAAATGAAAGAAAAGCACACCTTAGGTAGGACCATATATATTCTCTGGGTTATATTCTAGAGAGTACAGTAATTTATGAATCTGCATGGCTGTAAACACGAGTTAGAAGCAGCAAAGCTATTCAGAGATAGAAAAGTGTGTGTGTGTGTGTGTGTGTGTGTGTGTGTGTGTGTGTGTGTGTGTGTGTGTGTGTGTGTGTGTGTGTGTGTGTGTGTGTGTGTGTGTGTGTGTGTGTGTGTGTGTGTGTGTGTGTGTGTGTGTGTGACCTACTGAATCCTACAGCTCTGGAGGGTGAAGACTGTTATGATGGGCCTTCGCAGCTGCAGTAGAAAGAAATGTGCTGGAACAGCTGACTGTTTTGGCTGCAGTCGTTTTCTCTGCCTTTATTTACCTGCCTGTCGTGCTGGTATGTGACCAACTGTCAGGCCTACCTTTCTGTGCATACGGTTTTTTTATTTTTTTGTTAAAGTAGCTAAAGAGCAGGGCTAGATTTTTAATGGTTGTGTATTTTAGTCATGTTCTACCTTTTAGTGGTGCTTTTAAACATTTTTTTTGAGCAGGCATTTGTGTCAGCATGTGCATGAAGATGGGCGTAAAAGATGGTATAGGCTTACTGCATCAATAAGAAAAGCCGATCTTAAATATCTTCCTCAGCATAATGAGAACTCCACTGGTTTTAAGGTCAAAATCTAAACTTAAGATTGAATAATTTTGGATTTTGCTTGTGTCTGTATTCGAGCACCCACTGCAACATGGCACGTTCTAATTAGCCAGACGGCCACCTGTGAAGCTGCTACCTTCAGGCAGCAGGCCATCTGCAGGAGCAGTCGGTGATGATGGCAGAGGCATCATACCATCAGCAGCAAGAAGGAACTAAGAGGGCCAGGAAAAGGCTAAAATGAGTATCTGTAGGTTGTAGAGAATATTTTTGTATATGAATCTTTGGTTCCGGTGGAATTTCGCAAATTGTTTGAGGTTCCAGCTGCTTGCAGGACAAAATAAAAGCAGAACCTCATATGTGCATATTTTCTTAACATGTTTGGGGAAAAAAGCATATGAAAATGTCAGGGGTGGCGGTGTGGGTTTGAGAGGGTTTTTTTTCTGAATCAACATCTATGAATTCAGGCTTTTTTTCACATTATGTTTTTGAATATATTTGACCCATCTCCATATCCTCTGTGCAATTCCTATTTCTATTCTGCCTACTGGATCCTATGCCTTAAGTCTCTGAAATCCTCTTTACATCCCTGCTTGTAACCACAGGTATTGGTCCGGTTCTTGGCCTCCTGTTCATCCCTCTGATTGGCTCAGCCAGTGACCACTGCAACAGCACTTATGGCAGACGGCGGCCTTTCATCTGGCTGTTTTCCCTGGGAGTTCTTCTGGCACTTTTTATCATCCCCCATGCTGATATCCTGGCCACACATTTCGCCTGGGGGGGACAGACTCTCCAGGTTGGTCAAAATGACCGTGTACTTCCTTTCTTTTTTATTTCTATTTTTTCTACGCATATATCATGCTACAAAAAATGCATATTAAATGACTGTACAGAAGAAGTGGATATCTAGGGAGCAACCTCCCTCCCTCCAACTATGAAATTGTAAAAATAACTTAAATAGACATGCATCTTCATTTGTAAATTCTTGTTAAAGTTGTTTTGTGTAGTAAAATGTCATATTTAACAGAAATCAAACCAACTAAAACACTGTATAAGACGTGATCTCGACTACTGGAACTTCTTCTATTGTTAGATTGTCTGGTGGTTATATCAGTGTGACTGGTATCAAACGTGCAGAACTTACCAGATGCTGACACAACTCTCGAAAATTAAAGTTATACATTCCAAAGTGAGTAATTGTACGCTTTGAAGTACATATACCATTAGGAACGCAGTGTTGATTGAAAGGAACACCTGCGTGTGTATGTGAATCCTTAGATGCATGTAATTATGTTCTCTCTGTAGTTGTAATAGGTAAATTCCTGTGATATGAGATCAGAGTTTTGCATTTTGAGCCATAAAGAGGCTGCAGAGACTTTGGTGCCTTTGATACTTGTGCACTCTTTTACTAGCTTTAATCCACAATTATCTTGTGCTCCTGGCAAAGGACACCTATGAATATAGAACAATTTCTGATAATGTTTTCGGACGTTAGCTACAGTTAACTGCTCTGTCATGTCTGAGGTCTTGGTTCTCCCAAATAAGGCAAGATGAGAAGCGCTTTCTGCCACCAGCTGTACTTGAACCTCTGTGATGATGTTGTACACCAACCTATCTGTTTGGATAAGAGGATGAAGTTGGGGGATAATACACAAAACAAAAATGGGCTTGAAAAATGTATGTTTGGACATTTACTTGAATTGTTATAATCATTTTGAGAGAAAAAAAGTGAATTTGACTGAAGGAGGTACCAATGATGTTGTTTTTAAAGCATGTCCTCATTGGATCCAATAGTTGCTGAGTGTGTCCTTTTATGTAAAAAAAAAAAAAAAAAAAAAAAATATATATATATATATATATATATATATATATATATATATATATATATATATATATATATATATATATATATATATATATATATATATATATATATATATATATATATATATATATATCTATATATATATATATATATATATATATCTATATATATATATATAAATAAATAAATAAAAAAAAATTAAGATGACATTGACAATTAAAATTTTTGTTTAGTCTACAATATGACCTGGTATCTTGCATTTGTTCCAGGTGGGCTTCCTTATCGTTGGAGTAGGGCTCCTTGACTTTTGCGGACAGGTGTGCTTCACACCGTTGGAGGCTCTTTTGTCAGACCTATATCGAGACGAGGAGGACTGTGGGCAAGCCTTCGCCATGTTCTCTTTCATGGTCAGCTTGGGAGGCTGTGTGGGTTATTTGTTACCTGCCCTGGACTGGAGTCGTGGCTTGCTCTCCGTTTACCTCGGAGGCCAGGCTGAGTGCCTCTTTTCTCTCCTCATCCTCATCTTTGTCCCCAGTGTGCTCATCACTATGAAGGTATCTGAGGAACCCTCGCTTGTGAGCGGCAGCTTAGCAGAATCAGGATCTTCACTGGAATCAGGGACTGGTGCAATGGTGGCCGGCTGGTATGGCTTGCCACGTTCCTGCTACTACTTGCTCAAGTGCAAGCTGAGGACGCTCAAGGCTGGACCCCTACTCTGTTTACTGAAAACATGCTGCTCCATGACTCCGGCCATCTTCAGGAGCTACTGCCATGTCCCGCGGGTGATGAGGCAGCTGTGCATGGCTCAGCTATGCAGCTGGATGGCCGTCATGTCCTTTATGCTCTTTTACACAGACTTTGTGGGAGAAGGACTGTATGAGGGCGTACCCAGCGCATTACCAGGAAGTGTGTCCAGACAAAGATACGATGAAGGTCAGATCTAATTTATACAAAAGCATTTTTTAAGATTTTGCTATCTTTACATGCTGTGTGATCATGTTCTGTCTTTCTAAACGTGTATCTAATTGTGCCACACGCTCGACTAACAGTAACCTCCCTTTATCTGCATGAGGTCGTGTTAACTTTGCTCCAACTTTCTTCAATATAAGCTATCACGATGCATGATTGTTCTTTCAGCACAAAACGGAGAGAGAGCAGGATTTCAAGTCAAAGTGTACCCATCTTCCTGCTGTACCCAGTTCATCCTATAGGCCAGGAGAAAATCAGGAGAACTCTGCTCTAACTCTGATGCTTTACTTGAGCTTGCGAGTGTGCAGTTTAAATAAATGCACACAATATTTTGGCATTCTTAATCCTGCTTAAGAAAAATCATCATTACTAATCCTGCTAAACATTTTGACAGCTATATTCTGCAGATGTTCTAATACTTGGGTGTATCATAACACTGAAATATAAGCTTTAAAGGTAGATAAACCTGAACATGTTTGTTGTGTCAGGGATGTAAGAGGACCAAAATAAAAGCCCCTTTGTCTGTGGTGTATATGAAAGAGAGCTTATGATAAGAGTGAAGGTAAATCTGAGCGCATGTAAGACGGATCCATTTTCACTATGTTGAGAAATAACAGACTCATTACCAGAGTGAGCTTTGCTGGAGTTAAATGTTAAGTCTTTTTATGTTCACAGCCCATCTTTAAGCTTCCCCTCTTGTTTTCTTTTATATTCCATTGCATACTTTTCCAGCTGCTTTCAAAAAGATGTCTTTTCTTTTTCAGTCTGGGTTTTTTGAACTGGCCTCCTCATTAACCTTTTAGTCTCTTTCATTGTGACATTTTGTTTATCCAGTCAGTTCTCTTCTTCTTATTTCTCCGCTTTTATGTCCCTCTTTACAATACTTTTTTTTTCTTTTTTTTTTTACTTTTTCTCTGTCTGCTGCCTGTGCCTGCTGGACTCCAAGGAATGTCACACTCACAAAGAATTAATGTCAAGGATTCAGCACACAAAGAACATGTTCTTTCAAGTCAGGTAGACAGCCAGAGCACACCATTTCTGAGGTCTGTCTGAGTTTTGTTTGTTAAATCTGAAACACAGCAGATGTTATTACACTGTCGTTCAGCCCTCAGATGTTCCTCTGCATGTGGGTAATCTGCTTTATTCATAGTTACCTGACCTTTTTTATTTTATTTTATTTGTTTGTTGCGTTTTATTTATTTATTTATTTTTTTTTAACAGTAACTGCTATTCTCTGAGTAATCGGTTGTTCTGCAGAGGAGAACTGCAGCGTAAAGCAATTATCTGTTAGAGGTTGTACTACAAAAACAGTCATTTACTTAATTCTGCAATGGTTGCTCCACGCTTGGATTCGATAGCATTCTGACTCTGTCTTGTATCCAGGGATTGAGTTTCAGCTCTCCAGGAGTAATGATATGATTAATTTATTATTTCCACATAGGTTAGTTTGCTGCTGTTGAACTTCTGACCTACACAAGCTGAGATCAATGTGATAGCAAACATTTGAAAGTCCAGAGATGTAATCAGTTATGCTTCTGTGAATTATTAAAAAAACGGAACTAGTATACACTATATTGCCAAAAGTATTCACTCACCCATCCAAATAATCGGAATCAGGTGTTTCAATCACTTCCATGGTACAGGTGTGGACGCCACCTGTGCAACAAATCCAGTCGTGAAATTTCCTCGTTCCTAAATATTCTGCAGTCAACCGTCAGCTGCATAATGAGAACATGGAAGTATTTGGGAATGACAGCAACTCAGCCATAAAGTGGTAGGCCACGTAAACTGACGGAGCGGGGTCAGTGGATGCTGTAGCGCATACTGTGAAGAGGTTGCCAACTTTCTGCAGAGTCAATCGCTGCAGTCCTCCAAACTTCATGTGGCCTTCAGATCAGCTCAAGAACAGTGTGCAGACAGCTTCATGAATGGGTTTCCATGGCCGAGCAGCTGCATCCAACCATACATCACCATACATCACCAAGTGCAATGCAAAGTGTTGATGCAGTGGTGTAAAACACACCGCCACTGGACTCTGGAGCAGTGGAGATGCGTTCTCTGGAATGACGAATGGTGCTTCTCCATCTGGCAATCTGATGGACGAGTCCGGGTTTGGTGGTTGCCAGGACAACGGTACTTGTCTGACTGCATTGTGCCAAGTGTAAAGTTTGGTGGAGGAGGGATTATGGTGTGGGGTTGTTATTCAGGAGCTGGACTTGGCCTCTTAGTTCCAGTGAAAGGAACTCTGAATGCTTCAGCATACCAAGACATTTTGGACAATTCCATGCTCCCAACTTTGTGAGAACAGTTTGGAGCTGGCTCCTTCCTCTTCCAACATGACTGTGCACCAGTGCACAAAGCAGGTCCATACAGACCTGGATGACAGTCTGGATGAACTTGACTGGCCTGCAGAGTCCTGACCTCAACACAACCGATAGAACACCTTTGGGATAAATTAGATAAATAAGAGCAGAGACTGAGAGCCAGACCTTCTCATCCAACATCAGTGTGACTTCACAAATGCACTTCTGGGAAAATGGTCAGAAATTCCCATAAACGCTCCTAAACCTTGTGAATAGCCCTCCCAGAAGAGTTGAAGCTGTAAAGGGTGGATCGTCGTCATATTGAACCCTATGGATTAGGAATGGGATGTCACTTAAGTTCATATGCGAGTCAAGGCAGGTGAGCATATAGTGTATGAGGAGGTCAAATGTACGTGGGCATAACATGGAAAATTAATTAACACAATTTTAAAAGAAATGGTTTTCTCCTGCCATAAAGAACATGCTTTTTTGACATTAGAGTGGGCTTCTTTGTTTGGGGGGGGGGGGTCACACTTCTTAAACGGTGTCAAAAAGTAATCTAGTTAACTGTTAATTTGCCTGATGTACACTCACTGATGTAACAGTGTTTGCTGTGCTACTTTCATTGTTTTTATGGTTTAACACAAAATGTAAGTTATTGTAAGTTCAATATTTCTTCAATAACAATTTTATTGTTGCAGTAAAAAGTATGTAAGTAAGTCAACATTATGAAAAATGTATAATCGAGGCTGTAGGCATATTCTATAATAAGATTAAAATCCCCCTCTTAATGATTGTTAATATGGTACTTCAGGGACTAAAGACTGTGACTCACCGCAGCAGACAAATGGAGAACCCAAATTTATAAATGCGAACAAAGCCTCAGTGGTCCTGAAAATCATGAAATTAAATGCAGTTGCCTCACCTCTACCTGCATGACTTTAGTAGCTATGTGGCAGCATAACACAACAAAATTATGAAAAGACAGGATTTTATTATTTTTTTATTATACCAGGATATTCTAAGGTAGACTGGGCAGATTTATTGATGCAACTAAAACAGTTCTAAAGTGTGGCATTGCATTATAATTATGTTTCGAGCTCATTGTTAAACCGTTTTTATTATCACAGGTATCGTCAGTGTTTTTAAAGCAAAAATTCCCTCCATTTAAAGTAGTAATTTTTCAACCTTTTTCTGACATACAACTCCATACAATGTGTCAAGATCACCTTAAAAACTTGGTAGAAAATTGCTTTGTGACACTGCTTTTTTTCTACAATAAAGCCTAATCAAATAGAGACTAAAGCTTGCTAGAACAATAATGATCAATAATATTTCTCCATCAGTCCGTGGTTTTTCAAAATAAGGTACAGTTAAATGCAGCAATAATCATAAAAGGTTAAATGGAAATAATATATTACAGTATACCTACCTACAATGGGCTTGTTTGCTACTGCACATCTTATAAAAAGTACAACTATGAACCAATCAATCACTACAAAAGGAAAAGAATGTCCATACATTTGGCAAGAAATACTGAGCATCTACTCAATATGGGTCAAATCACTGAGGTTCTAAATATGGATTGTGGCGAAGGCATCCTTCAAAGCTGAGACAGCTGGAGTGGTTTGTTCAGCAAGAGTGGGCCAAAATGCCTGCTGACGCATTCAGAAGTCTCTCTGAGAGCTACAGCGGTTGCATGTTGTCAATGATTGCTGTTAAAGGTTGTGCAACCCCATGTTGTTGGTGGTACCATCACTTTTATCCATGCCATTTGTATTTGTTTTATGTGAATCATTCAGTTGAATTAAAACGAAAAGCAAAGTTAGATTTATGTTAAATCAGTAACAAACATGGTTATATCTTTTGTCAGTTTGCAGCTATTTGATAGGTAATGGTGGATTTTTCTCCATATCTGTGTTCCTGTATTAATGAAAGGTTTCACATGAATTTTCATGTGTTCCTCTGCTCTTTGGACCTTACATTTACCTTGTCGTTTGGTAAGACTTGGCCAGATGTTTGCTGTCTGGCTCAGTGACTAGACCAGGCTCAGGCCAGGATGTGGTTTTCCTCTGTAAACAAGGACTGGCATGTGTGTTTCTCCCCCTTCAGGCTTTTTAGAGACATATCGAAGGTTAATGTTGTGTGTTATCTTCCACGTCTATCAATCTCAACTGTGTCCATGCTTCAGAGATCTGTAAATGTCACCGAAAGGGATCTGTTCCTGCCTGTTTATGGATTTGACTAAACAAGTAGCTTTTTAGTTTATCCCACAAAATATAGACAAACCACAATAAAATGTCAAGCTATAAAAAGATAATAGATAAAAGCAAATGAGTGCAAAATTGTCTGAAAAGGTGAATTTTAAAGGAGGTGACAGTGTCAGAATGTTTAATATCCTGTGGTAGAGTTTCAAAAATGGGGAGCAGAGCAGCTGAAAGCTCTCAACCCCACAGTGGACAAGCGGGCAGATGGGAGGCTGAATGGGAGGAGGAAGACCTGGGAGTATGGCTGGGTATGTTGATGTGGAGGAGCTCAGTGAGATACAGGGGTGTGACGTTGATGGCCTTATAGGTGAGCAGTAAAATTTTATACATTATACAGAATTTAATAGGGAGCCAGTTATGTTTCTGCAGGACAGGGGTGATGTGACAGAGGGAAGGTGTTCTGGCAATAGTTTGGGCAGCAGAGGTTTGAACCAGTTTGTGTTTGTGAAGGGACTTCTTAGGTAAGCCAAACAGAAGAGAATTACAATAATCAAGACGGGCTGTAACCAGGGTGTGGACCAAAATAGCAGTTGTGTTGGGTGTGAGAGACGGGCGCAGATGTGAGATATTAAGTAAGCTGAGCGCGAGTGACATTGTTAATGTGGGTCTGGAATGACAGAGTGCTGTCGAGGATGACACCCTGAGTCATAACCCGGGGAGAGGGAGAAACAGAAGAGTTGTCAACACAAGTAGAAAAGTTGTTTATCTTGGAGAGAGTGGATTTAGTGCCAACGGGCAGGAACTCAATTTTATCACTGTTAAGTTCGAGAAAGTAGTGAGAGAACCAGGATCTGATTTCCTGTAGGCTATTGGAGAGAGAGGTGGGTGGGAGGGAGTGGGTGAGTTTGGCGGACAGGTAGAGCTGGGTGTCACTATGACCACAGAGGGAACAACTTGAGTCACTTCAGAGATTCTTAGATGACAACGGTATCCATAGTCACAGGACAAAGTTTTATACCAATGACGGTCGTCCTTCAGGGATCCTACTGTTTCTAACACTGATGACGTTCCTCTTGCAGGAATCCGTATGGGCAGTCTGGGCCTGTTTCTGCAGTGTGCTACCTCAACCTTCTTCTCCCTGGTTATGAGTCGTTTGGTTTGCCGATTTGGGTCACGATGGGTCTATGTAAGCAGTATGTTGACCTTCACCATCTCAGCTTTGGTCATCTGCATGTCCACAAGTGTCGTTCTGGTCACTGCGATGGCAGCTCTCACTGGCTATGCGTATGCAACGCTGCAGACCCTCCCTTACACACTCACCTGCCATTACCACAAGGAGAAAGAGGTAAATGCACAAATAATGGTATACTCAGTTACAGTGTGCTGACAAAATGAATGAGACTGATGAAGGTCATTTTTTATTTTTATTTTTTTTTTCTTATCTCATTTCAGATCTACATGCCAAAAAGGATAACCAAAAGCATACATAAGAATGGTGTAACCAGCAAGCGGGATTCTGGTCATTTGACTTCTGTGAAGGGGGAGGAGGGCACTTTGAATCATAAAACGGGCTCTCCTCCGTGGAATACCCACTTAAGCCAGGATAGTTACGAATACTATCCCATCCCACAAAACCAAAATGGCTCATCTCACGGCTCCAGTGCTACGGACCAGGACGAGGCTGAGTTGGGATATGAGAAACGTGGCGTGGGCTTGGACTTTGCTATCTTAGACAGCACCTTTCTCCTCTCTCAGGTTTTCCCCACCCTCTTCATGGGGATGATTGTTCAGTTCGCACAGTCTGTTACTGCCTATATTGCCTGCTCTGCCATCTTCGGCACCGTTGCCATCTACCTTGCCAGTCACATTGTCTTTGACCAAAAAGACCTCAGAAGCTAAGACTTGATGGAAAAGATGAGGGAGTGGGGGAATCGCAGTCATCTGGGTTCCGTGGATGGAGCTTGAGCGTGCACCACTCATGCCAGAATGCCTTGTGCTTGTACAGTCGGTGTAAGTGTGGCAGACTGTGAGAAAAAAAAACGCTGTAGAAAGGAAACCGTCACAGAAGCTGAGTGATTTGCGGTTGCCATGTTACAACAGAAGCTGTCACCTGCAACCTAAAGAGTCAATAGCAACCCTGTGCACAGTTTAAGGTGTGGTACACTATGCTGAAAGCTTACATTTTGCTACAAAAATATCCGTTTGTGACATCATTTCTGTCAATCTTCTTGCTCAGGTACCACGAAACCGATTTACTGTAGAATTCATTCGCCTCAGACACGGGGCTTCTAGTCTTTTTAATCTTTATTAAAAGTTTGTGAGCTATCCCTAAATTTAAAAAAGAGGTCTTGAAAGAGTTTTGAAACATTTTAAATCATTTTGGCTTTTCTATGTTTATCATTAACGTCATAAAGGTACCGTAGAGACTGCTCATCATTTTATTTATTTATTTTTAAAAGGACCTGTGTAAGAAAATCTCTTTTTTCATAGATATCCAAATCATATTAAAAAGGTTTGATTAAGAAATAGGTCAACATATCAAACCGTTTGATTACAGCACTAAGACACAACAAAGGTCTTCTCGAGGCAGTTTCAGAGAGAGCAAACGAGTTTAGTGCAATCCAATTCAGTCCAGTTATAAACCCATTATATTCCAATGAAATCCAGTTTTTGTAACCCAATAAAATCTAATTCATTCTGGTTGAACCCAATCCATTATATTTTTATTCATACATGCCAATTCATTAAAAAGGCAGCCTAGCTAAAGAAATCAACCGATTGCGTTGAATCTTCATTTCATTCAGTCACTCAGGACTAAGCAAGCGCGGCACGTCAGTCATCTGTGGAAATTATATTCAGGGAGGGAAATGCTCTGCTTGACTCGTTGGGAGCTGAGAGGACAGGACAGTGATGCCAATAAATACATGAGAAATATTTCCAGGGATGCCTGCGATGAGACGAATAAAAAATAAATAAAAGTAAACACAAAGTTAATGACAGCAATCATACTAAAAGTGTAAAAAGCGCAAAAAAAACAAAAAACCTACTGCATCATGGGAGGTCTTCAAAGAGCCTAGCCCTTAAAATAAATAAATCTTGTAATGTTCTCTAAAAGCCCTCCAGGGTCAGAATATTAAATTTTAAGTATTTAATTGAGTACCCTATAAATTGACGCTCTACAAAGACACTTGGCCCTTAAGTGATTAATATGTAAGGGGATACATTTTTATGTGTGGGATTTCATCTGGCTGGTGCATAGGTGTGGCCGAGTTATCATCTGCATAGCAATAGAAAATGATGCTGTCCTGTCTAATTTTTTTTACTTTAAATATGCTTACAATTTTTTTTTTAAGTATTTCAATATTTAAATCTAGTTCAAGAAATGCGTCTGAGAATATTGACAGAAGCTCGGAACGAGAAATCTAGTTGGACAATGCACCATAGCAAAAATAAGTGTGTTTTTTTTTTTTTTGTTTTTTTTTTTTTTTAAATTTCCACTTTGGGCAAAAGAAACAGCCAGACACTTGAGAGAGCTGTAATTAAGACTGTGCCTAGGGTTTATTAATAAATCTAAGTGGTACTTTCCCAGGCAGCACGGTGGCTTAGTGGTTAGCACTGGTGCCTCACAGCAACAAGGTTCCTGGTTGGACTCCTGGGTCGGGTGGGAGACCTTCTCTGTTGAGTTTGCATGTTCTCCTCGTGCTTGTGTGGGTTTCCTCCGGGTACTCTGGCTTCCCCTCATAGTCCAAAAACATGCGTGCTAGGTTGACTGATGATTCTTAATTGCCTGAATGTATGTGCGCGAGTCTGAAGGTTGCTTGTTTAAATATATGTGGCCCAGTGACGGACTGGCGACCTGTCCAGGGTGGACCCTTGCCAGGGTGGACCCCTCCCAGGGTGGCTCTGGCAGACCCCTGTGACCCTGTGCAGGATTAAACGGGTATAGAAAATGGCTGGGTAAATGTCTATCACTCCTCCTCTAGCGTCTAAAATGAAATGTAATCTGTAAAATGTATCTAGAGGCATTATGATGTCTTATACTAAAATGCTAATCTGTTTCATGTATAATAAGAATTGAACCATTTCTCATTTTGATGTAGCCAGTTATTATACAAGTTATATTTGACTCTTCAAGCTGAATTAATCCTGATGACATCCTTTGACATGGTCAGGGTTATTTGGACAACATGTATAACAGCTGTTTTCACTGGGTAAGTGCTCTCCATGATGAGTAAAATAGATTTCTATGTAAAATAGTTTGATAACGTTTATAACTGAAGCTGTACTTTACTATTACTTTAGCTTTTCCCAAATAAAAGTAATTTAGTATGAAACAGATTTACTGAAACTATATTATATACAATTTGACTTTTATCAATCCCTATGGGAAGTTTGTTATGCAACCTGCTGAGGAGAAGTTGTCATGGTTTAGGAAAAAAGCTATTTAATTAAACTGGAATACTGCATCAAATCACGCCTTTAGATTAGATTATCAAATAATCTATAGTGTACCTGCTCATCTGGTCACACCTGCCTCTGATCAGGGACATGTAGCTGTGACCCACATAGTAAAAATATGGAGGCACATTTCATAGCAATCATTCTTCAAAATGCCAAAAAAGGGTAAAAAAAAACCAAAAAAAACCAACAAGGTTTGCAGTAAGGGAGACATTTGGTTTTATGCAAGTATGGGTACTATACCGTATTACCGGCTAAAGGACATGCAGAGTTTACGTGTGCGGATGGACGTGTATGAGTGTTTGTGTCGTATTCGGTTTTGTTGCAACTTAGTCCTCTCTTTCCCTTTTTCTTAAACCCTGGTCTTTCAGTTTATATTCAAATGACAATCTAGGACATTCATATGGGTTTGTTATCTAATCCTGGTGGTAAACAAGTTGGGTGATGTGTTATGGATATCTAATTTATAGCACCTGTTCTTGAAAAATGCCAAAAAGAAAAAAAAATCTGTCCTGCAGTAAGGAAGACATTTGTTTTATTGTGTATGCTGATGGGTTGAAGGACACACACACACACGCACATGCACACATACATATACATATATATAGTAAGAAGATGATACAACCAATATTGTGACACAAGAAATTGACTGTTTTTTTTTGTGTGTTTTTTCGTTTTTGTGTTAAATCCTGCTGGTCTGATCTTTCACAGGGCGTTTGAAACTTGGCTCAGCAGATACAAATGGTCCTGACTAGAGTTGTGCTCAGCGCGGAAGAAGACAGCATTTGTCATGTCATGCTGATGTTACTGCTGAGCAGCCAGTTTATCATTTTCACCCTGAAATTAAATGGAAAATATTGTCTGTCAGCAGCTGCAGTGTCAGAAAAATGTTTTTTTTCTAAGTGCCTGTGTATTTTTCATCCATCTTTTGTAAATGTGTAATAATTTATTTTCTTTTTATTACAAAATGGTCTGTGTTGAACTGTTGGACTCTGTGAAGGCTGTTTCTGTGAAAAAGATAACTTATTTGTATAGAATTGCTATAGAAGCATCCCCAACGCTATAATTTATTTGAACAATTCTCACTTTATCCCACACTTCTGGTAACACCACAGAGCATATCACCAATATCCAAACTGTCAGATAAACTGATATTTTCACTGGAAGTGCAGTGTTTCTGAGCTGAGAATGCATATTACATACTGAGGGGTATTATTATTTAAATCCCAATACAAATACGTTATTTTGACATTTCTTCTCTATCTGTGTGTTTATAATTTGTTTCCTCTAATCAAAGGGTTTGTTATATTTTATTAAGCATAACGTGCTCAAATATTGTATACTGGGTGGGTGGAAGTGTTTTCACTCGTTTTCCTGGACTTGTATGTCCAGTTTATTATAAATTAGTGCCATTGGTCAGACTGTGGAGGCCAGAAGTTGTTTTGATATGTTTTCATTTTTCTACAAGATTTCTGTCGCTTTTGTCATTGTCCTTAATTAATTCAGCCATGACAGTTGTTTTTCATCTTCATTATAAATCTATCAGATTGTGTACAAGTACGCAGTTACCAAACAGATTTTATACAAAATTAAAACAACAAACTGCATTTTAATGAGACCTTGCCTCCCTGTGTAATTTTGTGAAAAGTCTCTTTGTCAAAAAAGCTTCTTGCTTTGTGTTTTGCCGTTAAAACCATAAGAGAAAAACCTTTAGTTCCACGGTTAATCAAAATTACATTTTTCAAACATCTGCTGTTTCAAGTGAGTATTGAATATCTGCGGACGGGGCCTCGCCGGTGAGTTTTACATGGAAATGGTGCCACCCTTCGGAAATGTCAAGGAACTGGTGTGCGCCGAGGAGCTGCTGGTGCGCAACTGCGTTGTCCCCACTGACGCACTGGCATGCTGCTGGTGGCATAATCTCTGACATGGAAAAGACGATAGGCTCGCATGTTGCAGGGAACGGCATGCTGCAAACGTGTACCGTTTTATTACGACTTTCCAAAGTTTGTTTTTTTCCTCCCCTCATAGTTCTCACGAATGCACAATGGGAGAAACACGGGTGGACATTGCTAAATATGCCGTGATTGTAACGTCACTGTGGGGGCCGCCGTTACACGGTCGCGCAATAAAACCTGGGGGGGGGGGGGGTCCTGCTCAAGGACACGACAGGGGGTGAAATGCCGACCACACAGAGGTCTTGAACCCTGGTCTTTGCGGCTGATTTGTAGTGGGTGCCCCGCTGCTTCTGTGCCTCAAACTGGTATGTCATTATAGACACAGGAGGAGAAAGGAAGAAAAAAAATTAATGGGAAAAGTTCTTCAAAGGCAGGGAACTGGGAGAAGTGGGACCACAAGAGCCCTGTCATTGCTCTCCGGTGACAAGTGGGCCTGTTTTTACACCTTCATTCTAAATAAGGAAGCGGCCTGACAGACATATGACCACCGACCCAATTTGGGAGCAGCCCGTGTGCCCCATCACATCCCAGGCCGCTGGGACGCCACCAATAAGCTTGCTTCCCCTCCAGTCCAACAGTGACAGTAGGCTGTTTCCCTCAAACCACCACTGACTTAGTGTTTTTCCCTCGCTACCCTTGTATTATCTCAGCGGTGAAGTCAGCATGATGTCATCAAGGGATGCGATATCCTTGGAAAGGTTGCATCAGGGTTTTTGGTGAGTGATTGCCTGGAGGTTTTATTCCGAACTCTTGCTGAGAGAGACTGTCAGAGGGAAGAGAGAGAGGAGGAGAGAGTGCGTGTGTGTGTGAGAGAGAGGGGCGCGGAGGAGCTACAAAACATGGTAATCACCACCACTAACATCACCATCACCATCACCATCACCTCTAGCTCTGCCGCGCACTCTCCCGTCTCCTCTCCTCCTCTGCACCGGGGCTTGCGTCTCAAACCCACAGCCCTGATCTGCTCACCAAAAATAACCCTCAGCCAGCATGCCGAAGGAAGCAAAACAAGAAGAGCGGTATTTTTAGGGCCATTAATTTCGACCACGTGGCCCGAAGGTAAACCGGATGGCCGTTGCGCAAAGGTTCCTCGTCAGTATGTCCTGCGAGGCCGGCACGCCGCACTGGACGCTGACCGCCGTGGTTCTCCTGGGCTTTCTGCTGGGGATCGTGTCAGCGTACCCTTTACCAAGCGGCAGGACGAATGCAACTTTGCTGGAGAAACGATGGGAGACCCTCTTCTCCCGCTCTGTACTGGGGATCTCCGGGGAGAAACCGGAGCTGAACTGGGAGAGTGACTATCTGCTGGGCATCAAAAGAGTGCGGAGGCTCTACTGCAACGTGGGCATCGGGTTTCACCTTCAGATCCTCCCCGACGGCAGGATAAACGGTGTACATAATGAAAACCAGTACAGTGAGTTATACCTCCACCAATGTAATGCAATAGACATAAAAGAGAGGTAGAGTCAATAAGCATGGATCTGCGATGCGCACGCTAGTCTACCCCCTCTATTAATCTGCATGACCATATCTCATCCGTCACAGAGGGACAATTGGATTTCTTCCACGGCAAAAAACATATCTATTAAAAAGAAGTATCCATCAGCCCTAAAGACCCCCAACCCCCTCACCCCTGTACCTCTCTCTCGCTCTCTCCCTCTCTCTCGCTCCCTCTCTCTCTCTTTCCTCTTCCCCTCCTCCTCAAGCTCAACCATGTCATGAATGTATGGACGCTTTTAGACACAACTTATTTTTACGCAGCCCTGTGAGGGCGGTCCAGAGACCAGCGGCCGTGCACGCCAATGCA
The DNA here is from genome assembly GCA_014839995.1 of Xenentodon cancila. Classification (NCBI taxonomy): domain Eukaryota; kingdom Metazoa; phylum Chordata; class Actinopteri; order Beloniformes; family Belonidae; genus Xenentodon; species Xenentodon cancila. The sequence continues at coordinate 11,952,138 of CM026199.1, forward strand.
ATTAACTGCAATAACCAGCATGCGCTTAATTGGACCGGATGCAAATACAAGATGGAGCGAAAGATGCTGAACAAAGGCTCGGCATGCTGCATAGCAACCTGCAAGGTTACACCCATAGACGCAGAGAAAGCAGAGTGCTACAGTCAACCTGATAAAAACACTTGGATTGGTATGTATTTATTTTTCCTGTCTGATTTAACAATTCCGTGTCCCTTTTCAGGTCTAATAGAGATCTCTACGGTGGAAAGAGGAGTGGTGAGCCTCTATGGAGTGAAGAGTGAGCTGTTTGTCGCAATGAACAGCCGTGGGAGGTTATACGGAACGGTAGGTATGCACAGTATTATATTTGTTGCCCAGCAATATTACTTGATTGGAGCTTCCATCTGCATTTTTTCCCCAGTCATATCATATAATAGGTTTCAAAAACTTTTTTTCTGCTTAAATAGTTTGTTGCAAAATCCATATATATATGTATATATATATATATATATATATATATATATATATATATATATATATATATATATATATATATATATATATGTATATGTATGCATTCCATTGGGAATTTATAAAGCTCTATTTAAAGCAAGTGCAGGAGGCATGTTGGCCTATGGGTAAATAATGATGAGGTTAACAGATGCAGGGTGCAGAGCCCAGGGCTGAAATGTGGTCCTGTGTGAGCGGAGGTGGGAAACCCCCCGGTGCTAAGAAACCTGTCAGCAGAACTGAAAATCGATTCAAACTATAGAGCTTATCTTGCAGGGCAGTGGGTCTCTCTCACACACAGCACACACACACTTGGGAAGGGACAAGAGCACAAACCCTCAGAAATGAAAGGGACTTTTCCGAAGTACTTTGACAGTATTGTATTTAAGGTAAAAGAGCAGGAGCCACCAGCACCGTGGATATTTGCCAGGCATTATCACAAAGTCTGCCAGGGAAATACCAGGTTTGAGCTGAAAATAAGACACAGCGCGCCACAAACCATCTTAATTAAATGCTATTTCAGTGAATGTGTCGGAGGTATTGTTTAATTCCCGGAGATGTTCGACGGCACCGATGGTTTCTAAGAACTTCTTCTGATGTGCAGACAGTTTTCCTCCATCTCTTAGCTACAGCACTCCTATTCAGGGAGCCGGGGCTCTGCTGGAGCCGGTCCCAGCTGTCTTTGGGCAGAGACTGTGGATACAACCTGGACCGGTCACCATTATTGATATCTATATATCTGTTATTGCTGTGCAGGGGCTGGACCATCAGCTGATAGCAGATCTGTTGCTGTTGGTAGGCATGCTTGTAACATGCAGGAATGCTAAATCAGGCCATGTAGAAATTATTCAAACATGACATTTTTACACTGAGATTCTGTCAAAATTACAAGAGGATCGATAACTGATGTTGGCTGACAGAGTCGGTTCTGTTTTCAGTCTAAACGGTCCACATCTACCTGTTTTTATCCTTTTCACACATGACAAAGGTATTTGTAGAATTACTCGTCTTGTAGGAAGCATAATTGTTTTTGCTTTTAAGCAGAGTACTCACTGATGGATATATAAATGTCCCTGGTGGTGAGGGAGGTCATTGAGTTAAGTAGCGCTCTGCAGACACATGGCTTGTTGTGGGACACATATTTGACAGACAGAATGCGAGCTGGTTATCTGCTCGTGAGTGATGAAGCGTTAGCTCGTGAGCAGGCTGATCTGATAAGAGATTGAATTAGGCCACATGGTTTCTGATGGAGAGTATTTGCTTTGCAGCTGTACAGATGCCCTACCAGATCAGCATATTGTTCTCACTCCGGCAGATATTAAAGAGATAGACACTACAAATTGGTATAATATTTTAATAGTAAATGCTTCTATAGTGGCTTTATTTTTTCTGATATTTCTTATTTTGAGCTCCAACCTATTTCCACAAAAACTGGGATGCTGTATAAAATTTAAATGAAGCCACAAATACAAATTAGTGACTTGCAAATAAAAACCATACATTTAATGGGAAATGTAATAAAAAAAACATTTGACCTGACTTTTTTTATTATTACTTTAATGTTCGCTCATGTTGAATTTGAATGGCAAAATGTTTCAAAAGAGTGTTACAGGAGAATGTTTGTTACTGTCTTGCATCATCTAACAAAACTCTGTACCAGTTTGGGAATAGTTGCTATCATATATTATTATTATTATTGTTGTTGATATTGTTGTTGTTGTTGATATTATTATTATTATTATTATTATTATTATTATTATTATTATATTTTCCTGCTCATGAGGATTTCAGTTCCAGTTCGGAGCCTCCACTGCTGCAGGTTTTGTACTTTGTGACGTGCCAAATGTTTTCAGTAGATGACGGGTTTGGGCTGCAGGCCAATTTAGCAGCTGGACCTCTTCATTCCAGACCCATGGTGTGTGCAAAGCGTAATTTTGAAATGTCTTGCTGAAATAAGCAAGACCTTCACTGAAAAGGTTACCCGCAGGCAGCCTGTGCCTTTACAGACGTGTTGGGTAAACTAGTGTGGACGATGCACGCCCACACCACCCAGCTGATATGTTGAAACTGTGTGCTTATTAAAACCATGTGGTTTTTTTCCTCTTTAACAGCAGGACACAGAGTTCATGACTTAAAAAAATAATATTCACAGATTTCAATGGCCAAACCACAAGACAGTTTCAGCTTCTCCTCAGCTCACATTAAGAACTAGTTTATACATTTTATCTTTCTTTGCAGTTGTTATTTATATATATGCCATTTCTCTTTACGTTATTTTTCTCAGTTTTTGGGTCTGTCCAGTGTGCACAAAGATTTCCACAGATTCTCCAAATCTTTCAAATATTTCCAGTCATAAAGATGATGGAATCTCTGAATTCAAGTTTAATGCTAACAAAAACTTTATTAAAGTGCTGAAACATTTTTCGTGCATAGTGATGAACCCAATCCAATATTTACTTCTGTTACACTCTTTAATATCCAAGTCAGACATGTTTAACAAGTCATTTTTTGTCTCGTTTTAACCATTACACTCCTTCTTTCTCTTGCTTTATTCAGTGCAAACGTTTGCTGGCAACAAGCACAAATGAAGCACACATTTAAAACAAACAGCTCAGTTTCAGCACCAACAACAACATTCTGTTTATAATTTACATTTCATTATTGTTGAGGGTTTTTACAGCATTTTGGGAGAAAATGTGCTTTGACATGTTAGTAGATACCTTTGTTTGCATCTGTGCCCAAAGTTGGATGAGGAGGTTGAAGCTACACTCATATCTGTTTGTAAATGCTCTGATTGTGCAGTTAGTGCACGTTTGACCTCAGAATAAAGTATAGAAACATGAAAACAAAAACAAACAAATAAACAGCCATGTCTATTAAAATCAATCCTGAACCTCACGTAGTAGCGTGCTTGACTGGACTCATTGAATTTCAGGGGAAGAAAATCGTATAAACATCTTTTAACAGCAATTCTTCCTATATTTTAGGCTCAAAATGATACCAAAAGTTATGTTAATTTTTGAGGTGTAAAAGCATCACTTGACAGATTTTTGTTACTTCTGACAAGTTGCTTCCATGTCTCAAGTTTTTACACAAAGTTTAGTTAACTGACCCCTGACTGACCCCTAGTATGTTTACATTTAAACACCAGATGACCAATTTTCCCTTAAAATATCTAAACTTTACTTCAAAAGTTCCAGTGTGCCATTTAAGATGATTTGCAGGCAGAAATGGCTGTAATATTCCATCAGTTCAGAGTTAAAAACAAAACAAAAAAAAGTGTTCTTATCTTTTGAACAAGTATTTTATTTCCAAAAACTAAGTAGGTCCCCTTTTTTGTGACTGCAATGGGATACAACCGAAGCTCAGCAGGGACAAATTAAACACTAGCTGGACTTTTCTTTCTTTTTTCCCCCTGAATGCTTGGAAGCAGGAGGGTTACATAGGAACGCTGAAGTTACATAATATATGCTAGATGACTCAGCATCACGGAAGTCACCTTTAAGATTTGTGCTTCTTTAGTATTTGTTGGTTTAAAGGACACATTTGTTGAACACAGAAACTTTATGTGTAATCCTAAAGGCTAGGTAGGAGATGTCCGAAAAACCGGAATGAGACAGTGAGATTTTGTAAAATTAAACAATTTAGAAAGTCGATCCCTCTTCCTTCAGACCACCACACCTCTGAAGCCACACCTCCGAAGCCACACCTCTGAAGCCACACCTCCGAAGCACACAAAAAGGACAATTCCTGTTCAGTTAAAAAAAAAAAACGTGCGGACACACCGTCACCGGTCCAATCACTTCGTTAGTGTCACTCAATGATTGGATGGTGGTTTTAGAGCCATTTTACTTACACAGATGATTGATATTTTTTTGTTTTGACATGAGAGTGTTTAATAAATTGTTTATTGGTTTGTAAACAGAATGTCAGTTTAAATAACAAAAAATGCTTCAGAAAAATATTTCTTCTTGTGAACCTTTGCGACATGGTGTCATCTTGAGGGTTAAGGTAGCAGATGATGTCAGTCACCGTTGTTTGGTCTTATTTAACACAACGTAGTAAAGCACAGTGACCCAGGGGAAGGTCTGGACTTCAGGTCCCTACAGGTGGTCTTGTAGCACCCGTTGCTCAGCAACCTGATCAGCTCTTATGTCTATGAGTATCTGTGGCCACACACGCGAAGTCCCTCCTCAGTAACGAGCGTGTTGAAGTCTTCCTAAAGGGCCGTTTACTGTTTGCTGTCTGTGTCCTGAGCAGCTGATTAACACGAACGCTGTGTGTGTGTGTGTGTTTTTTTTCCCCCTCCAGACAGTCTTCCATGACGAGTGCAAGTTCAACGAGACCTTGCTTCCAAACAACTACAACGCCTACGAGTCTCTGGTTTACAGAGGATCCTACATAGCACTGAGCAAGCATGGCCGCGTGAAGAAAGGCAACAAGGCCACTACTGCCATGACTGTGACGCACTTCTTACCCCGAATATGACGAGAAAGATCTGGCAATAACAAACTTATTTGCACATGTGGATTATTTTCCAGGTAACACAAATACCATATGCGTTCGAACAAACAAAAGACAACATGGACTTTAAAAGAAACAAACAAAGTTATATCTGATAGTATTTATTCAAACTTTATATGTATATTTGGGTAGTTTACTTTGTTTTAGAAATAATAGAAATGCCATTCTGTGCTGCTTTTATGAGTTTTGTCATTTTGTGAAATGAAGGGATTAGACCGGCATCATTTGTCCCTTTAGTTTTTATGGGTGTTTGCTGAAACTGGCTGTGCCCTCGCCCTGCCAGTGGGTGACAGTTCACCTTTTTTTTTGGGAGGGGAGGGGAGGGGGTGAATGGGGATGTTGATGTCTCACAGAAACATGTTCTAAGAAGAAAATGTAGAAAAAGATGAAAGTGAAGGTAGGCATGAAGTTTCCACACCGAGGAATGCTCTTTTATTTAAAACAAACAAAAAAAAAAGTTTTGTTGTTATTCATCAAGAACCTAGACATTTCCCATTTACTATGTTTGATTGTCACTGTCAGGGCAACTAGAGCACTTGTAAACTGGTCCGTGTCGTTCCTTGTTTTGTCATCAAGTGGCTGTGCCTTGAATTCCTTCTTACGGCCCCCTTTGCCCTTGCATGCGAGAAATGTGGTGCTCAAGTCAGAAATAGGAATGATACGTAAGTCATCACTCCCTCAGACGCCACTGGGGACTTTAGCCCAACTCTTTGAGGGTGTGAAGTGTCTCCACTTTATTCTCTTTTCCATAAATCAGTTAAGTAATTGAGACTCTTTGCTGCACACGATGACTCCAGAGGAGCTTCTTGTAGATTGGGATCAGCGCTCGATCCTTCCACGTCACGTCCAAGGGAGCTTTGACAATCCCGGGTTTCATTTTCACAAGTTCAGCAGCCCGGTCATGGAGCCAGACTGAGTGCGTGACTGTGCTCTTCGTCTGTGTATGTTCATGAACTCTGAGGATGCATGTACAATTGTTTTAGACTCGCTTCACTTCATCTTTTTGGTCATTTGCTCGATACCGAGGGCCAATCTGTGTAGCAGAATACCACAAATCGAACGCTGAGCGTCTCTGCCCTGCTCTGTTTTAACACCCCCACCTCTAACTAAGCTCATGCTCTGTTGTGTTGGGACTAAACATTTCACCACTGACCCCCCTCACGACTAACTATTCGGCTACTGTTTTTAGAGACGCGTTTCAGCGATGGGAGCAGCTTGGCTTTTACTGGTTTGATGACACCTAAAAGTTAGGTTTTGAGTTGATGCAGAGATTACTTAACTTACTGAGTACTGTATGTCACTGATTAATCATATCACTGTAAATAAGACAGTTTTCTGTGTTAACTGGAAATAATCTGAACGTTCCAGTTGGGCAGAGAGCAGGAACCAGCCGGTGCGATGTTCATAATGTTCCTTGTTTGTTTTTTGAAAGCAATGCTCAACATTACTAAAAGTGTGATAAGATAAATAAGTTATCCCAGTGTTTTAAGCTACGTATTCAGATTGTTCACTGAGGTGCAGGGGGTCTTTTTTCGATACAAATACGAAATAATGCAGCACAAACAACTGGAATAGGTGTAATGCTCACGCTGCTCTGTCAGATGTACTTTTTTTTTTTTTTCCAAACAATTGAAAGTAAATAACAAACCCAGCAGAAAACAGCAAAGGGCGGATTTATGTGGAACTCTGTATGTTTGTTGGACTTGACGCGGATGAGAATAATGTGTGGATAAGACACCTGAGCGCGTGGCTCCTCGTCTGTCGACGTCGGGCCTGACGGTCAGCTCAGGGCCCTGGGAATCTCGTGCATCTGAGCCATTTTTGTATCAAGGTCAGAGACGTGGGCGACCCGTCCCCAGTGTTTCCCACATCGGCATTGAGTTCTGGTCTGTTGCAGCAACTTTTATTCGTTGCTTTACATAGTGCTGCAGCTGTCAGGCTCGTTCTTGGAAAGCGAAAGAATGGCTGCAATGTGACATGCAGGTACTGATGGGTTTTATTTATTTATTTTTTTATCGTACATATGAGCAGCGTTTTAAATCCTGTAATGAGGTGCATTTCAGCTGGAGTTTTATTCATTTTGGAACAAGCTACTGGTACAAGAGCAACGTAGCACAGCTCCTCCTGTAGGTGTGTGATTTTACCTCATACCCTCCATCATAACTATAATTCACTGACAACAAGGTTGTGAGCTATAGGTTATGTGCCCTTTAAGCTTAAGCTTCTGTTTTGTAGCAGAGACAAATGTGCAGTAACTAGTGAGGGCGTGTGTGTGTACACGTATGTATCTGACCGCCCAAACACACTCCTGTCGTGTTGTTTCTGCCAGAGTAGAAGACAGAGGTGGTATCTGATCAGTTCACCTTGCATGAGGAGTAACAGGCCATTGTCTGGCTGTGCAAGCTGAAGCACTGCGTTGCCCTCGCAGGAGAGGACGAAGGGTTGGGAAAAAAACAGCCCTTGATGAGTATGTGTTGAAAGAAAGCTGTGGTTTGAGCTGGTAGATTTGTAGCAAAAGCCAATGTAAAAAGAATCAAACGCTTCCAGGAGAACGACACTTGAGTAAAGCATCTAATGGACTGCATACTGTGATCTAAAAGAGCAACTCCCAGGATGTCATGTATGTTTCTGAATGTTGACACCACTGATTATTGTCTTTAGATTTTGCCTTGAGCATGTTATTACTCATCTTGACTAACGAGCCTTTATTATATCACTCTGATTGGGAAATGACTACTGGTAGCATTGTTTTTTCTTTGTCTTTAATTTCATGACATTTTAAAAATTATTTTTATTTATTCTTTTTTTTTTTTTTTTAAATGGAGTGCAATTTTCTTTGCAGGAGAAGACACTGTTTTCTCCTGCTCTTGTCAAAACAGGCTGATGTGCAAGATCAAACTTGGTTGTTTTGATGTGTTAATTACCGTCTGCTATTTCTGGCTTATCGTGGTGCGCTTCAGAGGACGCTGTCATCACAACAGTGGTTTGAGCAGCAGAGTGGGAACTGTAAAGTCACAATCGCTTCTCAACCTGTGAGGCACAGCTGATACGTTGATCTTGCGGGGAGTGAAGCTGGTGACAGATTTTCAAAGGGCGCCAGTTGAAAGTCTGAAGGAAACATTGCTGTTACCAGTTCTACAACTTTTGCATGATGCTGTTATGAAGCAGAAAAAGTTGTAGCAGTACAGCAGTGACAAAGAGAAGGTAGTCAATGGTGAGAAAATATCTCTTTTCGACATCACTTCCTTAATTCCTCAATCTGCATGTAGAGTTCTGAGTGGACTAGATATGTCTTACCCCTTTGATTAAGGATCCAGTGTCTGGATTTTGCCATTGTGCTGGTTTTAAAATGTGTTGGTTCACGGGGAACTGGAGGTCTGTGGGCAGATCTGGGATCAGACGTGTGTTTCCCTGTGTACCGGCAGCCTTTGTGTTTCTCTCTCAGTTATCTATTCCTGCACTGAGGGGAGAGTGCTTCCTCAGAGTCCCCCTCCTCTTTTTGAACATATACCTCACCTTCTGCCTTAGTTCCGATTATTGAAATGATTGTAAATTAGTTTGAAACAACAGACTTCTCCAATCATTTGTTTCTGAAAAAAAAAAAAATATGACGAGTAAGTAAAAATACTATATTACAAATGGTTTTCCTTTTATTTTTGTACGTATGTGCTGTGCACAGCAGTCAACTGTATTCCTGAGATGACAATAAAGGATTTTTTGTAAAATCTTTTGTGAATGAATTAATTAGATTTGTGTGTTTCAATTACTTCACACTAAATAACCCTGAAAAAACGTGAATTAATGTTTGAGCTGGGATGAAGTTCTGTGAAGTTCTGGTGAAAATTTTAACATAAAGTCAGTCATGGTCTGTAAAGTGACTTAAGACGGACTAGAGCGCCCCCTGCTGGGGAAGAGGTGGGACGGCAACAGTCTGACAGGAACATACAGAAATCAGTTTTGTTTCTAGTTATAAATAATTTAATGAAGTGTTATTAGCAAAAAAAAAAAAAAAACCAAACAAACAAAAAAACCTTTTGACCTTTTCCTATATGATATTCAGTGTTTGGGTTTATTTATCTTTTAATAACCCCCCTGTTTGTACATAAGAATGGTTTTAATAAACTGTTACAATGCCCTGTAATAAATAAATAGGTTTGTACTGTAGAAAATTGTGCTGTGTACTGAAATTATAACTAAAGAAGAGAGAATGGATGGCTAAAATGACCAAATGAAAAGAACTGGCTAGGAACTGATTTGGCACCAGCACTGTCTCCAAACCTGAACTCTACCAGGCGTCTATGAGATTACACACTGAGGGAAGCGGGATTGTTTGTATTAGCTTGGAAAGATTTCTTAATCCCCAACAAAACATCTCATTTGCCTGATAAATATTTTATTTCTGGGTTTCGTAACATAGCTTTTGTTTCTTTTCACTTTTCTCACTTTGTTAGAGAACCATAACATACAGCCATACACAAAAAGAAAATGCATTCCCTTCCTGTTAAATACGAGGCGTTAACCAGGAATGGGGTGACTTCCTTGATGTTGACGGAATGTGGAAATAAACCATCCGAAGCCATGTGTATGCCAGGAAAAAAATGTCTGTTTTGAATAGCTGTGCACTGCAGTGACCACTTTAAATGAAAGGAAAATGAGAGCTTTGCCTAAACAAATACCCACAAACCTCAATGAACCGAGGCAACGCAAAGAACAGTGGACTAAAAGGCCTCCAGAACAAGGCAAGAGAATGCCAAACAGAAAATGAACGCTTCAAATTACTGCTGTGACGATGGTCCTACAAGCTGTTGAATCCGGGTGTGTACTTAGTTTGTTTTTTTTAAACAGTTTCTGCATCTGAGGTGACGCTGTGTAATATGCCACATGTTGTTTTGCCTCATTTTAAGATGTAATAAGGACTGATTCATTTTACTCTATTGTGTGCTGGGATATAAAACCTTAATGTTCTTCTTCTTGACAGTCTGCGAGTTTTGTATCAGTGAACAAAAGACACAAACACAAACACAATCAAGAATAAATACTTCTACTACTAGTTTAGAAGGACACTTCAAGGCCAGATATGTTGCCTTAACTAAAAACAAATAAAACCATGTGGACTGGGATTGGATGAATCAGTCGCTTTTAAGTTGTCTGCTAAAATCCTGACATAAACACATCCATAACCCAAACTGACAAAGAAAAATGTACCAAACCATTAGTTGGAATATGGAGTAAGTAAGTGAATTCACCTGCGGCCACCTGCATACGAGTAGGAAACCTGTGATGTTTGAAGCAGAAGTGAGTAGAAGCTTTCAGGTAACTTCATGAACGTGGTTATGACATAACCTGCAAACATCAGGGCCGAGTCCATAAAAGATCAGGTCGCACACGAAACAACTGTAAGCCTTTTCTTACACGAAAACCCTTATTTATAAAGGATTAACTTGTGATAAAAATGTGCACTTCACACATTCTTCAGACCATGCTTTGGAGAAACTCAAACCTAATTTAAAAATGTAAAAAAAAAAAACACCTGTAAAAACGTAAAACGAAGAAAATGTGCACTCTTATTTAATTGTGGGTGTCCACAGCTGCAGCTGAGCTCGACAGTCATGTGTGAGTACTGCTGCCCTGGTGTTGTTAGGAGATATTTCTTATGTAGTTTTAGAACGAGCGTAATTATACAGCGCTCACTCTGATTTTCTAATACAGATGGCTCATGAGTTTCCAATCACCGTTTAAAAAACAAGACATACAGTTTACTCCATCTGTTCATCTGTACCTCTTTCCCAATTATCTCCCTTGCAGGTCAGTATACCTCAACATATATGTGTCCATCTGTTACAGATGAAACAAGGTCTGCCAAACTTCTCAATGTTTAAGCAGATGTGCTTCTTAACCATTCTCATGAGCTACCCTGGCAGGGTCCTTAGTTTGGAGATTGAAGCGCTGTTTTCTTTTGTTGCTGTTTTCGGTTCTGTATGTTCGTTCCACTTCAGAACTGATTCTCCAAATAAAACGGATTCCTTTTCTCCGCCTCCGAGTGTCTGTTTCACATTTGGTGAAACTGTACTTCATCTTTGTGGTTGTTTTCACTGTCATGTCAGCGTACAGCAGCACGAGCACAGCTGCAGCGGTCTTCCTACAAAAGTGATGCTCAAAACAGCGCAGTACCTCCACAGGTTTCTTGGATGTTGTTCAGGATAAATACCTTGCTTGGGTGCAACACCAAAAGAAAGACTGCTGAATTAAAAATCTGGTCAGATGACAGGAGGGGCACATTCCTTTGGTTTCCCAAAAGATCCAGGACGTTTGGTGTGACCTTGACCAGACTAGTGAAGCACGGAGGTGGGAGTATCATGGCTTTCACATAACCAGTTACATGACATCCACACTGTCGATGGTTCACAGAGAGGTGAAAAAAGATAACATTTTAATCTGGTTTAAGTGACTGCACCACACAACAATCTCAAGGACAAAGGAAAATGTTTTTACTGTTAATGATCAAGTGCAATGTTCCAGGAACTTAAAAACGTTAAAACTGAAGCTTTTCTAGTACCTGCTGCTGAACCTTCTATTATTATTATCACTGATTTCTTTTGTGTACAACCATATTTATAACGGAGGCCTCAACTATTTATTTAAGCTCTCAGTGCAAGTTATGCATTTAGGTCATGTAATCACAGGTTTCCTTGACAACATCCGCTCGATAATAATTATTAAACATTATATTACTTGTTGCACAAGCACATTATCCTACATATTGTTTCTGTTTCTCTCTTTTGTGGTCCTAAGATGGGCCACAAAAGATTTTTTTTTTGTTTGGCAGAAAACCTTTTATTTCTACAATACTGATATCTACCATAACAATAAAATACTTTCCTAATTAAATGAATGGAAGTTCTTAACAAGGTAAAGTGTATAACAAGGTGCTGAAGAAATTGTGAAATCACAAGGTCATTTTGAATGAGGCCAAGCTGTCTAGAAAATAACCAACATAGGATGCGCGTTTTGTGAAAAAGGTGGCAGAGGTGTGTACAGTTCATTGATAAGCGTGGTGTGAATCATTCCCTCCGATATGCTCCCAGCACTACGCAAAGTTTTAAACCCTCATTTGGCATCAGCACTGAATATGTGAACTGTGAAGGTATCAAATCCCAGATTTGTGTCTCAGGAGTTTATACAAACAAGTTCAGAGTTTATCAACTGTTTTATGAGCCGTAGCAAATATGAAACAAATTTGAGAAAAAGCCTTTAATTCTTACCTGACTTTGTCTTTTGAGATGTCAAAGTACAGATGAGTGGTGCTGAATCACTCTCGTCAACATCTTTTCATCTCTTCTGCTGTCTCTTCATCATCTTTTCTCTGTTCCACCTACTAGATTGATAGTTTCACTTTTGCATATTACTTTCTGTTGAAGATTTAACAACAACAAAATGTTATACTTCCATCTACGGTAGAAGATCTACTTTGAGGACGCAGCTAATTTAAAAACCCTCTCCTGCACAGTTATAGACGTCCATCACTTCAGCGAGACAACCCTTAACCACAGAAAAGCAGGTAAGCTCTGTGTCATTTGGGTAAATGAGTTAGCCAGTTTATTGATTCTCCGTTTAAATAAGTCTGTTGGACTTTCTCCTCTTCTAGTGGCTGCTCTCACACCAACGTGAACGTTTGAGCTCGTCATCTCCACCGACCATGCGGCGGATCGTCCTGTCAGTCATCCTGGTAGCTGCACGTGTTTCTGTGATAGTGGACTGCAGGCCAGGGCTCCAGCATCCATGGCTCCAACACCGCGAGCAGGAGGCCTCTGAGACCGGAGCTCACGCCGAAACATCTGCTGGCGCAGAACGTCTCCACTTACCGCCAGACGGATCGATGAGAAAAGGCAATCACAGAGGCCTTCTGGGTGAGTCGGCCTCTACACACCCAAACTACATCTCTTTCATTAAACACACACACGCTGTTATCCTTGCAATCTATTTGTATGACGATAAACGTTTGAAGATACATTCAGCGCATTTCTAAATGAACTAAGAAATGTCGGTTGTGACTTAGATTTCCAAAAAATATGTTGCATGCCAGCTAAACAAACATTTCTGGCAGCCGTTCTCAACGTTGCTGGAACATTTTTCATCCACAGTAAAAGTAATTCGACATTTTTAACACTTATAACTACTAAACTAAACCTTTTTTCCAGTTAGTTTGCCAGTAAGAACAACTTCAAGCAATGTTGTTCCAGTTTTTTATTTGGAAAGAAAGCGATTCCTCTGTCTGGACTTACGGGGGAAGCTGTACAAGTCTGTGAGTATATTTTACACTGCAAAAACTCATTTATAAAAAATTTTTAAAAAGTCTTTTTTAAAGAAAATTAGACAATTATAGACTATTTTACTAGTTTTCAGATTCTAGTCAAAAAAATCTTTCTTACTTCAATGGCAAAATATATTTTTTCTTAATTTTGACTAGATTTATGGATTATTAGGCTTATTTCTACAGGGACTATTTTTGCAGTGTAAACCAACAACTATGTTGGGAGTGCTGAGAAATTAGTAACTAAAAATTTTTTTTTCCATTCAACAGAGGCAAAAGTACAGAGATGATTGCTTATTCCTACACATTAGGTTGTATCCGGCGAACCCTCATAATGTGTTTTATTCTACGAATGGAAACCAGCTGCTCAACCTGGGAGGAGACGACCTGCAGGTGGCCCAGCGAGAACCTCCAGAGGTCTCCTCAGCCCTTCTACAGAGGTTCCTGCCTCCCTTATTAAAGAGGCGGAGAAGAAGTGAGGCGGTGAACCCCGCCGATCCGTTACGATCTCAATCGCATCCCTCACACTCTGCACGGGATGCAGATCACGGGCGGACTGAACAGGACCAGACGGGTGCTGTTTCCAAGGAAACGATCAGATCCTGCGATGACCCGCTGCGGGTCCTGAGGACCAACGGGCACGGCAGTCCAGTCAAGACTAACATTGTAGACCGAGCAGAACATGAATAGGACACGTGAGCTGTCAGCTATGAAAACTTTATGTTACTGCATGGTGGGGTAAATACTTGTGGACATGGTTTATCATCAGCAAGTCAAACTGGTATTAGAAAGTAGATTTTTTTTTTTCATTTAAAAACATTCAACATTTTCTGTGATATCCTTCGAACAAAATTTCCAGATGTACTCAAAAACTGGATAACATCTCATAAAGTGGATTACATGACAGAGGCTTGCACAGGTCCTGTGTTTGAACAGCAGTTAAATGACAAGTTTGTCAACTTGTGAAACAGGTTTGGTCCAGCATCCCGCTGTCCTTTAACCTCAGTCTGTTAAATTTCAATCCTTTAACCTGATGAGGCAATGTTTGTTTTGCATATGTAAAAATGTACAACTAATTTGAAATACTCACACATAAATATGCTTTAAAAAAAAAGCATAAATTGACCTTTTGTTACTGAAATAAAACACACAAAAAAGATGTATTATATGCAAAAACAGGCATGATAAGGTGCTGGACGCCAGTAATCACAGCAAAGGGATGTTTTATTTATTGAGATGTGTTAAAGGACTTCCTTTCTTGCCTGATGTTTATTATTTATACATTTCATGCTGTGTTGTTTCTAATATGAAACAAATAAATGGTAAATATATTATGATATCTTTGGGAGCTCTATTTGCTTCTATTTCAATGCCGATTAGCCAGAAGAAGACATTTATCAAAAGAACTTGGACATACATATAAGACGTGTCCAGGAACATCTCAGAAAGATGACTTAGTTAAGATTTGGTGGAAGAACACTCTGGTATGTCAGATTAGGACATTCTGCTTCTGTGACGAACATATCTGGAACACAAGCAGATCCATTATTTACATATCATTGCAGACTGATTGTTCATCTTATCAGCTTCCCTTTTATGCCCATGTTTTCCCACACTGGAAAAGTTCTGGTAATTACAGATACAAAGGTAGTGTGAAATATCTGATTCACTTTAAAGCTGCAGAAATCCCATGGTTATTATGCACACAACTGAGTTCTTATGCAATATTAGTCCAGGTCACCATGGAATTAAATTATACAAATCAAATAAGCATGGACTTTAAACTGATACCTATAACATTTGAGAGGTTGAGCTATTCAAATGTAAAATCTAATGTATATGTCTTACGAGGAAGGAAAAGTAAAGTTAAATGCATTTTATCAATAACATCTCCAGAATTAGATAATATAATTTTTTTTCATTTATTCCAGGTCAGTAGTCTCATACTGTACATGCTCTTGATTACAGAGTTGAAGAAAAGTGCTTATCTACAATAAACAATTTTGCTTTAAGCAGAGGGAGGAGTGAAACTCAGATCCTGCAGCGCCGCACGCAAGGTTGCGGCGTCCGTTTGTCCTTGTTGACGCAAGTGTTAATTCACAACAATGACACAGTCACTGATTTCCAAAAGGTAAACACTCTCACTTGTGCTCGGTGTTCCTGCATAAAATCTGTGAACTCTCAGGAGATAAATATAGAAACGGGAAGCTGCCCACGTTTACAGTAATGATCAGCCAGAAGGCGACAAAGGGATGTTGACGACGTTACGACGTTAACACACACGGATAAATGAAAGCGTGGATCACATGACGGCCTGAATATTTAACATGTCTGTTTGCATTGTGATGCAAATTATAAAACAACAATTTCATGTCTATTCTAAACTGGATTTGATATTTAAATAATAGAAAGCCTACATGTTTTGTTTTCAATTTACCCAAACTCTTAAATTTAAAATAATACATACTTAAAACTAAAATGTTTTCCATTTTATTCATCTAATTTTTAAAAGTTCCTAGAAGTTTCATTTTGATAAATGAATAGTCTCCTAGTCTTTCCAGAAATGTTGCAACTTTTAATCATGCACCAGTAAATATACATATATGTTCTTTAGAAACATAGTTTATATTTTTTAAGTTTTCATGTGAAAATGATTTTTATTTGCTAAAGGTTTCAGGGCAGTGTTAAACCAGCACAAAGGAACTTGTGCCATTTTCAGCCAGCTGGGTCCCCCTACAGGTTAAAGTACTTTTACGGCAGTCATGGATTTACTTTTGGTTGGACTCGTCCGTAATTACTTACTTAAATCTTAGTCGCCTCTGCTTTTATGTCCACTGTTTCTGCAGAGACGGAGACCTTTGTGAAATGAAACTGAAGCGATGATTTGATTGTAATCTTGTGTCGCACCTTGGCCTGTTATCACTTTATCCTTCTGCATCTCTTGCCATCATATATGAGTACTTGGTACAATTTGGGTTAGATTATTCATAAATGTCATCAAAGCTAAAATAATTAAAATATAAATTATTTCTGAAAATTTCTGAAGTTGCAGTCTATCTCATATTTGCAGACCTCAAATGGAGAAATTCTTTAAGGATTTGAATTAAAAGTACAGCAAGAACAGGATTTCTCAGTCCCAGACAGGCCATCATTTTGGACCTGGCCGGTCTGAAGATCCTGCTTGCTCTAAGGCTGTGTATTCTTTCATTTTGTTCGGTTACCATGCAGCTTCCCAGCAACTAAGTCACACAAACCACAACACTTGGGTGTAAAGGTAGCTCTTTGCCCACTGGAACACCTTCCTTTGCTCCTACTGTTTAACGTGGTCTCCCCTGTGGACGAACACACAGCGGATCCCTGATAACAAGAACCTGTCGTCCTCTTTGCTCACGCTTAGTATGAAGCGGCACAGCCCCGTGTTCGGACTCAAGGAGAACATATAAGTCTTGTCACACCCCCGAGGTAAGCAGCAATGCAACTCCTCCACAAAGTAACGCACTGCCACGCACATGTAAGCTCCGTGGGTGACAACCAGCGCGTGAACCAGGATGCCCCCGACTCCATCGTCTGCCTTCCCCTCAACAGGAGACGTCTCTGGTGACGCAGGTGTGAAGGCGTCATCTTGCCCTCTGTCATGCCAGTGTTCGGCTCCAACGTGCTGAAGCATTTTCTCCAAAAACCTTTTGACCCGCTCCTTTACCTAAACAGAACACAAACCTGTTATAACTACTGCCCTCTTCTTTTTTTCCCCGCACTAACCCCATGCTGTGAAGGGATAAAAGTCAAAGGTTGTTATAATGAAAACACATACATCACTGCTACGCAAAATATCCTGTTTACAAAAGCAGGCAGGGGGCCTCTTGCAGGCAGTAACGGAGGTGTTCTGCTTACGTCTGACCCATCTTTGTGCACTTGCATCATCATGATGTGCTGCTCACGTAGCCGCTTTGGACCAGAAGTAACACATAGGTCGAGATCGAATGGATGAAGACCGAGAAGGAATCTTTGAAATAGAACATCTTTACCTCCAGCGCCATCCCCTCCCCACACAATGTCCTCCCACACAGACCATAACACAAACAACACAAAACCAGAGTGGTGACTTTTTCATCTGGGTGGTGACGGACTCTCTGCGGTCGTTTCACAGCAGAGCGAGATGTACTCTGATCTCTGCGATACACAACAGGCTCCCTGGGGATATATAAGTAATAAAACCGCGCGGATGCCGAGGAGCCATGACGTACTAGTCACATTCTTGCAGAACTAATCAAATGGGAAAGTAAGTATTTTTTGCCACTTAGTGGCAGTAAGTGTGAATTACAGAAGTACGTACATGCAACATATTAGAGTTACAATTTCAGTTTTCCTTTTAGATCTAAGATTTTAGGTAAATACAGGTTGAGAACAGAATGTTGATGATTAAATGGACAGAATTTTGTTTTATTTGGCAGATTACGCTCTAGCGCTCACAGTGGGGATGAGAATCAGCACCTTCAACTCTGAGGCCATGGCGAAAAGCTCTCTGAGCCTCGAGTGGAGCTGTTCAAGGACGTGGTCTCGCTCATGATTAGAGAGAGTGGAGTGGGAGATGGACAGACAGGTGAGTGGGTTCTTTACTGGTCTGTTGTGGTAAAGAGACCTTGGCAGGGATAACTCTGTTCACTGGTTCATCTTCCTAACCCTCACCTATGGAGTCCAAATACAAGCAGCTCTAATGAGTTTACTTTGCAGGGTAGCAACTAACACAGCTGGAACCAGACAGGTACGGTAAGTTTTCCTGGAAGCTTACTTTATTGAAATACCTTATTTTAACTGTTTCTTTATACTGCTTTTGTTGTTGTTGTTTTTTTTGTTAATCTTGCACCGCTGTGTTTTGCACTACCATTTAACTGTTCTTGTCTTTGGTAGTCGGGAGTTTGTAAATTAAGAGCTGCACAATTCTGAAGTCTGTCCGCGTTCACAAACCCAACTTGGTGTGTGGAAAACCTGGCCAATAAAGTTTATTCTGATTCTGATTCTCCATCTGTGCATGTGTGTGTGCACACATTCATACGTACACAAATATGACCCACATGTTGTAATCAAGGCAACATTTGCGTCAAGATTAGTTTCTCCACTGCATGATAGAGATTAACTTAATTCAGCTTTAATCACTTTTAGTAACTTTTCATTTGCTTTCATGTGCTTCGTAAACGTGGC
Source organism: Xenentodon cancila (assembly GCA_014839995.1). Taxonomy (NCBI): domain Eukaryota; kingdom Metazoa; phylum Chordata; class Actinopteri; order Beloniformes; family Belonidae; genus Xenentodon; species Xenentodon cancila. The sequence goes on from CM026199.1 coordinate 11,970,661, forward strand.
TCGGATCAGGTAATTATCAAAGCAAGCTCCGTTTGAAACTGGCCTCACGGAGAGACGGTAAACAAATGTCCATATCTGTATAGGGTGGCCACTGCACTATGGAATGACGTGCTGCTTTTTCTGTATGAACCCCACACTGTGAAAGGATGAAAGTCAAAGGTTGTCCTTATAAAAACACGGTAACAGTGAAAGCATACATCACCGTTATGTAAAAACCTTCAACCTTGTTTGGGAAAGCAGGCAGGAGGCCTTTTGCAGGCAACAAAAGAGGAGCTCTGTGCTTCTGTCTAATGTTTGTGCACTTGCATCATCACAACCATGATGTGCTGTTCACGTAGTTAGGTCGGACCAGAAATAACATCCAAGTTAAGATTGAATGGATGAAGTCTGACAAGGAATCACTGAACCTTTTTACCTCCAGCACCCCTCTCTCCCCACACAGTGTTCTCCCACACGGCCTTGAACACCATCACACAAACTTTTGAGCAACAAACACTGAGCAGTTGTGTGACAGCAGAGGGAAATGTACTCTGATCTCTCCGATTCATAAAAGGTCTCTGGAGATAAATAAGAAATACAAACATGTGGATGCAAAGAAGCCCCGACATACCGGTTATGTCCAAGTAGAGCCGTTTGACTGAGGAGGTGAAACGTTTCTGCCACCTTGTGGTAGTAAGTGTCAATTACATTAAACGTATTACAAGGATTCAATGTTCAGAGGGCCTCTGATATCAAGTTGGGCTTTAAAAAAAAATGAGAAAAGATCTCACTTTTAACTGTTTAGGCTTTCTGAGGCCTGTCAGCATCTCATTTCTTTGGTATGTCAGGAACATACAAGCCTAGACCGAGGTCCTCGGACAGAGGAAGTTTACTTCTCCCGGAAGCATGGCTGAAAGCTAGTTTGGGATTTTTCATTTCATTTGTTAATGCACACACATTTTTCCTGTAACATATTTAAAAAATCAGCATAGATTTCTTAAAAAAAGACCTGAAACAGGGATTCCTCTGACCACAATACATGTTTCCACCATGTGATGGTCTATCCCAGATGTGCACAAGGCCAGAGTCTGGACAACATTAACATAAAGCGTCTCTTTTGCACAATACAGTAATCCCCAAGGGGATTTACATCAGCTATGGATGAATGACAGTTTTTGATGCTGCTTTCCCTGAGGGATCGGAGATGATGGATGACCAGTTCAGGCTTGAGCCTCTGTGATTTATGCACCCTTTCACTTCCTTACAAGCACTAAATTGGCCCCGTTTCTGAAATATGTTGTAGACCTGATATGTAAGAAATAGATGTGTATGTCAACAAATACATTTGCCTCAACGTCCCAACGTCTCGCTCGCATAAAAACTTTAAAAGATGCTCATGTGAAGTACTTTGAAAATTGTAGCATCAATAAATATATACATTATTATATTTATTAAAAAAAAACAAACTATAATACAATCCTGAACACGTTTCCCTAAAAGATGAACTTTATATTAACCAAAGAAAAGCACGTCAGCTGTTCAGGGGCTGGCCGGGGGATTTTCACCACATTTGGTCAGAGTAAAACCGCTCCTGGGAGCGGACCTACATGATGAGGATTTCATTAATCCTCCTTCCTGTTCAGAACCAGTACCAGATCCGTTGGTTTCTTTGGACCACTGGTTGTAAATAGAAATATCCTTTGTCCTGTCCTCCTGGTCTTTGTCCATTTACTTATGTGGTTGTCGTTTACGTCTGCATGTCATGCACCAGACTTCAAGAAGACTCCTTCCCCATCCCCCCGTTCTCATCAGAACTCAGCTGCTGCTCATCTTACAAGGACTGACAGAGAATTTGGGTGTGTGTGACCTACAAACCTTTAGTTTCAGGTATTTTGTTGTGTGGGTTGAAGTTACTGAATTAAATAAAGCTAAACTTGTGTCCTCGTTTTACATATATTGCAGTGGGACTTTTGAGCTCCTCCTCCTTTTCTCTGCTGTCTTTTTGCTTATAAAAACCTGAATGTCCTATGTCCACTTTTATTCTAAATCAACACGTTATACACTCATTTACATACACTACAACACATCACACAGACACCAAACTGCACTCGGCACTGTCTTGTGCATGCATGCATGAATGAATGAATGAACGAATGAATGAATGAAATGCTTCAACAACCCCCGGCCTTACCTGCTCCTGAGTCTCCCCTTCTGGAGGAGTAAAGCCCGGAAATGACTCACCCGCGGCCCTGGCCATCTCCTTGACGTCCTCGACCCGCCCCCCCTCAGCAATCCCAAATCCCTGAGAAACAACAGGTCACTGAGCTGAAAAACCCAGGCTGGATTTTTTTTTCCCCAACTAGTGAAATCATTACATTACACAAAAAGAAAAAGAAAAAAAGAAGAAGTGACACTCACTTTTTCTTTCAGTAAAGGATCACACACCATCTGTAGATGAGAACAGCTGCTGTTGTGCTCCATGATCTTTGCAGCAGTCTGGACCAAAGACAAAGTTCAGCATGATCTCATTACAGAAAAGAAGCTTTCAGCTTAACCATCCAAAAAGTATCCCGCTGCTACAAAAATATGGTAATTAATAGACACAAAGTTAAAAAGAAGGATTTATTTACAGGTAGTTTCTTTAATGACCATGTACATAAAACCTTTTCACAAGTGTATATGAAACACTTCCTCTCAATGTTCTTTCATTGTAAAAAATATATTCATTGCAGTTGAGTTTTCAATACTGGCTGTGATTTAAAGTCTACGTCCTGTGTGCGCGTGAAGCATCTCACCTGCCGGGCTCTCAGCATGTCACTGGCGAACACGTTGCTGAAGCGAACCTCTGTTAGGTATCTGCCTGCAGCTTCGGCCTGCTGCAGCCCCGTCGCAGACAGAGGTGAGTCTATGGCCTGGCCTGCACGTGTGGAGGGACATGCAAGGATCTGAACAATGCAGAGAATATCACAACGACTGCTGTGCATGGCAACTTTTACAAAGATACGTAAATGATCTTCCTAACGTATAGACATTTTGAACCAAACTGTACCTTGCAGCAGTCCCTCTTTGTTGTACTGCGTTTCCCCACTGCAGGAAAAACACGTTTTATTAATGTCAAATGTCTTTTTTCCACCAGGCTAAGATTAAAAATATGTCCATAGGTGTGCTGTTGTGTTTGCGTCCTCTTTGCTCCAAAATCTACACGTAAAATGTGTAAAAACCAGACGTGAACCTGAGGTGGCTTTTAACTACACCAGAACAGCAACAACAGTGAAAGTTCGCTGTTCAGAAATCAAACTTTGGAAAACTACTACAAATAGTGACGTTATCTAAATCCAGCTGTTTACATCAAATTCAAATGAAAGTGTCATAATCAGTATGCAAAAAAAATTGTTATGTAAATTTGGGAAATTATTTAAAATAACTGTAAAATGACCAACAAGAAAGAAAACAAAATAAAATCAAAATGGGATATTGTCTTTAGCGTGTCCTTCTGCTTCTGCTTTGTTGTTACATTTTCTGATCTCAAGTTTTTTTTATCGTGGAAGTTTTTTGGTTTGGCTCAACTAATGCGCGTAAATTTATTTTAAATCTTTTTGAGTTTTGCATCTGAAATCTAGTTCAAATATTATTTTTCTAGAGCAACATAATCACAGACCTTTGTACTTAATTTGTCTGACTGTTAGTCTGACATAAATAAAACCAATTATTAATTTAAAAAAGAGAAAATTGAATAAAACAGTTAAATTCCACTAATTCTTACATTTGTTAAGATTTCACAATTTGCTATCTGCCCTGGAAAAATTAATCTAAAACCTATTGTTAATATTTTTTTATGCCACTGAAAGTGTTATATGTGTTCATAATCATAACATTTATCATTCAATGTGTGTATATATATATATATATATATATATATATATATATATATATATATATATATATATATATATATATAAAATTCTTTTGTTTTATACAAATAGGTTTCATTAAGATAGCCAGTATCGCATGCTGCCCTCCTGTGGTCATCATGAGGTATTGCACCGTGTACTTTGGTTTTGGTTTTTGGACTGGGAGAGCACAAAAAGCGCCATTAAACCAGTGCCTGCTGTCCTAATCGAGTGCACTGCTTTACAGCAAACATCTAAAAAAATACTGAGGTTTAAACACAAATTCAACGATGTCAAAAATAAACCTGTCAGTTACGAGCGTCACAGTGAAAGACACCTGCTACACTAGATCAAACTAGATCACGCCAGGTTACATGACCTGGCACTTTTTAAAGAGATATTTGCCAAACCCTCGCGACACTTATTACCCTACACAAGTACGAAACTCTTATTTTCTTTTACCTAAAAAAATGAAGACAAGTAATAGGTACGTGAAACCCACTTACTGCCGGACCAGCGTCAGGCCGAGCGTTAACGTGTTCATCCTGCGGACGTCACGGAGGACAGAGGACGATCGCATCAAAACACCGCCGTTTATAATCCACGTGGGTCCGAGGTTCGGTAGTCCGGGGCGTTTGGGAGAGCACTAGATCGAGCTGGTATCCACGAGTTTTCCAAGTGACAGGAAAAACCGGAGGACTTCAGTCAGACAGAAGGAAAGTGGCCGCCCCTCAAACACTTGTGAGATATAAACTACAAACTTTAACACCGCTCAGAAGTTAGTTCACCTTCTCACTGGACTCATTACATGTTCGGATGGTTTGTAATGATGCAGCATTCATCCTTTAATTTATTTATTTAATCTTTATCATTTTCAAGCCTCATATTAAATATCAGCTGTGGGTTTTTCTTTTTTTTTTTTTTAATTTATTTCTGAAACTACATAGAAAACCCTGCCTTGCCCGTTGGTTAATGCAAAACTGAAACAGATATGAGAATGTTACATATTAAAAAGTCATTAGTGTAAAATAATTGAAAATGATCAAATTTAAGCAAATAAGCGTCTTGAATTTTGAGTTGACCGTTCATGAATTCATTCATCCGTGTTCACCGGTTGGACTGAACACCTCAGCAAAGGTTTTGCAGTGTAAAAGTAAAGGGGAAAAAAGAGAAATACTTTGTAAGAACATTTCAAACATTATTTTTAAATGTGCTAATAAATATGTAAGGCAGAAGGGGGAAAAGTCAAAAAGGAAAGTCTTTTTGTGGGGACGTCTATCATATCACTGCTCTTCCTTGCAGAAATGTTCCTTCCATCCATACATGCATTCATTCATTTCATTACCCGTTTCATCCTCGTCTGGGAGGCGGTACATCCTCCTGTCCGATCGCCTCTATGACACACGGCCACAAAAAAGTGCACATTCTCACACTCACTCCATTGGTTAATTTAAAGTCGCCAGTCATCCCAACATGCATTTACTAAGACTGTGGATGGGAGCTGGAGTATCCGGAGTAAACCCACACAGGTACCGGGAGAACAAACTCCACACACCAATGCCTCAGCTGGAATTTGAACCAGAAACCTTGAAGTGACAGTGCCAGCCCCCATGCGGCACCAAAAATGTTCTAGATCAAATAGTGAAAGCATTTCCAATGTGTGCACATATTCAGCTCCTTTAGCTGTGGGATGTGGCTGCCACTTCAATATCTTCATCTTCTTTTTGCAAACATATTTTTTCGCACTTCACTTCATTGGAGGTTTTCCCTTAAACAAAATAAATAAATAAATAAAACGCATGAACAATCTGGATTGCGTTCTCTTTACAGTTTTTATAAACCTCATGTTGCTGTTGACATGGAAACATGGTCCATTTATCCCACCTCTTATGGCTCTTTTTGAATTATGTCACCTGTTCCATAATGTAAATGTCAACCAGCATTTTCAGCAACAAAGAATCGTACCTCATTCTCCCAACACTTTTCTCTCCAAATACACTAATTAGTACATTCATTTTCAGAAAGACATTGTAATTCCAATCCAGATGCATGTTTCCTAACAGAACCCTGAGCGTTTCGTGCCAGAAGTGACTGAAAATATTTGTAATTATCTCAAATGAGTCCCCAGATAAAGAAAAATAACCGTAAAGCTTATTTTCTCCAGCAATCCACGGACCATCTTGGGTATTGGTCCAAACGGTTGATGATCTCCCGACCTTATGAAACTATGACCAAAAAGTTCAACGTGCTTTCAAATGTTTTACAGATACTGGATGTATCTAGTTACAAAATGAAGCTGATTTTGGACGGTTTTCCCTGAGCACAGGTTTGGTTTGCTATGTTAACCCCCACAGCTCAGACGTCAGCACTTGGAAGAAAACCCCGGACCTCCTGGAACGTTGCCCCAGTCAGTCAGACGTTACCTGGTTGGACATCGAAGAGGAACTTTGCAAAGAATTCCCGATCTCAGATATTCAATTTTCATTCAACCCATCAAGCGTCATCTGCGATTTAAAGCAGTAACAATCCCCTCTACTGTGTTGCCACTGCATCTTGATATCGCCCGCTACCAGTTTTCCTCTTTTTCAAATCAAGTCACGTTAATTAAGCTTTAATGTAAATAGGACTGACTGAACATAACTGATGCTTCTAAGTTTTGAGTTTCAGATAGAAACAAACACGTAATTAGGGGCAGGAGAACATCAGATTGTTAATCGCAGTGGTTTTGCCCAGTAAAGGACAGGAAAAGTCCTGACAGAGCAGGAGCTTGTTGTTCGGGTGTCAGAGGGAAAGCTGCATCTCCGGAGGGGAGCAACAGTTTGGCCTGTTTTGGTTATTTGCATTGAAAATGCTTTGTGTGATTAATCACACTGAGCTACGAAAAACAAACAATATCTCATACGATTTTTTATAAACATGCCAACAAAAATTGTCGTTGCTGCTGTGTAAATCTACACAGTGTACCAGCAGCCTCAACACCGCTCCGATTCACGCCGGACAGGACCAGCCTATTGATCGAGCCACAATCCAGGCGCGCGGCTGGAAAGGAACAGAGGCGTGGGAAATAGAAAGCTGATGTGGTGTCACACCCTTTAAAGCAGAAGTTTATTGAACAGAGGTTGTGCAACAGACATTTGAGGTACATGATATGAGTTATGGAGGAGGAGGAGGAGGAAGAGGAGGGGTAGGGGACTTCAAGGGGAAATCTGCACCATTGAAATGTTCAGATATCAGAATATTTATGACATGTGGACATGACAGGTTTGGCAGTTCCAGTGGTGCACAAACACAATGTTTCTATCGTAGTTAGTAGCCACATTCATCGTGATCGGGGTTGTATTAAACGAGAACTTGACTTTGGCCATCACAGGAATGCTGCTTTTCTTTGTTTCCAGCTCAAAAGGAGCCAATGACACAGTGCAGTCGTGCCCCCGCCCCCCCCAAATCCCCTCTCCTCCAAGAAACGTTTAGTCCATCTGGAAGCCTTGCATATTTCCTGTTTTCCATCTCATCAAGTAAGATGCTGCTCCACTAAAACAGTGGGAAACCTCCACATAAATGCAAATGCATTAGTTTACCCCCCCCCCCCCCCCCCCCCATACCCCAATACCCCAACACCCCAACACCCCAACGTATTGTTTCTCCTCCGTTACAGGCTCCCTCACTGCAGAAGAATAGGTGATGAATTGGAGTTTTTGTCCAGTAATCCTGAGGTATGGGAAACACACTGATGCAGAATGTGACTGAAGGAGACCAAAACAGATAACAAAAAAGGGAAATGAACATGCTATCTAACTGTACAAAGAACATTTCCAGTCGAATACTCATTTCATGTTCTTCTACCACCATCTACTTTGTTTTTCGGGATGTATCTCTTAAGCAGTAAAATAATTATATTATAATACAAATGTTTATAAAATAGCAGCACACAAGTGACACATCACAACTAGGTAATGTTATTTTCTTTTGTATAAATGAAACAAATTCATAGCTTTTAGCAGCGCAAAAAGACATTAAAATATTGACATTTTTTTTTTCTTTTGATGACATCTTCACACCTCCTCCACGGTCCTCTCTTCACTTTGGAATACAGTATCTCTTAATCATAGAAAAACCCTTTTGCGGGTCTGGTCACCCCAGAGTACATATCAAACACAAACTGATCTGTGGTGTCAATATATAACACATGCAACAACAAATTGCTGGAAAGAAAATCACAACCACAATGTTTGGGGAGAGCTTACATCAGGCAAACAGAGGCAAAATGAATGGGTCAAACCAGATATTTCAATGGGGATGGTTCGGCAGTGATGCCTTTGAATTGTTCAGTTTTACTGAAAAACATCAGCTCCCCACACTTTCTCTTCAGACTGATAAACATACACTCAGTTTAGTCACACGTTGTCTTAAAAAAGAAAGAAAAACAGCTCAAACATTAAGTCAAAGAGACACACTTGCTATGGTAAATCAATGTGTCCAAAAAAAAAAAAACAAGTTGTCTTTTGTGCGGATGTCTGCCTGGCTGATGAGCCCCCGTGCCAATGATTTAAAGCAGCGAAGCTCACAGGGGGCAGATGTTCTCATGGACAGACAGCCTGCCTGAATCGACCTTACACAAGCCAGCACCATGTAAAACCTGACCGACAATTCCAACACTCATCAGTTAAGGTGGGTTAAAAACAAAGGCTGTGTGGCGTCTTGGCATTGCAAACACCGTTGCCCTTTGAAGAACATGTGCAAACACTGGATGTTACAACCACCCTGCCTTTTAGCTCATTGCGGCCTCGTTTTGCTCTCCGTGGCTGCAACGCAGATAAATAAAAAGAAAAATTCAAGTAAAAAAAAAAACCCAAAACAAAACATTTCTCATTTCTTGACAATGACAAGAGAACCCATGGAGCAGAACTGTGTGAAGGAATTGTCTAATTCATCGTGGCATTTTTTTATTTGTCAAAATTCCCCCCATCAACTTGCAATTTGCATGAAAAGGAATGTATTTATTTAGTTTTTTAAGTATTTATTTATCCTAAAAGGAATGTCCTCTCATTGATCTCACTTTAAGTTGTGGAAAGCCTTGAAAATCCGACTCTTGCTTGCTTGACTAATGGTATGTATGATGTTTGGGAAACCAGCCCTACAAAGTAAACCAAAGAAAAGTCTAATGAGGAAAGATTAAAAAAAGAAATCTGTTCCCCTCAAACCACCACCCAATGCGTTTCATTAAACTTGTGTTTTCAAAGTGCTTTTCCATTAAACTCATATGCGGACGCTGAAAACGACCCGACCTGGAACTCAGGATGCATCGACAGTAACCCCCCACCCCTGGCCCAGCCCCCACCCCCCACCCCCCACCAAAAAAACTAAACAAAAAAAAACAAAACATATATGGTCGGGCTACGTACAATCTTACTTCCTCGTGAAACTTCCATATAAATGGAAACCCAGAACATTTTCATTCACCTGATCGCGTCTTTGTAGACGTCCATTACACAAAGTGAATGCTGATTCCACCCCAACATGCAGAAACAGCAGTTTCTTTTCATAGTGAGGCTTTTGGGTGTCTTTTGTAATTATCTTCCAGCCACCGGCTGAACATCCTCCACAGCAGCATGCTCCTGCCCCACTGAAATCCTCCCCTTCCTACCACAGTGACTCGTTCGCCGTCTCCACCCCTCAAACTGCCTCCTCGCCTCGCCTCGCCTCGCCTCGCCTCGCCCCACTCCTTGCCAGCTGAGTTACGCAGAAGAGTTTCGACTTAAATAACTTTCTTCAAGGCACGCTTCACTCCTCTGCCCAGACTCAGAGCAGCTTCTCACGACTGACGAAAACACCACATTGTAACACCAAGACCGAAGATATCTGTGACATTTCATCATCGTAAATGGGAGGAATATACCTCACCTTTTGAGTATCAGGCGCAACACTCTTAGACATATATGGGCTCTAAATCAAAGTCCATTGGCCCATGTCTTCTTTCCATCTCCTTCATGGTCCACGTGGTTTATTGATAGCTGGGAAATAACCGTGACACCCCATTAATACACTAAGGCAGTGACGTAGCGTAGATGCCCTGTAAAATGGATGGACAAAGTTTGTGTGGCGACTCGCTCTGCTGTCGTTTAACATAGAACTCTAAGTCTGCAACGTTGCTCAAGTGCCTCACGCCGAAGAACCCACACTGCAAATATAGATGCAGGATCACATGTAACATTCAAACACACGCTCGCACGCACGCACACGCACACACACACACACACACACAAACATACGTGCTTCCACACTGTATCCACAAACTGACATGTACAAGCAGCCTGACAAAAGGAGCTTATTGATCTACCACTCATTTCCAAGGTATGTCCAATGATAATATTCATAATAATAATCACTAATTCTACAGGTATTTGTCATCATCCCAGCTACTTCCTGGAAACAGGACCCACCAAGTTTAAGCACAATGTTCTCTCCACTTGCTCGACACGTGTGGACCTTCTACCGGTCAAGGAGCTCAAACATGCGTACGCTCTTACACCAACAACCAATGCTGCGGTGATGATACTCATAAAACTAAACAGAGGAAAAGAAACGCAAGCCCCAGCTGTGATGCCATGTATGCCATTTCTTAATCATTTCCACATCTCAGCCTCTTAATCAACACATAACAGCCTCATAATCAAGCTATTGTTCAAATATAACTTAAAGATCATACTGTACAATCAAAGGCAGAATGCAAATGTGATTGGCTTCCCTTCTGTTTATCCAAGGCACCACAGAGCTTCATCTCGTATCAAATGTGTTGCTTTTAAACTACATCATCATAAAAAATCCATTTCATGTGCAGCTGATTTTTTTTTTTTTTTTTTTTTTTACTTGAAGAACAGAGAATCCACAAAACTAGCAAGCATTGTTGTTTTCTTTTCAAGGGCTTGTGTATTTAATTTTTTTTTCAGCTTTTAAGAAAATTTAGTTGTTTTTTTGTTTAGTTTTTTTTGCATTTTTTGTTTTTTTGTTACAATGCTTTTTTGTTTGCTTTGTAAATCCTGTGCAACGCTGCCTGCCGGAGATTCACAAGTTGACATCGCGGACGTCTGTCGGGGTGGAGGACTGATCCAGCTCGTCCAGGCCTTTTCCACTGGGGCCTCTCTGAGTCTGCTGCTGTTGCTGCTGCTGCTGCCTCCCTTCGCGCAGGCTGCTCTCCAACACGCGCTCGATCTGCTCCTGGCACTCTTTAAGAACATCCTGCAAAAAAACCCAAAAAAAAACAGAGGTCACAAAACATATTTTAATCTGGTAGTGGCGTACACAGCGAACGCCTGTCATTTCTAAATCAACACTTTACCAGCGATGAGGCTATTTGAGTCTCACTTCAGAACGTCTGCAGATATTTCCTCAACAAAAGCTTTGCGACAGAGGACTTAATGACTGAAAGTGCGTAGAACTATGTCTTTCACTGGTAAAGGTTTAAGATTTAAGCCTGGGCAAATTGCTTTCAATGAGATGTGTAGTCAAAATCAAAAACCCAGATGTCTGGAGTCTGAATGAGAAATGGGGACCCTTACTGTGTTGTTAGAGGGGCCCCTGGGCAGCACAGGCCGCAAATCTAAATGACCACTGACTTTTTAGCTGCTCTGACTAATGCAAAATTGAGCGCAGACATGGCCCAGACCCAGGCATTACATCAGCCCACCAGGGCTGTGCAGCGAATACCACCCCCAAAGTGCTCATGTGCATGCATATGCACAGGCATACACACACACCCATGCATGCATGCTACCGCCTCCCCCCATCCCACCACCTTTGCCATTCCCGAACACACACACACAATCCCCAAACAGAAGTAGCCTTGACAACAGCAGCTGAAAACACAGGTAGTATTAAAGCTATGTTAATGACATCCACCTGTGGGAACACAAAGGTGGTGCTTTTTTAACGAGAGCCAGTCTGTGTGCCTGCCCGCCTGCAGGGGATCCATCTGAGACCTGGCCGCCTCAGCTTTCACCATCAAAGGTGACCGTGGCAATCTGAGAATCCATGTGGGAGACGAGGCCCTCAGCAGCACTGAGGCCTCATATCCTCACTCTGATGGGAGGTTGAGAGAGGGGGCAGCACAGCGCAGGAAAAGAGAGCAGCTTTCTGTGGGGGGGGGGGGGGTTGCGTACCAAGGGTGTCACAGAAAGGTCAAACTGTTTTAAGAAGAGGAACAGTAATGGCAGTCAAAGAAGTCCACAGGTAAGAGGACACTGCTGCAAGGCTGCAAACTTGATGTCAAAGATCCTGCCAAGAGTTGATGTGGAGCTAACGCTGCTCTCTGGTGGCGAAATGTTAAAAAGCATCTCTCAGATGTGAAAATGCATATGCATGTGTGACCCCCTGCCTTAAAGTACCAGGCAACTGTGGGGATCATGACTGAGAGATGTGTGAAAGTGTGGCGCTTGTGAAGCAGGGAAACATTCTTTGGAAATTCACAGCTAATCTAAACCTGATGTGCCACAGTCTGAGCCTGTGTTACGGCCCTGTGGGCTGCCGGGCCTCGATGAGCTGAGAGTTGAGCCTTCAGCCACATCACAAATGCTCGTAGGGAGACAAACAGGGCCGAGCAGCAAGAGGTCACGGTGTCGAAGGGCAAAAGGTATGACTCGTTATTGGGCGAGACTTGCACCGCGTTGTTAAAAATAAGACAAAGCCAGTTCTCGCACTGGGGAATTGCTGACATGTTTTAAGACATTTAGTTGCTATGTGAAAAAAAAAAAACTATTACACTAAATGGCCACTGTATAAAAATAGTCATCTTGTTTGTCTCCTTAACACTGAATTCTATAGAAGTTGCTCACAATACCGGAAGAGTGAGTTGTCATTAGGAGGTTGCTCTGCTCTGCGCTGCGCAGCGTAGGGAGCGTATTTTCCTCAGCAGTGGCTCTGACGTAGAGGTAACCCAACCAGCCTCTGCCTTGTAATCGTCGGAAGACGCTAGCCAATAACATGAGGGCTGCACAGTTGCAAACACTCAAAATCTTCCCACCAACATGAGCCCCATTGGCCATAAAATCTCAAATCCTGTGAGAAAATTAAGTAAAGCGCAGAACATGTAAAGGAACTGCCTGTGTCTTACCACAAGAATGCATGCCTTCACTTCTTAAAACGCATTCTCCCCCAGTCTCGGATCCAGCCTCGGATCCCGTGCCAAACCCCATGGGCTTTATTCGAGAACCGTTAATGACTTCAATGTGTGACTACTGGAAACACCAGCGCTCTTTCCAGAGGAGACCGAGACACTTGGACAACGTGTGGGCCAACAGCAGTGGACGGAGCGGCCACGGGAGGTACAGTGGCGCATCCCCTTCTGCACGCGGAAAACACACAGCCACCTTAAACCGTCCTCATATTTGCGTTCCTCTGTACATCAGTACATCGCATTGCAGCAGCGAGTCATTCTGACAAGTCATGCATGCCCATTAATCCTGGGCAGCTTTTGTGACACTGGCAGCAGGAGGAAGTCGTGCAGACAGACCAAACCAAAAATAAAAAATGTGTGAAGCCACGGAATGCGTTTTAACTGCTGACTGTACCACACAAAGACACTGTTAGAAACTTCGGGATGACTTGATGGTGAGCCAGCCGAAAGAATCGCACACACTGAGTCACACATCTCAGGAGCTCTTTAAACAGCATATCAAAGAGCCGACGCTGGACATAAAAAGTCACAACATGACTAGAATTTCCACAAGTTCGGATTGAAAACGTGATCTTTTTCCCTCTTTGGCCTGCATGCCAATACAGCAGAAAGCGGAGAGGCCATAACCTGCGCCAGTGAGAGTAAGCCCGTAAATACGACTGTGTTGTGGCCGTTTTGGCTCCAACGCATTACTTTTGATAAAGGTTATAGTAAGAAAGAAAAAAAGAGCAAAAAGCAGAAGCTAAGGCAGGAATAGGAAAATGTGTTTCCTGGTGACTTTGTGACTGACTGAAAAAGGATGAATGAAAGACTGAGAAAACAAGTGTCAAAACAATAAAACTTAGGAAGTGGTGGTCTTGGGACCTTGGACTTCTCTAACCTCAATATCCTGTTTCCATCAATCACAAACAAACAGAAGCTCCAAACTTCAGCATACATGCTGCTTTAGTCTATAACGTATATAGTTGCAAACATTTCTCCCAAGACTTCACCATTTAAATGACTGAATTCGCACTGATTTCCTCTTTTTCTCAGTGGTGTCTGCTCTTCCGGGCCACACCAGGTGTGTGTGTGTGTGTGTGTGTGTGTGTGTGTGTGTGTGTCAACATGCATTCTTCCAGTGGCCCAAGACGGTGACTTGCTCCTATCACATTTCCAATGGAAAATCACAGTTTCAGGATACCACAGATGCCGGGAAGGGGTGGGGGAGCGTGTGTTTATGATTCATATTTTGCCCGGCTCTTTAGCTGAGATTCTCCTCTGCCATCAAGCCGACGCTCTGTGCCGCGAGCCGGAATCACATGGATTATGCTATCTGCACGCATTCCGACTTGGCCTTATGTCGCCACATTCATGAATGCAATCAGTGCTGAGGTTGAGGTGGTGTTTGGGTCGCCAAAAATGACGAAATCAAGTGGTTGAGCTTACAAGAAAGGAAGGTAGAGCAAGAGTTCAAATGAAATGGTCCGTCTCACCTTTTCCTCTTATTTTTGTGTGACGCTGATATATGTCACTTGGGACACAGTGTAACAAGCGATATTTCTTAATAGTGATAATATTCCTGAGGATTTTTCATCGGTTCACGCCAGTTTAAGCTACATCATAATTATGCAATTGCTGTAAATTATTAAGTTACTCCTAACACCAAAACAGTTTTGGTTGGCCTCGTGGAAATGTACACTCAGGCCACTCATACTGTATATGTTGGATTAGGAAAGATGCCCTCTGCTTTGCCTCCTGCATTTACTGCAGGCTGTGGCTTGTCTGAATCCAGAAATGTAAGGAGTTGATCACAGAGACACGGATCAACTTAATTCCCCCAAGTCTTGCAGCCTGCAGCCCAAACACACTGATGCCCTGTGCTGCCGGGACCAGCTATTTGTTTTTCCTCAACTGCTGAGCGAGATTTCACACAGCTCGCACCAGAGGGAGCCCTGCTTTCCAGCAGTGATGCATTATGGAACATAGGAGGAGACAAGAGGGCTGATTGGTGCGAGAGAGACATGACACCCTCCTCAGTGTCCTTTTCACACTTCAACAGCTTTCGTCCACATCCTCCTCCTCCTCCTGCTTCACCTCCTTTCGGGACAGTATTTAACATACCAGGGCTGATGCTTGGGATCAGTGTTGTGCCTGCTGATCTTCTCTCTATGCACTGTGCACACATTAACTCAAATGTTTGTATTAAGTCTGCTGTTACTAACCAAAGGCCCTTTTTCATCAGGTTTGGTATTACAAGTACTCCTGCCAAGCCAGTGGCTTCAGAACCAGAGCTGGTCCCTAAGCACTGCTCAGTGGCCGCCCACTGCTCCTGAGTATCTTGCACGAGTCATAATTTAGACGACTAACGTCCCAGCAAAGACTAATAATGAAGAACGTACCATCTAACACTGTCAGTCTCCTTGCCTTCTGTTGTTCCGCCCGCCTATTCATCCTTACAGTATGCCAGTGAGCAAGCTGAAACCCTGCACCATCTGTGCGATGAAAGCCCGGCATCTCAGAGTCAGCAGGGGCCATGCCGGCATGTGACTGGACTCAACTCACCCACCTCTACGACAATGAGTCTACCCGGACAGCGACGCAACAGTCTGGCCAACCTTCCAGTCCACAAAAAAAAAAAAAAAGCCCTCTAGTCCACCTTGGCTGAATTTATAAGACTCTTCTACAAGAAAGGGTCTTTAACAAGCACATTACATTGATTGAAAGGTAAAGAAAGTCGTCACATGCTGAAGAGAGAGCAGAGAGACGCCAACGAACTTCTCATCAGCATGTTGATGAGTTGGTTTTTTTTTTTCCCCAAATGAAGACATTTTTGGTTTCATGCTTTTTTTTATTTTGGTGACAATTATTGGTACTAAATCTCCACAAGTTTGTGGGAAGCTGAATCTAAGCAAAGCCATAAAAAATTGTTTTTCGATATCTCAACAACAAACTTGCTTGTTCACAGCTGCAGTTTGTAAAACTTGGCTCCAATGGTAATAAAATGACTTATTTGTGGCTTTTCAACGGCGATCGTAGGCTGATCGTAGAGATAAAATGCTAAAAGTTCAAACAGTAGCTGATTCTGTTTTGAATCACGGTTTTACTATTATAGATGAACTTATATAAATACCAGTAAACTGATGTTTGGAAAGATACATTTAAATAATATTCAGAACCCCTCCCCATTAAGTTTCCAGAAGTGAAGCATCTTCCTTTTTGTTAATTCTGACTAACATGATAACACTCATGATGAAACTCTTGCTTTACAAGTGCTCTAGATGTGATCGTGAAAGAAAAACTCACCACTTCTGTGTTGGTTATTTTGGCCAGCAGGTCCGTCAGACCGTCACCCCACTGTGACTGGTCAGCTGAGTCCAGCTGGAGGCCGCAGATCGCAGCCCCCACACTTCCTGTGGCGATCATGGAGGGAGGGTACATGGCGAATCGAAAATCTGGTAAAAGAGGAAGAGGAAATACCAGTTGAGCTTAATGTGTGTCGTGCGCCAGTTGTTGGTTTGGAAATCATCAAAAGAAGTTTCTATTGTTTGGTAAATCATAGATTCAGAATCTTTGGTGAATTGACCATTCACTACGGAGCTCTTTATCACTGTGTGCTGTTTGTAAATTGCACTAAATTCACAAATAAAGGTGCAGTTTCAGTACATCCCACCCTGAAACAACATGATTCAATAATCTAGCAGTCAGATAATAAAATCCTCTTTCTTTTGCACTGGGTTGAGCGCAGCGCTCACTAATGACCAGGGGCCGGGATAATGAGGGTTCACTTGGCTTGTAAAGAAGCTGAAAAGCAACTACCCTCACCCGCTCCCCGATCCAGTCCCCTTTTCCCCTGGCCCGGCCCCCTTTCTTCCATCTCCTGAGTAAATCGTGTGCTCGCTGAAAAAAAGCCCCACAGCGCTTGGAAAAGGAGGAATAAAGAGGCTCAGTGCCTCTGCCAATGCGCACTGCTGTAGGTCCTTTTTCCACGTGTGGTCACAGGCGTGCGTCTCAAAGACCAATAACCTTGTTAGCTTCCCTCACTGTCATTCATAATGCAAATGAGACAGCTTGTGAACGGGCCAGAAGCCCGAAAAGGCAAGGCAACTGGCATACAGTGAGGGAGAGAGAGAGTGCAAGGGAGACAGACAGACAGACAGGCAGGCAGGGAGCTTTTCTCCTCAAAAACACACACACACACACACACACACACACACAAACACACACACACACACACACACACACACACACACACACACACACACAGCTTTCTTGATTCACTCTTTATGTCTTTCTCAACTTCTACCTTTCTTTTGGGATAACACATGGCCTGCTTAGAAGCGCCCGTGAATGGCACACATGCCCCAGTCTTTGTTGCTACAACAGGCAGTGGTTGTATTGGTGGCCCTGCTATCTTTTAGCATATTAATAGAGTGGCTGGTCTGTGAGAGAGAAGGCAGAAGAGTGTGACTCCATTGTCCAGAGTCATCACCTCATTTCACCCAATTTAGAGGCACAGCATCAATCCCCTCTCTGCTGATACCAATTCAGCGAGACAGGCTGGACAAAGACAGCGGCTGGACATGGGGGGTTGACCGGGAGGAGGAAGATGAAGAGGGAGGGATGGACGGCGTGGCAACAAGGATAAAAGAGGGGAAAAGTGGTGGGTATAGAGGGAGGGGAGAGGGGGTAGACATCTCTACTGCACATCACTCTCAAGTCTGTGTCCAGAGCCTCGTGAGGTTTTGGAAGAAGAAAAGAGTTGCCCTCCTGTGACCCTAACCTCCTGTCTCCCATCCAACCCCCCCTCCTGCAAGTATTTCTCTGTTCCTGGGCCACCTATGGACAAGAGGAGTGGGCCGCGGGGGCATTGAAACCGCCTGCACATTAACATATTGCCATATTCAATTGCAAAGCAAACTGCATGCAGTGGCTCTGAAGTAGATTTTTCTTCCTTCTTCTTTTTTTATATGTGGAATCAAAGAGGTAGGCCCTTTGATAGCTGCGAAGCCAGCCCCTCGCTGCCTTTTTAACATGCACAGCCAGGCGCTTTCTCATCTTGTGGGCTCAGTGTTGACAAATAAATGAACTTATTATACACCCCTGTGTTAGCTGCTGGGCTTCTGCCAAGGGGCGATTTATTAAAGGCTACCTTGAGCCAAGAGGAAAGAGCACACAAAGCCTTGTGCATTACATCACTGCTGTAAGAACAGCTTTCTATAGAGGGGAAAGAGTACAAAGGCATACATGGATTTACTGTAAGTGTGCGCTGAGCACATACCAAGAGGCGAGGCGACAGACAACTCAGAGACGCACGCAAGAAACAATGAACTGATGCCTGCATGCTTTAAGACGCAGACAGACCAACACACAGAGCACAGATGTAGTTTTGTGCCAGAGCTGAGTGGCGGGCAGTGGGCAGCAAGCTGATTTTTCACACTCAAGACAAGACAGTTCTGTAGCAGAACAAGGACGTGCGCGTGCAGCCGATGCGGGCTGACACTCCGGTCTGGTGGCCGCTGAATGTGGGGGGAAGAATGGCTGTATTTTAGGAGGCCCTCATTGATATTCATGCTGAGGATAAACAGCGTAGGTAGCTGAGTGGGGACGCCTGCGATGGAAAGCTCCCTGCGAGCAGCGGCTGCCTGGCCTGGCCTGCATGCCTCTCACCCCCTTCAATGGCCCTTTCTCCTCCCTCTGCCCCTCGCCTCCATTGCTCCATGTTCAGACTTCATCTCCAGTCCTCTGGTCACACAGTCTGCTGCCCTACACGGTCCAGTCCTTCTGGGTGGCTGCGACGCAACAGTATGCACATTAAAATTGTAAATTAATTAAAGTTGGAAAGCTGAACTACGGCCAAAAGACGAAAGGGAAAAAAAAAAAAAGCCCAAACTCTCCTTCTCACCCTCTCCCCTCTTGCCAGCGCTGTAAATCGGAGTCTTGTATTCTATAGCACATGTACTGACTTTGTATATTAAAAAGAGTAGCGTTATGAGGGCCCAGGGCCCGCTGACTGATTAAGGTTAAAAACAAACATAATTTTGGGATTGGCATGACAGTATATTTCACCACTAGTGCAACACAAGCTGGTAGTCAAAACAAGTTCTGTGGAGAGCTAAAGTCCAGACAGGCTGCCTCAAGTCACACAAACAACAACAGCCACCTCCCAACTGGGCTTGAGAAGGGGCCGTAGCTTTTCCATACGTAAGAAAAAAAATAAAAAGGATAAAAAAATAATAATAATTTGATACTGCATGCAGCCTTTTTTCCAATTCCTATCCCTATTCTCACTCAGTCCCAAATATTAAAAACGTTAAACGAAACTTGGGCGAGTCTGGGCGGCACATTTCGACTCATTTGCCTGAAACAGAATTCCTCCCTAACTGCAGCATCCTGTGACAGTTCATCTCAGCCCTTCACAGTCATCTCCGCTGTCACAGCTGCAGCCCTGAGGCGCTGGTTCTGTCAGGGTTGAGAAGCATACAGATTTAAAGGGTGGGAGGCAAAGGGCTCATTTTTTTTCTTTGGACTCCAGATTCCAAAAGTGCACAAACTGGAAACTGCTCTTTTACCTGGTTGATACGGTACTTAACTGTCAGTGAGTGCAGTGATTATAGGCTGTGAATGCAAAAGTTATGGTTTGGATGAAAGCAGCAATTAAAAAAGTCGATATCTGTCAGTCCATCTGTAGAATTAGAGGCTCTCAGCCTTTTTCCACCCACGCAGCTTTTATGCAGTCGAATTCATGGCCTGTACTTGATTATAAAGAAAATCTAAAATATGATGGCTTGTAATGTTTTATTCAGCAAAAGTTTGATAGCATAACAATTTAAGCTTCATCATTAAAATCTATCTATTTTCTTTTACTGCATCTCACTCACATCGAAATGAAAAAAAAAAACAACCTCAACTAAATTGTGAAAAGAAATTACGCACTAATTCAATTTAAAGTTTAACATATCAGGATATAATAATGAAAATGATTTTGCGTTGCTGTTTATTTAACAAAATCTAAGCCAACATGTAGAAGCAGCGAACGAAAAACTACTGTTGACTGTTTTTTGAGGAACTGTTGAACTGTTATGGATTAACTGATTATCCAGAGGTGTGCTTACTTCAGTGAAAACATAAGTGCCGTCAGGCCTGACCATTCAGGTGCGCGATTAAAAATAAAAAATCCTTTGAACAGAAATGAAAGTGGAGATTTGTAATCAAAATACACAGTTAAAGATAGAACATCAGCACAAACATCTGCACAGTGGTGGAGAGGTGATGGTTGATGCTAAAGTGGCTCTGCAAGCTACTGAATCACCAGGCGTGTTTAGGTGGGTTGTTGTCATCTGAGACTGTATTGGCCCAATAAGACCTGCTAACAATCAATGTTTCTTTGTTTTTGTTTTTTTTGTCCTAATACGGATATCTTTATAGCTGAAAGTTGAAGGTGCACTTTCTTTTTCACATAGCTGCGGAGAAAGACAAAGACTAAAATATTCACTGGTGTCGTGTCAAAAATGTCTGGGTCAAACCAGCAAACACTAACATTTACTTTACCTAAAAGTGTGGTTGACGTGACCGTCAAGGTAAACATGCAAGCCTAAAAATGTTTGATTTTTAATCTTCTTACTTCTTTGATGAGACAATTATAACATCTAATGTTAAAAAAATAAATAAATAAAAATGTACTCGTGCATTTCTGGTGTGAGTCAGCTGGCAACAGTATTTCAAATGTGGTCCTGATTACACTAGTGAAATGAAGAGGGAAACTCAGGACATACCACTGGATGATTCACCCTGTGTGCCACATATTTGGGCACATACTCTCAGGAAGCTTCTTCCTGCTTCATCTGTCGCCACTGCACACAATTCCTCACATCAGTGGAGCGAGTTGAGAAAAGATCGTTCCCTGGAGGAGGTGTTTAGCTGGTCGGAAATCTGACTCATCAAACATGAAGGGTGTTTCATGTAAACGAACACCAGTAGAGTCCTCGTTTTCATTGACCACATCAAAGATGAATCATGGATCTATTGAATGTTGTGCTGCGCCTGGAGGAGATTCTCCATGCAGCAGGAAGCTGCAGGAGGAATTCCTGCCTCCGCTCCACTTGCACTTTACAGCTAAAATAAAACAGGACAGTGCTTGAGAGGTCACTTGTCTCTTACGAATGCATATATTTAACTCAAGAATTTGCGACATGCAGGTAAAAGAACCTGCCTAGGAAACTGGAAAAAAGACCAACGACAAAATGTAAATCTTTGGATAGATTGGATGGATCTGCTGTCAGTTGTTATCACCTCTAACTTTCTTTTGATTAAAAGCGATGAAACAAACCAAAATATACAGCGCTAATGTTTTCTGAAAAACAAAACAAAAAAAACCCCAACAAAAACTGAAGGCGTTTAATTCAATCTTGACAGGAAATGTAAACCTCAGCTTGCTGCGTTAAGATGATTAAGACGATCTGATGTTTTTACAAAGAGGGAAAAATGAGCCCAAGCAGAAAAGGTTTCGCTTCCCTTGTGTTTGTTAGCAAGTGAATCATTAGTTTGTCAGAGGAACTAACCAGTTAATGATCAAGTTACTTCTCACATAGTTCAAAAGAAACTTACACATACCAGAAAAAAGTCATCAAATACGATCCAGAGATAAAAGAATGAGTAATCAGTTACCAAAATCCCCATTATTTAGGGCCCAACTTGTAGCTAAACCATTATTATATCCTCCAGGACAACTGACTGGTTTTTGTGGACCCGTTCAGTTGGCCCTGATCCAGCACTTCCTTTTGATCAACGTCTGCGACCATTGTCACCATTCCATGCATACCATTACTGGGAGGGCTATTGGACCCTGCATTTAATGCACCATAATCCCTGTCAATATGGCGAGAAGACGGAGCTCAATAACCCAAGCAGACAGGTTGGGGTGCATCTGTCTGCCCCATGCACCCCATCCATTCTCCCACTTTACCTCAATTGAATAAGAATAGAAGAGGAAGCTCTGAGTGCTTGGTGTCTCTGTGGAGGAATGGAGGTTCATAATCTCCCTTAATGAGCTTGTTTCTGGGCTATTATCCGGCAGCATGCCTGAGGGAAACGCTGGTGTTTCCTATCAAGTGGCCCTGCAGTGCTGACCCTCACATGGCTCTGCATATGAAATGTAAGGGCCAGGTCTTTTGTCTCCTTTCTTCCAGTCTCAGGCTGGGTCCATTTGCATAGATCTGAATAGCCCAACCAATGTTATTAATTAATACACAGCCAGCTTGCGCCACCTGACAAAATCCCACCAAGTGTCCCGAACGGAACTGTTTCATCAAAAGAGAGGAGCCATTAGGAATGTTAGGCCTTATTCTTCACTTCTCTCGCTTGTTCCCCATGAAAAGAGAAATCCATGGTTTTATGCAAGTTTTCTTTTTCAGTACAGGCACGGCAGCAGTGGGTGTGGAGGCAGGTGGTGAGCTGAATGAGAATATACAAAATAGGAAGGCCACAGATGACCTGTTGTCAACTGCCTTGCAAATGTAAATCCTCCTGAGAGATCTCCTTTTGCTGGGTTTTCACCTTCTCAACTCTGCTCAGGGGATGTCTCAAGGAGGATTCTCACCAGATAACCCAAAGATTTACGGCTGGGAAACGGCCCACGAATGGGGTTTCGAATTCCCAGAGATCTTCAGATGCACCAAATTGTTGACTCACTGACATGCTTTCTTCCTCTGTTTTGCCCTCACGTTTTCTGTTTGCCTGGATACAAGTCTGAGGAGAGCATAAACAGATAAATAGCCCGTTGCTGATCGAGAGCTATGTCCCAAACATTTCTCTCCTGATACAAAGTGTTAGGAGGATGGCTCTGGGAGGCTCGTAAATTTAGCTACACTGCCTCATTGAAGCAATTAAGGACAAAGTGCATGCTGGGCCTTTCACAACGTTGCTTTGGGAATCGGCCGGATCGCTGACATGCTGTCATTTCACACATTAATACAGAAAATAAAGGTTGAGAGACGTAGGGGGACACGGGGAGAGGAAAGCTTAGGAAAATGGGACACAATGACAAATACTTGTCTTGCCTTGTATCTAATCGTCTAACTATCCACACTCCTCTCCCATGGGGAGTGCCGTCGTAGCATTCCTGTTTCTGGTCGGTCTGCAGAAACTGCTGGAGGGGGTCACCCAGAAAGCTAAAAAAGCTAGAAAGAATTACTAAACTGCTCTAACATACCCCCCCCCCCCACACACACACACACACACTCAGTTTATCTTTGACCAAGACAATTCAAAAGCTAAGAGAGCTGAATTTCATGAAGGAAAAGTGGTGAAAGTGCAAAGGAAGAGCCCTTTCAGTGTTGCTGCACACAAACACAACACTTCCCTAAAAACTGAAGGATGTTGCATTGGCGCAGGGGAAATCCAGGATGTTCAAAACTGGTGAAGGTGTTCATGCTTATCAAGCCCGTCTTCCCTGAACGCAGAGCTGGAGGTGCCGCAAATGTGCCCTATCACAAATCTCAACATGGGAAAACTACTATTGGCCACCAGTTGAAGGGCGGGGAGGCGTGAGAGGTTATGGGGGAGAGAGAGGAAAGCAAGGCAGGAGGAGAAAGAGATATGAAAACATGACATGCCTTAGCACTGGCCGTACAACAACAAAAGACTCCTTTTCCTCACTGCCCTGGTGGATCCTGCATCCTCTCCACCAGCGACAACTTCACAATCTCCACATACGTGTGTTAAAGACACTCATGTGCTCATGTGAGTGACTGCATGTTTGATCTCGAGGGAACAACTCGCCTCAAAAAAACAAAACAAAACAAAAAGACAATGGCCTCGCCTGCCTCCACCCCTGTCCCAATCCTCTTTTTGACTGGGAATGCCCCTCAACCAGGCTGAATCTGCTTTGAAGTGTTACTGGATGCTCTGGAAGCCACTGATACTCCTCTAAAACATGACCAGATACGAGTCTGGGAGAAGGCGGGTGATGGACGTCGGGAACAAGAGTATAGCGCTGAAATGTCCTCCAATGACGCGTTTTTCTTAAGAGGAATATTTTCCCACAAGTGGTAATGTGACTAGAGTTACGGCTAGCTGAGACTAGCCCACGGCACCGCTCTGACCAGTTGCTGCTGCATGTTACTGAGATGAGACGGCTTTGATATGGTGTTGACGGGGAAGAATGTGGAGATAACACGTTTGCAATCATTTGGAGAGTATATTGATATGAGCCGTTATTGCTCGGCTTGACTTGGCAGCGTAACCATGATACGTGTCACTTACAATATCAAAAAAGGGAAAGGAAAAAAAAAAAACAAAACAACATGTCATCAAGATGATGTTGCACTGGTTAGGCTCATTTTTGTGTTTAGTGGCTGAACGTCAGGATTCGCTCGTTCATTTAATCGCTCTGTGCATGCAGGACATCGCATGCGCGTCACATGCCGCTCTGAGTGTGTCCTACCTGTGGCACAGAGGGCGATGAAGGTCTGGACATGTTTCCGTATAAGTGCCAGCTTGTCCTCGGGCAGCGGCAGCCTCCTCACAATGTGCTCGATGAAGTCGTTTGGTGTTACTGCTGCCAAGTTCCACTTCAACTTCCCCAAAACCACCAGTTCCCATTCCTGCAGAGGGAGAGCAGATGAAATGACTAAAAATGAGTCACACAGTAAAATCACAACTTTTTCTTTTGTTTTTTTGAACAATGGCACACAGTGGCAAGGCTGCACTTATATGTACTGTAGGAGTTCATCCTGAAGTAAAAAAAACAAACTGGTCCTGAAGGATAAGCGTGGCTGCTGTTAGGTTCCTCTCTGTGTGGTTGGTCTGGAGCAGAGTTAACGCCAGGAGTGCCACTGATCCAGGTGACCTGAGATCGCTGACTCCCTGCTGCCTGCCTGTCTGTCTGTCTGTCTGTCAGGTTCCACTTTGTACGTTTTGAGTGACAAATAGACAGAAAGCCTGCGCTGATTGACTATAATCATGTACACTCAGCACAAATGTTTACAGGTCAAAAATATATATTTATCCCTCATACCAGTCTCTTAGTATTGACCTGTTCAAAATAACATCCTTATACACTGTGGCAGATGGCAGTCTCTCATGCAAGAAAACAGAAATCCTTTTGAGTAATTCAGTAGTTAACGAGGTGGGATGGCGAGTAGCGGTCGCTGCTCTTTAACTTTCGCCTCCAAAAGGAGAAGCGGGTTAATGCAAGACTTTGTGACCAATTTGGGGGGTAAAAAAGTAATATTGGTGTGGTTCCACAGTTCAGCCTTGTGACTGGGACTATGGATGCTCTTCGTTTTTCCTTTCAGACAGAGAGAGAGTGGGAGAGAGAGGGAGAGAGAGAGTCATGAGACAATTCAACATGGCTGCCTCTGACCCTGCCACACCAGCCAGCTGTTTTCTGATCAGAGAAACCGAGTTCATGTTGGCCTTTCTTTCTGATCTCCTTGTTTTCTGGGGGGATTTGAAACTGTGGAAGTAATGCTTATTTTACAGAAGAGATAAATCTGAAGCAAAAACTATAGGAACGGTGCAGTTGAATGCTCAAGTATTTATACATACATAAATCTCAAAGCCCAGCAGCTGATTCCTCATAAATGACTGCTCCTTTGTACCCCGGTGGCCTCCTGATCTCAAAAGCCTTTGCCATAAATGCCAGAAGGCAGTATGGCAGTCTTCAGTTCAGCCGAAGATATGCGCAGCCTTGCAACACAGACACTATGCTGACAAAGTGGCAATCAGGGAGGCACCCACTTCCTTCTAGTTCCTCTGGTCACACCTTCTGTGCAAGATTGTGGTTCTTTTTACAAGAATTGTGTTACCAAAGATGAGGACCAAAACGATCACATGCCCTGAGCAGCTGATCTCTGTTTCCTGTATCTGCATGTCAGCCAAAATACTGCCTTATACAGATACACAGACGGGGCCTCAGCAAACCAGTTCAAGGGCTGAAGGACTCTCCGGTCTGAACATAAAGGACAGGCCGACTGCTGCACTGTTACGTTTCATGCGCACATTCTGCTTAGAATAAACTTCAATAGGCTGGGCGGCTAAAGTTTTGAATAAAGAGGGATTCTATCTGACACCACATTCACAAGCAGAAAACACCCCAGAAAGTGACCAGAAACCCACAAAACCAGCAGCTGCTTCTTGAGAACCTGAACACACTGTGCCAATCAGCTAAGTGGGCAAAGCTGCCAGTCAGGCAGAAAGGCAGGCCTGCAACCACCATCCATGCCTGAATCATAATATGTGGCCTGTTTCACAACATGGGTGGGACTGGCTGTTGTTTACTGAGGAATGTTTATGTAGCACCACAGAGCAGTGTGGAAATACTTATCTGATGTGAAACTGGGCTAATTAATTGGTTTACCCTGTTGAAAACAGCTGGTATAATCATGCAGAGAAAGTCTTATCAAATAAGCTGGACAAAGAAATATAGATTTTATTTAGCTCTAAAATGACAACAAATCCACACATATCAATCATATAAGGATTTTTGTTAACCCACAGACAGGCACAGGAAAATCAGAAGTAGTAAAGCATGGCAGCGTATAAATGTGTGCATCCGTGGTCATTTTAGAATAAAAGTTCAACTTTAAAATGCAAACTGGATTTTCTCTATGGCTCTCTATCTCTCTCTGGCTGACAGGAACGCCGAGCTTTGGCTGCAGTTCAGCTGACCTCATTGCTCTGTGCAAATATTTGCCGCTTGATGGCGATAGAGACCACTGCACAGACGAAGTGGGTACTGTAGAAGTCTGGAGGGTCTTGTACAGTATAGAGAGCCCCTTGTGGAATAATTCACTGTGGGGCTTTCACTTTCATGCACCTCTGATGACCATGCAGTCCAAAGTGGAGAGTGGACATGCAGCAGACTCTGTGAAGTGACGATAACCTCATGCTTTGATGATAAAAAAAAAGAACATGGATTATGTGAATCAATACCTAAAACAAGTGATAAAACCAAAAGCATTCAACAGCACACATGAAAAGTAGAACACGTTTTTTTTCTTTTACCAACTCATAATCTGAGGATGAATCCAAAGAGGTTATTGCAAATTTTGTGTAATATGCTGAACCAACTGTTGCTTACCAGCAGCTCTTGCGGTCTAATGGAGTTATCTGTGTAGATGCAAAGCTTCTCTGCAGTTAACGGACGAGTCTCTTTCAACTTGGATGCAAGAAACATGCAGACTGCTCCCAGCAGTTGCAAGTTACACTTTTTGGTGGGTACCACTGCTAAAAATCTGTCTAAGTAGTTCATGGCCAAGGGAAAAACTTCTTCCTCGCACTTCTGCTCTTCACAAACCTGAATAAAGAGACAGCAGACAATGCAGCAATGATGAGCATTTGCAGCCCCTGCGGTCACATGACTTATTTTCCAGAACTTGCAGCCCATATTAAAGTTTGATGGTGCAACGAGATAAAAGACTAATTGCACAAAGAGCTCATATAAATTCACTGACACCGATAGTTGGGCCCCGGCCAAGAATTTGCGCCTTACGCTGAAATGGTTGCGAGATTATCTATTAATTCGAAATCGATTATTTTCTAAATAATTAAATACATTGCAGACACATACTGTCAATAGAGTCACATTCCTGCAGCTCATTCACTAAGAAATGAATTCAAGTCACAATCAGCCGAGCCAAAAAACACCCCGACAGCGCAGCACACGGAAACACGCTTTTTTTCAGTCGTCAGATTTTCATAAAATAATTAAAAATACAAATAAATTTCCCAGATCGATTTTCTTCGCACCATAATGTTCAGACGACTCTTCTACATCATAACCGACAATTCACATCTATATGAATAGGGGATAGATATGAATAAAATGTCAAAATTTGAGACGAGTAGCAAGCGGATGGTCTATGGTGCGTCACCGCCGACCCGATATATATATTTCAAAAATTAATTAAAAATATTCAGTGACTCGGATTCAAACAATATTTACATGAAAATAAAGCTGAAAGCCTCAGGAAGGTTTACATGTGCATGCTGACCACAAATATTAAACGAAGTGTCAGGAAATGAACATAACTCCTGAGTGAGGGATTCCGACGGGAGGAAGATAGAGAGAACTACTCAGGCCCTCGCCCCTTCCGACATTTCAAATAGATATCCGAAATGTTTGCAACTATTTTTGTAATCATTTCTGTATTCTGTGGATAGCCAAGACTCTCTTCTGTCATAGCCGATGGTTTATAAGCACTGTTATTGCGTGTGTGACACAGTAAATCCCCTTTAAAGCACCAGAACTCCTGTAAAAAAAACCAACATGGCGATACAAGGCAGCATTGCATCGGGGAGTGCATACGTGTGCATGGAAATATTCAGGCTATCTAAAATAATAACATTAAAAAATCAACAGGCGCCTCGCAGGCTACACACACCGCGTGAGGCACATAAAAGAAATTCTCTGGTGTTAGAAATATCACAGCTCGCAGTTTCAGAAAGGCAGTCCTCCGGACCGCACTTTAAAACTGAAAAGAAAAATAAACGACATGAATATGAGGAAATGGCAATAGGAAATACGATCCGCATATCGTTATATGCTGTTCAAAATTAATAAACATCGCTTAAGGAGCTTGAAGCAACAAGTCTGGAGGCTTTAAAGTCGGGCACGGAAATAAAGACTTGTCAGCACAGCACTCGGCGTTTCGGTGTACCTCCAACATCCAAGTAGCGACCATCCTCCTCATAAACGGCTGAATATCTTTCTGAACGCCTTTGAAATATGAATATTGGGGTAGAAACCTCTCCTCTATAGTCAACAAGCTCTGCAGCACTCTGTCATCGCACAGGAGGTTTGGATCGGGACGAGCTCGTATGTTGGTCTCCATTTCGAAACAGAGCAGCTCCATGGTGCCGTGGCTTTCACTTAAGTAAAAAAAGTAGGGTTTCTCCCTCTGAAACGCAAAAGTGGCGTTGCAGAACAAAAACGCAAAAGAAGATGGCAGGGAAAGTCTGTCGGAGGCATAAAAAAGTGAGACTGCAGGGGCTCCGTAAGAGTAGTCCTGCCTCTCCTTGTTGAGAACTTTTTTCCTCTCTCCCCAGTGCGCCTCTACTTTTCATCCGCCTGGCGCATTTCAAGCCAGCCCTGCTGCGCCACTGACGCAATTCACTTCATTACCTCTGTGGAGGCCAGACGCAACGCGCTGCACCACTGCCTCTCTTTCTGTCTTTGTGCGCAAGACAAGTCATAGTGAAGTTGCTATATGTTTCAAAAGGCTGTCGAAGAGAAGTGGAACAATGTAGACACTTGTAACCACGCGAACAGACTTTTTTGTTGTATTCGCAGACGATAAGGGAATTATATAAAGTATATATCAAAGTACAGAATTAGTTATTATTGATAAGAACATCCAGGTGCATGTATCTGACTTTATAGAGGATTTTCTTTATGTTGATGCTCAACTGACTGATGCTGCTCATTAAAGGGTAAAGCAACTAGTCGCTTACCACGATATGAAAGAATTGATTAACATTTTATTGATGACAGTACGGATATTGTGCAGAATTTAAGCCCAATAGGCATTTGATAAGATCTAGTCAACTCTATACTGCAAGTACAACTTTATGTGAGCAATAATTGTATATTTGATCGGATTTAAATGACAATAAGCGACTAATTTCACGCTTTCTCAATGGCTTTCCGTGAATATAAGTGCAAAACATGACACATGCAGAAACTGTGGGCAAGCAGCCCTTAAGTGCTGCACGTCAACTTACAAAGATGCGTGCGAGCGCGCGCTGACAGGACGTCAACCCACAATGACACACAAGGACGCACGCGCACATACACGGACACGCATGGTCTTACTATCTACTTTTTATAGCAGCCACATGTTGCGTGTGACTTATGAGATAGCTTTCTAGGAAATTTTAAGCTATTTTTTTCTCCTTTCTTTTTTCGCAATATTTTTTCTTAAAGATAACGCAGACATGAGCTCCATGGGCTTTTCTCAACTCAAATAATATCACTCAAGTCGTGCTTTAAATAATCTTTTTGTTTTTTCGTTTCTTAAGCAGACTTTGGCTATCATTTCCATGGAAAAACAAGCAGGTGGAAACGAAGCTGAGAGTGTGAGCCACTAAGCAGATAATTAAAAAAATAACTGCGGAATGAAAACGCTTCACATACAGTCACAAAGAGAATCTGCATGGGTAAATATGGTAATCCCCGTTCCATTCTTACTCAACTTCAAAGGCTCAAAGAGTCCTGAATAAAACGAGACATCAGTGCGTGAGGAGAAGACTGGGGGACTGTAAAGTCATCGCAGCTTTCAGGGCTCTTCATTTCAGCCGACGCTTGATAGCTGCAAGCAATGCATGTGAGAAAAGAGGGGTAAATGTTTCTTTAAAGTTTTTTTTCCTGCAAGTCTTAAGTTCTTTCCTCCTCCCAGTGAGTCTATTTGCATAGCCAATAGCTCCTCAGCGATTGTTACTGGGCAGACTTCATCTTTACCTTCCTCTCTGTCTCTCTTCCCTTTAGTGTGGCGGTCATTTGTCAGCCTCAGCACTTAAGAGGATGTTGTTGCTGCCTCAACAGCCAACCTGAACCCCTTTCGGATGTCTTGGTTGGCATCATGAAGGATGGAAGTTTTTTTCTTCCTTTACCGCATTTTAGGACATTTTATAAAATCATTTTCTTTAATAACAAACGCCTGCATGGAGAAATGGGATCAACAAACAAACAGACGTCAACTAAGCGATTAATAAAGACTGCAAATCTGGTGTGGAAAAATTAAAAACCAGCCAAAGAAACAAACAAACAAACAAAAAAGTCCTACTGTTGATGCTCATCACAAAAAAAAGTATGAATTTCTACAGCCTCTGGGTTCAATTAGTTGTTAGGGCTGAAACCTTGCAGCCCATTAAGGTCGGTGATCGCGTTTCTATGTTGCTAAATATATGTCTGGTGGAGAAAATGTATAGAAATAAATGCTGAAGATAATAATAAAACAAAAACAAACAAAAACCAAACAAAAAAAAACCCTGACAGAGTTAAAGTGAAGCCAAATCTTATGGCTTAAGGCAGCCT
This sequence comes from Xenentodon cancila, assembly GCA_014839995.1. NCBI lineage: Eukaryota > Metazoa > Chordata > Actinopteri > Beloniformes > Belonidae > Xenentodon > Xenentodon cancila. The sequence goes on from CM026199.1 coordinate 12,001,715, forward strand.
GTTAAACAGCAGAAACAGGTAGTCAAGATGGTCAAGATTCAACAATATCACTAGGATGCGCAGTTACGCACCGAGCCTTTACAGGTAAAGACGTGATTTAATTACAATAAACAAATTATAATAATAAAATATATATAAAACTGGGTGGGGGTGGTCTTCGTCCTAAATTGGAGCCAAAGGAAGAACATATGTGAAATATGCGCCCATGAAATAATTGCATTTAACCACGTTAAGGATTTTAGGTTTCTATAATTTATTTAAATAAAACCGAGACCAAAGCCAATAAACTCTCTTAACTGAAGTGGACAAAGTGCACAGAAATTCCCCATCCAACCTTAAGGGCTGGTATAAGAGCATGCACAGGGCTGCAGTATCCAGATGACTTCCCTGGTGCTCCTGCAGCAGCAGTGACGACAAAAAGCGCTCCTCTGAGATCAGGAGCAGCAGTAGCGCATTCCTGTCCCCGGAAGCGTTCAATTATCACACCAGTATCAAATCGGAACACACTCCGTTTTCTAAAAAACGATAACCACTTCGCGCATGGCAGTTTAGTCGCCCTTCAGAGGGGAACAGTGACTAAATATATAAGTTTTGAAAAAGTTTGCCGAAGCTCCTGCGCAACACGCTGCAAGAAAATTCAAACGTTCCTATCATGAACACGCCTGCTGGTCTGTCTCGGGGGTTTAAAACTTTATTTTCTGGATAAAGGTTGGAGGAAAGACACCAGAGCACTTGTTTTCGGCTAATCAAATGGTGGCATTATACAGAAGTCATGGAGGGAGGAAATCGGTATTTATTCTACGTTATAGTGACAGAAAATGCTATAAAAAACACGAGAAAAAACGCTCAACACCAGAGGAATAACTGACCCCCACTTGTAGATTTTTCCCACAGCCTTCTTAGAAAAAAGAAAAGAAAAGTGAGAGAGAGATTTAAAGCCACGTCTCGACCATGACTCATCATCACCGCATCTCAAATCATCAGCACAAACCCATACAAGTGAGCAGCCGATCATGATGCAGCGCCCCTGCGTCTCTTTCATCTCCTCCTTTTACCGACAGCTGCATGGGAATGTAACGCTGTCAGAGACTGTCGCAAAAGACCAGAAAAGTGTCGGAGGGGAATTTGGTAGCTCTCTATTGAGGCAGAACCAGTCGTGAAATGACACAATTTCATGTATGACAGTGTTGAGATGTAAAACACACAGTTGACACGTTAAACAACTCTTTCTTTCAAATTCAATATAGTGTGACATTTTTTTTTTCAATTTAACTGAAATCAGCGACCTTATTCTTTCTATTATGAAGCAGTGGTAACTTTCATTTTATATCACTATTACTATCAAAATTAAATGACACATATTACAGTTAGGTGTGACCATTCATTGTATTCAAAATGTTCCCTTATAAGATGTACAACAACTGCAAAGTAGGGTTTCTTTCTTTCTTTCTTTCTTTCTTTCTTTCTAATTTCAATTGACCATACAGTGAAACTAAAAAGTCACTTGTATTTATTTTTTTTAAAGACAGACTTTACAAACCTGTAGATAAACATGTTTCAGCAGATAAAATCTGCAAAGGTATGTGAAAAGACACTCAAAGGACAATAAACCTGCACCAACAAGTCAGGAAGGAACTACAGAGAAAATACTTCTTTTTTAAAATGTAAAGTAAATAAAATGAAGTTAAACAATTACTCAAATGACTAGGAAATATGACATGTTCACACCTTGTATCATTATGTTTCTTTGAATTATTGGAACATTGATATATATATATATATATATATATATATATATATATATATATATATATATATATATATATATATATATATATATATATATATATATATATATATATAAATTGAATGTGTTAAATAATTAATACAATCTTACTGTGTCTAATAAGTCTAAATGAATCCTTATGTATATCTAACCTTTAACTTTTTATATGCATTATCATAATTCTTACAAAAACTAATCTTCATTGTGATTTTTACAAGATTTCTTGAATGAATGTGATAAAACTGTATATTTTAGATTGTTGTTAAACTGCTGAAAAACTGAGCTTATTTAACAAAATTAGCTAAGATTTAATTTTTTTCAAAATAACAACAGGAAAAAAATACAACATTTTAGTCTTAAAATTAACAAGTTGTCTTTTCTTTATTTTCCAAGAAAGAAATCTCTTTGATTTCTGTTGTATTTGGATTCTACAAGAATATAAAATATATTAAGCAATGAAATGACAAAAGCTCAGATACAGATGTTGATTAACAAGGTGGAAACTAGAGGAGGAAAAGCAAATGTAGAGCATTAATTGCAGGAATATTTACAAAAAAGTAATTTGGTCCTCTACTTTAAGAAGCATTATATATGTATATAAATAAATATATTCATATACATGTAAACAAAAAGAAAAATCAAAGACAGAAAACAAAACAGTCTTCACATTCAAATTAATCTTGACTGTTATGTCCACTGATAAATCTCAATTTAATTTCCACAAAAATGTCACTCGTATTTCATTTCGATTCATTTTTTTAAGCCAGCCCACATTTCTCATTTTTCTGTATTTTTTTTTCCTCTGTGGTTGAATAACTGCAGATGTGTGTGCCAAACAACAATATAGAGAAAAGTTACTCATGCATGATAAGAAAACACCAGACTTCATGCAAACTTTTACTGAAAAAAACTATTGTCCAAACCTACCGGGTTGAAACACCATTAACTGTTTTTGTTGAAACGGAGACATCTGATAAAACCTTGCTGTTTTTCTGATGCATCTCATTGATCAGTGGACAGAGAAAATAGACGGAAATTCAAACAGTTACAAACGGTTTTTTTTTTGTTTTTTTGTTTTTTGCTGTATTTTAAATCTGAATGACAAAGATTCTTGGAAACACTCAAATAAAAATATATAATAAAATGTATACATCTTTTTGTCTTAAATTAGCAGATTCGATCAGAGTAGAAAGCAACTTTAAATGTATATCATAATTCAGCATTTAACTTATTAAAAAAAAAAAAAAGAATTTGAATTTCCAGCCAATCCTAAAAAAGCAGAATCTTTGTTCATTAAGGATTGACTTTCTACCTCCCCCACTGTTGTGAGCATTCCCCTGCTTTGATACTGTAAGATGTGAATACTTGCAGCGGTGGGTGTGAGGCTCGTCCCTGACATCTCCACCAACCACCTGTGAGGATCTTGTAAATCCCCTCCATGTACGATGTTACAACAATTCACCTTGGCAATGAGTGCTTGTCTTGCAAACTCCCTCAGAAATTCTTCATGCAAACATTTCCTCCCAAATTCTTTGAGACATGCCCTCACACTGGACAGGAGAAAAGGGGATGGCCAAAAACATCCAGGGAAAAAGCATCTTTTAGATACAATGTTAACTGGATGCTGCACTCTCTTTTATAAACATTTACCTTGTGCACCTTTCCGAACAACTGACGACAGATGGGCAAAGACGAAAAAAGGCTGCCACAGTGGTACCGGTCTGGACCCAGCAACAACCACCTAGGCGCCATAACACTCAGCACCACCCTTTGTATTTATGGAACATCATTTCATTGTAGCCATCCAGGTGGTATCATCAGCTGGTTATATTTAACTTACAAGTATGTTTAAATTCTGCTCTCCATTTTAGCTGAACTTTCAGAAATGTGTTCAAACGCGACCAAATGTAATACAAGCAATGTAAACCTGACAAAACCCTTACAAACCTTTTCTTTTCCTTTCAGCTGTTCCCTTCAAGAAAATCCTCCGTCTCCATCTAACCCCATCGTCTGCTTACTCTTGTCTTAAATGAACTAACTTCATGTCTTCTTTCACTACATCCATAAATCTCATCTTTTGGTCTTCCTCTAGACCACCTTGCTGGCAGTTCCAACCTCATCATCCTTCCACTGATATATTCACTGTACATGTCCAAACCATCTCAGCCTGGCCTCTCCGACTTTCTCTCTAAAACATCTAACATGTGCCGCCCCTCTGATGTACTCATCCCTGATCCTATCCATCCTCGTCATTGCCAAAGAGAACCTCAACATTTTACCTCTGCGACTTCCAACTCTGCCTCCTGTCTTTTCCTCGGAATCACAGTGTCTAAATTGAACAACATTGCTAGTCTCACCCCCGTCTTGTAAACCTTTCCTTTCATTCTTACTGATACTCTTTTGTTAGACATTGCCCGCCGACGCGTTTCTGCACCCATTCTAACCTGCTTGGACATGTTTCCTCACCTCTTTTTCGCAATTTCAGTTTGTAAGTACCTTAAATCCTCCATCTTCATCTCTGCTCCCTGTAGACTCATCTACTTCGGATCTTCTCATTCACAAACATGTATTCCGTCTTGCTGCTGCTGACCTTCAGATTCTACAGATCCCAATATCATCTGCAAACATCATAGTCCATGGAAACCCGTGTCAGCCTTAGCAAACCAGAAGGGGCTCAGGGCCGATCCTTGGTGCGGTCCCACCTCCACGTTGAACTCGTCCGTCACACCCACATCCACCTCACCACTGTCCCTCAGCTCCCATACGTGTCCTGCACCACTCTCACATACTTCTCGGCCGCTCCAGACTTACTTTTACATTACTCTAGCTCCTCTCTCACAACCCTGCTTTATGCTTGTTTTGAAGGTCTACAAAGACACAATGCCTAACCTTCTCTGAATTTCTTTATCAACATCCTCCAGAATAATATTACTTCTGTAACACTCTTCTTTTACATGAAACCTTACTATTCAGAAATCCTCACTTCTGCCTTAGTCCATCTTCCACGACTCGTTCCCATAACTTCATTGTATGGCTCATCAACTGTATTTCTCTGTAGATGCCACAACTCTGCACGCCTCTCTTGTTCTTGAAATTCGGCACCAGCACACTTCTTCTCCATTTCTCAGGCTTCCCTTCAATCTCTAAGATCTAGTTGTACGTCCTAATCAAAAGCTCCACTACAACTTCTCCAAGACACTTCCATACCTCCACAAGTTCATCATCAGGACCAACTGTCATTGCCAGGAGTGTCGGAAGCATTTGAAATATAGGGGTCACACTGATGGTGGGAGGTTTCCCCGGGAACATTTTAAATGAAGTAGATTTAATTTCCTGCATTCTGGTGCATTTTACCAGGTTTTAAGACACCTACTTTTACAGCGCATATAAAGTTATAAAAAAAAAATCAAATCTATATTATTGTAATGTAAAGTAAACAATTTAAAGCTTGTTTACTTTAATGTAATTTAAGGTAAATAAAAATCACAAAAACATGTTTGGAAATTATTTCCTTTCTTCTCTCACAATACCAACCTTCCGCCTTTATTTTGACTAAATGCTAGAGCAGTCCTATTGAATAATTATTATAATAATTAAGTACACAAGAATTATATATTAATCATGATCAATTGTTATTCAGTGAATCATCGTTGGCCACAAGGGACGGAAAAATGTGGACCTCTTGCACGACGGAATAGGTTTGCTTGTAATTTTTTTTTTACTCTTTTTGTCTTTGTATTTGCCCTCTTCGTCCTCTTCAGCGCCCTCCTCACTTCAGCCTTGTTAAACTTTGCTACCTCCTGGTCCACATGGGTCGCCTCTTCCACAGTTCCTACTCTTTCATTTCATATTCCACATTCATCAACTCTTTAAAGTACTCTCTATTTCTTCCCATCACACTTCTGGGTTAACGTACAAATCATTGTTGCCTCTTATCTTACCCCTGTCTTCACCTTATGCTGCATCTCCCTGTACTCCAGTCCACTTTCTTCAGTCCTCCTCAGTGTCCCACTTCTTCTTATCTAGCCTTTCTCTCTGTAGATACTCCTGCATTTCCTCATTCCATCACCGAGTCTCCTTGTCTACTTTCCCATCAGATGTCACCAAGTACTCTGTTACCCGTCTACCTGAACACATTAGCTGTAGCTGTCCAGTCATCTGGAAGCACCTCCAGATGACTGGACACGACTTCCTCCTCTACTTCTTTGACCACCAGTCCCCCAGTTTCCATCAGCATCCTGCAGTCAACAGCAGCACTGGCAGTTGTTGTTAACCTGGGCCTCAACCAATCCGGCATGGGGTTCATGGGTCCTGTGAGTCGGATGTTTAGTTTGCCACAGGTTTGTACATCAGAGAGCCTTTCCTGCCACATACTCTCCGTTTATCAGGGCTTGGGACCAGCTCAAAAAGACACTGATTGTGACCCCCACAGGCTGTATTAAAACTTTTGCAAATGTGACAGCAGAAAAACTCAGTGCAGCCCTCTATTGGCTCCAGGGACTTTAGGTGTTGCTGACGTAAACAGAGCAGCATTCTGACCTTAACAACATTATCTGTACAAAACAAGTCTGCAGCTACTGAGAACCAGCTCCACATCAGAAGCTGTACGCGTTTACAGGGAGCAATAAGTATAGATGAGGGTATGACAGTTAAAGAGTATAACATTTGTAAGAGGCAAAACTGTTCACATATTTGAATTTTGTGTTTTTATGTTTTGACCTAAAAACCGGAATAGTATCGATACGAGTGCCGATTAAGTGTCGGTAGCATCAAGCAGTACTGAATCAATCCCCTCACCAATAAAATCATAAAAATAACCACCTGGTCCGACTGAATGTGCATGTTTTTTTTTTTGTTTTTTTTTTTTTTTTTTTTTTTTAAATATTATTAAAAAAGTAAAAAAAAGTGCTATTTATTGGTGCACAACAGTTGCAGACATCATAAAGCTTTGGCAAAGAGCAGAAACAATCACATTTCCAGAGCTCTGCAGCCTTTTTCTTATCAGGCACTTTATTTGTTGTGTTTTTAATCAAGACATTATTGTTTCGCAACAATTAATCTGAAGTTGAGAGATAGAGTACATGTGGTATTTTTTTCATTAGACTACCACTTTAAGTACAAAGACATTATGAAAGAAATTGTTATTACTTCGAGTAACTCTATAAGCTATTGGAGATGCGGATACTCAGATTGGGCCCTTCTCTCTCGGAGTCTGACAAATCATCTTGTGCTGGTTTTGAGCAGTGGTAAAGTATAACTTTATATGTGCACTCAGCATTTCTCTGTACCACCACCTGCAGTTCTGGAGATTGCTGCTGAAGAATAAGCCATAAAAACCAGAAGAGCCATCAATTAAGCACATCAGTGAGGACCGCAGAGCCTTTCTGGCCAATATTCCGCCAATAGTTGGTAAGACTTCAGAGGTTTTGTTTTTTTTTGTTTCCTCCTCCTCTTCTGTATGCAATAACACAAACTAAGAACGAGCTATATTAAATAACTGCATAACTACAAACTGCTCTTTGGGTAAGACCATGCAGCAGTTGCAGATGACAGTGGGAAAATAGTTTTGAATGACTTGCTGTGTCTCCTTAGTGCAGCTAACTACAGTTACATTCTTTTGGCATTTAAAAAGACGAGGTCCACCTCTTTACATACAATCAGTTTTTTTTTTTTTTTTTTACAATAGCTAAACATGCAAAATGAAAGCTTCATTAATAACTTCAGGCAGCTGTGCACTACTACAATCCATCAGTGACATGGGGGAAAGCTTGTTGAGAGACAGATGCATTTTTCTGGAGTACACGTTGGGGAAGGATACAGGGAAGGAACAATAAGGTCTGGTAGCTCTGGCCAAACCTTCAGTTAACAGAAGATACAAACCGTCTGGTATTCATTTACCTTCCTTCTACCCCTCCACCCTTTTCCTCCATCCCTGCCTTCCTCCCTGCTTCTTCCCTCCCCTCTTTCACAGGCTAAACTCTTTCTTTTGAACTTCGCCGATTGCCATTCATATGTTCATCCAATCTTGTGCCAAATTATCAAAAAAAAAAGATAAAAAGGTGGAGCTGCAGCACCAGCTCCTAAATAAAGGCAGTATTTCCTTTCCTTAACTGAGAATAAACTGCTTTCTTTTCTGTTTCTCACACATTTGTTTTACACACATAACAACAACAGTGAAGGCTGCCTCACTTTGACTGACTCAGCTGCCGCTGCCATCTCTTCCCGTGCGACTACTTCAGGATTTTCCCATGTTCATATCATTAGCCCTTGACTTTGTCACTCATTCAACAGCTGCTTGCTGATACTGCATCACTGTTGTAGCCTATTGCTCCCCTCATTCTTTCGCTATGCACACTAAGAACAAAGGCATTGTTAATCCTACTTAGACCTTGACACATACAGCATGCAAGGACATTTTGTGCAAAAAAATTTCTAAAATTGTGTCTGTTGGTGCTTTGGGAGGATCAACATCCTGAGAACTTCCACCTGGGATCACAACAAGCTCAGACTAAAACACACAGGGCTTGAGGTCAAAGAGATCTTGCAGCTTATCAACAAAGCTCGCTGGTATTCAAGTAATGACACCCATTAGAAAAACACACTAATCTGATCACACTTAACTTAAAATTGAGTAAGTACAGCTATGCAAAAGGGATGCAAATTATAAGCGAAAAGCAGTTTTGTGCACACAGAGCACACTGATGGAGGTTTTCAGCAAATAACTCAAGAAATCAGGTCATTCATTTGACATATATGATTCTCATACAAAACCATCTGCTCACAAAAACATCTGCTTACGCACAATTTAAAAACAAACACAATAACAAGTTACATATCGTTACTAAAGTTGGCAGAGTTTTTAAAACTATAATAAACTGCTGAGGTTCCCTTGCTCTCTGCCACAGGTGGTAACAGATGGTATATAGAGTAAGAGGTTAAATGGCACCGAGCACAGATGAGAACAAGATTACTTCACCAACTGCAGAGGGTTTCCCTCCTGCTGCACGTGCATCAGGTGCTCACCTATTTCTGCTGTCACTAATAATAACACCGAGTGCTCTGTTTTAGGTTTTAGAAATCAGATGCAGAAGAAATGCAGATGTAGTGACAGAAACAGGAGCAACTTATTAAAAAAAAGGCACAGAAAATTGATAAGCATTAAAATAGACAGGCAAAGAAGACAGATGCTCAGACACCCACGCAGGCGGAGTGTCTGATTCCGATCTTGGTGATCAGTTGTAGAAACAAATGTTGGAGTGGTTGGAGAAAAACATGAAGCAGCACCACACATGAATGTCCACCATTCTCCACACCGCTCAGGATCAAGCTGCAATAATCTGATCCTTTTTTGGAAACTGAGGTGTGGGATTGTAATTTATAGAGCGTAACTTTCAAGTCTTTCCCTTGGCTCCGGTGGTGGCGTCAGCCGCTGAGCCGCTGTGTGTGTTTAACGGCTACATGTGTTGCTCCCTATCTTGCTCTCTGAGCGGCACAAAGGTAAAGGGAAGCTTAACAGCCTGGGAAAAAGTTGAACAGTGTGAAATTACCTTGATCCAAAGATTCCTACTGCATACCAGCCCAATGAACCCATAACAGAGCAGGCACTCAGTCAGAGTCCTGCCTGCAGGGAACAGCTGAGACATTACAGAGGGTGAAAGAGGGAAGGGGTGGGTTTGGGGGTACGAAGAGGTGAAAGAAAGATAAATGAGAGCAGGAAGGAGGCCAACTGCCAGTAATCTGTAGTCTTCAGTGAGTGGTAGAGGTTAGAGTATCTATATATTACACACGTCTATGGTATTGTCAGACAAGTGGCATATGGGACCCTGGCACTAAATGACACTTTGGACAAGAACTGAGGGCGGCAGCTACAGGTCTGCACAATATTGATAAAATGTGGTAGAAAAATCACCTGAGAGTTCACATCAAGAGATGGAACTGTCAATTAAGATCACATTTAGACTCAATTCCTTTCACATCACAACAAAGTGCAGGGGTTTTGTTTTCAACAGCATCAAACACACTAAACAATTTGCATATCAAGAAGGAAAAACTCTGAGATGTTAAAGAAAACAAAGGAAGCTTATATAAATTAGACGCCTATATAAACGTCAAGAGGAAGGAAAGTTAGGTGGGAAAAGGTATTTTCATTTTCTTGTTGAGCCTATTAACTTCTACCCATTATTTACAAAAGTAATTGTTATTTATGATTCACTCTTTAAAAAAAAAGAAAAAAGGATGATATAATGTTGAAGGTGACCGATCAGGGTAAGGGATGCGAGTATTATATTGCTTCTACCCTACATTTTATTTACAATTAATAAAGTTCAACAAGTACTACATTAAAATTACAATGTTTTTGTAAAATGCTGCTTTGGTTGGCGTTCCCTCCGTCGGATGTAAAGTATCAAAAAAGAAAAAGAAAACAACAGCACAAAAAGAAAAAAATATTATAAAAAATAAACTTCTCACACTCACATTTAAAAAAAAAAAGTTCTCACACCATACTGACACGTGGAAATTCAAACGGTATTAGAGTCTTACTCAGTGAAACTGCCAACACGCACATGAGATACATGTTTGAAGCTGATGTAAATGAATTATACATACTTACTATACTATATATGTGTCTGCACTGACACGCCCCAAAAGCTCTGTCTGCTGATGGCTTTTCTGAGCCTTCTCCGAACAGAAGACTGAAAACAGTTTATAGACGTACTTCTGAGTCGGTGAAAAAGTGGGTAGCTAATAAATGCTCAACTACACTTTCACTGAAGTGACTGCAACAACGAAAGGAGCGATAATGTGAGGAATACTTTTTTTGGTTGGGTCGATGTGAACTTTGACGGGTGGAAATTCTGATTACGTTAGAGCAAGTTGGCATTTAACCTTGTGTGTTGCTCAGGGGTATCATATCTGGAGCAAAGTAGTGGGTCAAATTCAAGTCAACCAACGAGAACTGTATCACTCTACATAGCTGTGACATAGTTACATTTGCAGGGTGATGTACAGGAAAGCTATAGCGTAGGGTGCATGTCAGTGCAGTTGGCTGTGCATGAATCTGACAACAAAATATGAAACCACTTGAGATGTGTCAGTTTACACCTGTTACAAAGTCTTCTGTGATCATTTGCAATTGTATTTTAATTCCCTCTAAAGTGGCCATGTTACACTGTAGTTACCTGTAATTTCTGACTTATCTACAGTATTACTACGATGAATTATTATCTTGGACATGAACAATGAGGTGAACATTTATTGTAGTACTTCTATGTACATAAAAATATTCTGTTTTCAGAGGGCTGAGAACGTCTTACCTCTTATTGTTCTTTTTGGAGTTACCTTGAGGGGGTCGCCACATTAGATCACCTGTCTCCATCTAACCCCATCGTCTGCATCCCTTTCTCTCACACCAACTAACTTCATGTCATCTTTCACTACATCCATACATATCCTCTTTGTACTTCCTCTAAGCCTTCCTCTGGGCACGTCTTAACATTTTACTTCTGCAACCTCCTACTCTGCCTCCTGTCTTTTCCACAGTGCCACAGTCTCTAACATCGCTGGTTCCACCACTGTCCTGTACATCTTTCCATTCATCCTTACTGATTACTGATCATCACACATTACCCCTGACACTTCTCTGCGCCCGTCCCAACCTGCTTGCTCTCGACTGTTGACGCCTAAGAACATAAAGTCCTCCACCTTCTTCATCTCTGCTCCCTGTAACCTCACTGTTCAACTTGGGTTCTTCTCATTAACAAACATGTATTCTCTCTACATCCGGCTAATCTTGAGCTTTTTCTTTTTCAGGCAATATATATATACACCTCTAGATTTTCCTCCACCTGCTGCCTGCTCTCACAACAGATCACAATATCATCTGCAGACATCATAGTCCATGGAAAATCGTGTCAGCCTTAGCAAACAAGAAGGGGCTCAGGGCCGATCCTTGATGCAGTCCTACCTCCACCTTGAACCCCTCTATCACACCCATAGCACCCATATCATCACTGTCTTACTACTGCCATACATGTCCTGCACCCCTCTCCCTGACCTTCTCTGTACGTCTTCATCGACATCCTCAAACCAGATATTGGATCTGTAGTAAATTTTCTTCTAGCATGAAACCATACTGCTGTTCACAAATGCTCACTCTGCCCAGAGTAGTTGCCACAAGTAGTTGCATGTCTCTGTACCGGCACACTTATATTCCAGTCTATAGGCATCCTTTGCTCTCTAAAAACTTGATGATTGTTTTAGTCAAAAACTCTACTGCCATCTCTCCTGAACACTTCAATACCTCCACAGGTACATCACCAGGACCAGCTTTGTTTCCCCTCTTCCTCCTTTTCAGTGCACTCCTAACTTCAGCCTCACTAACCTTTGCTACCTCCTGGTCCACAACGGTCACCTCCTTTACTCTTAATTTTTTCTTACATTTTTTTCATTCATCAACTCTTCAAAGCAATATTTCCATCTTCCCATCACACTTTGGCAGCAGTCAATACGTTTACATCTCTAGGCAGCATAAATGTTGGATTCTAGTAGAATGGAAAAAGTTTTTGGTCCGATAAATCCAGATTTACCTTGTTATAGAGTAATGGGTGCATTGGGGAAGAACTCCAGGTGCAGTGATGTCCTAATCAAGCCTAGGATGGATCGTCCAAGCCTGTGGGGGCAGCGTGGGATTGCATCAGTTGGTCAGGTTGAGGTTCAGCAGCATTAGATGCTCAAAAACTAAGGCCAGCTGACTACCAGAAGGAATAGGTCTTTTCCATCAATTGATTTATTGTTCTATCCCGAAGGCATATGCATAATCCACGATGGCAATCCCAGGATTACTTTGGCTCTAATTGTGACATCGAATAATAGTGAAAGATAATTTTCATGCATAAATTGGTCCCAACAGATTTCAGACCTTAACCACAAAGTCAATCTTTGAGCTGCACTCTTCTGACTGACTGTTCAATCAGTGATACAAGATATTGGGAGGCATAATTGTGACGTTTTCTTCGCTGGGGTTAGTATAGTTGTTCTAATTCATTTATGTTATATTGCATTGGTAAGCAGAAATTTATAACTATAATATTTTGTTTTCAAAACTTGGTTTTACATGGCCAGGAAACACATTTTAAAGCTACCAAAAGAACTTTCAAAAGTCACAGAAATTAATACATTTTATTGCAACTTTATTGCCAAAAAAAATCCACTCTTGAAAAATGAAACAACACCATGGATAGGAAGAAGATCACAGCTCTGCACGGTGCTGTTAACTAATAACAACAGCTGGTGAGGGGGAACCCATTCTAGGCTAATTTAGAAACGACAAGTTCCTGTGTTTGTTGGTTGCACCTGTTTGTTGTGTGGCAGCCCATCATGAGTTATTCTTATCAAACTATCTCCTCTGCCTCTGCAGACGTGCTCTCTGTTGCACTCCGCAAATGTGACAACTCTTTATACCCAATTAGAAAACCTGCAACTCGTGAACGCTCAGGTTACCGAAAGTGCCGGATATGAGCAACAGTGCACTTTGAGCCACATCTCAAGCAATATAACCTAGGTGCTTGCTGGAAGTGAGCCATCAGGCTCCTCAGGTACAGAGCTTCTGCTCCTGAATTGGAGTTGGCCTTATCCAATTGCCTTATGAGTGTTGTTGTGTTTACATGCACATGAAAGAGTAAGAGAGATGGGAGTTTAGCCGAGTTTATTGTTGAAAATCAAAGTAAACAGCTTAGGCAAGTTTCCTGGAGAAACTGATTCTATTCCACAAAATCTATAAAATTAGATGAACAAATGAATAAAGTTATATTCCCTCAAAGCCATTCCAGTACCAGCTCGATGTCAGTCAGGTGAAATTCTTCCTTCGTTTTGAGAGATGTATGAAGATCTGTATATCCCCAAAGTTCATTGCCTTATGTTTAACTAACAAAAACATGATTATCAGGTTGACTAGTAAACAGTTCGTATTGATTTAATAACCTCCTGATCTTTCATTATAAATTGATTTTTTTCTCTGTTAACGTCATAGAACTACAGATATGCACTTTTTTTTTGTCCTGGAAGCAAAACTGCTTGTTTGCATGGGACCTTCATTTGGTACATTTCTGTGTTCACCATTAGTTTCCAGAGTAATGTAGTTGGGAACACTGGGTATGAAGTTACTCCTGTGCTTATGCCATGTGTGCATGTGCACGTAGTTCATAATATAAGAATAGACAGACCTCAAAAATCTAAATAACTGCTGCAAACATAGAGCAACATTAGTGTGCTATATGCAGCTAATATGGAATAGGCTTAAATACAAATATGAAAATATTTTTCATCCTTGCTTTCTCGTGCTTTTTTCCCGGCCGGGTACCCAACTCTCCTCCCCCGGGAGGCAGTGGGGTTTAATGACTCCACTCCTTTTGTTTCCCATTTGTCATAATGCACACTCAGTGACTCATTAAATTGTACAATTATATAATGTTTACACCTTGATGAGTAAAAATTTGGATTTTAATAATAATAATAATATGTAGTTTGATTTTTTTCAAAAAGTAAAATACAATTTTCCCAACTTCCGGATGTGTATTGTTTCCAAGTCCTTCATTGTTTTTGTCTTCCAGCTGACAGTCAGTGTTGACTTCTTTGACCATGACTGTGACTACTTGATCTTTTGGACTTAATTATCTCAAAACATAATATTTTACTACCAACAATATTAGTTTTGGGGTTAAACCCTTGCAGCGACAAACAATCCCAAATCCATCGGAGCACGTCTACATATGTTTACACGGACCATTTTTACATTGCAAAGGTTGAGACCTGCAGCAACATAACACGGCCCTCAGTTTATTAGGTCTCATCTGTTTCAAGTCGACGCTCAAATGTTGGTTTCCCGTAAATGGGTAGAACCAGCAAAAACTTCTCTTTCCAAGAGCCATCCGCTCTAAAGTAATTCCCCAGTATGTGATTTAAAACCGTAGGAGCTGGGAGGAACTGTGAGGAACACGCATACACTCAACTTGTGTTCATTTCCCACTGGCATGAAGGCGGCAGACTCATTCATGTTCCATTACCTCTGGAATGTCTACAGTGGACTAAGGGAGCAGCCGCACATCACAGGGTGGCATTCACCTTTCAATCACCCCCCTCGCCCCCCCCGCCCCCCAAGCCCCTCACCCCTGTAATCATGTTAGCTCATACATAATCGCATTTCAATTACTGACAGGAGGGTGACCCTTGCCTCCCAACATGCTTAATCTAATACATGTGTTTCCTAAAAGACAGTGGGATGCCTTGTTTAGTTAGATTGGGGGGAGGGGGGTGGGCGCATGCATCTACATGCTGTGTCATGCAGAAGCTATAAAAAGGGATGCCACAGTTTTCTTCTGCGTCGGCCTCAGAAGTTGGTATCTATTTTTAGAAGGACGTATATACGGTGTTGTTGCTGATGGAAACTGTTAGGTTGCAGGACTTAGGTTAGAAGAGAGAGAAGAAGAGTATGAGAGAAGAAAAATTATGCAGCAGTGGTACATGCAAGAATGCAAAGCGCATAGTGTGTGTGTGTGTGTGTGTGTGTGTGTGTGTGTGTGTGTGTGTGTGTGTGTGTGTGTGTGTGTGTGTGTGTGTGTGAGCTTGGAATGGGGGCTGGTTCTGAACACCAGGTCTTTCTACAATCCCATCGTTCAGGAGAGTGGAGAGAAAACACCGAAGACACCCTCAGCCATAAATCTACCCCCCTCCCCTCCACACTCTGTCCCTCTGGGTAAGGTAATGTTTTCCTGCAGGACTTTTTCATCTTTTTCTGTCTTTCTCTGCGTGTCTTCTTCTCCTCTTTCTGTCTGCTTGGTCTTTCACTCTGTAATTCCCACTCTGTCACCCTGTTTCTGTGTGCTTAGCAGCCTTGTGTCATTATTATGGGCCAATTTGTGTCAATGCTAACATCCCATTCATCATGAGAGGGAATGGTTTCCGCCAGGGTTCAGGGGGCTCACATACCTCACCTCTCACATTTTCACCATGGTGGCATCCGTTCCGCTATGGGGTCAGGGGTCAGAGGTTCAGACCTCCTGAGTGATCACTGACTTCTCTGACTTCCCTGTTAACCCCCCCCCCCCGCTCTCCTACAAACCCCTCTATCCATTCCTCCACCCTGCCAGCTCTTTTCCATTTCCAGGTTCCCAGACGAAAAGCAGAAAAATGTTAATTCAAAATGCAACAGTTGTGCACCAAAGTCCCTGCTGTATTTGTTAAATTCCACATCTTTTGACTATAGTATGGATTATACTGTATCTACGCTGTTAATGATTGGGTAACACCTCTTAAACAAACACCAAAAGATCGAAAACACAAAAACCATCCTGGACTTAGGGCTCACTGCCCTCCACTGACTCGTTAAGTTTCAACAATGATCATTCAATAGAACCAATACTTTGATTTTCTGTGCATTTATTGCTGTCTGCTACTTATTTTGTCATTTTACCTCTGACAGGACAAACATGATTTTTTTTAAATTACTATTATTAAATGTAAAATCATCGGGCTGAATTTGTTTCAGAGGCCTTATGTTTCTGCACCGTCCCCCCATTTCTAAGACTCAGCCCACCCACTTACCCATCAACCTCCACACAACCCACCCCCACACACATCACATCAATGGCTGATGGCCCTTACTCTCACTAAAACCCCGACATGCGGGTTGATGGTTTATTTCTTATGAATGAAGGATCCGAATGAAAGTGCATTCCTGCCTCAGCTCTGAAAGGAAGCAGCTGGCTCCTTTAAGGAGTTCATGTCCATGTTTTACATACATGTTCCACTCAGGAGAATTAGGCATCACATGACAAAGAATGGCGAGAAGAGGAAGAAGCATATTTGTGAGAAGGGAATGGAGCCCGGGAGGTTTATGTGCAGAGAAAATCTGTGGAGATGCTGTCACGCCACCTGTGGCTGCTGCTTGTATGAACTGCAAGTCGGGACAAAGGAGGAATTGAAGCCCATGTTAAGGTGAAGGGTCAGACTCGAGAGCTAATTTCAGCTGTGATGGTTTAGACTTCTTTTTCAGACACGTTTCACGTGTCTGAAAGCCATCAAAGCCATTTAAATTGACGATGGTATTTCTTGTTTACAGCTTAGCAAAAGAATAGGGATGCTTGCAGCTGACCTTTGTGGTGAGCACAGAGAGCAAATATTATGGAAAAAGTTTGAAAAGTAAGACAGTTCCTGCTACTGGCTGAAATAAAAACCCCAGCAGAACTGAAAGGATCCTTGTTGTGAAGTTGTTTTTTTTTCTTCACTTGTTTAGAGATGGTGTTTGCTGTAAATCTGTGCAGCGCTTGGCTCCGGTGTGTCGCAGGCTGCCAGACGGAGGCAGGCATGGGGAAGGAAGGCATGCGGGGCGGTCATGTCCATCTTTATTTCTCCCTCTGCCAGCTTCTAATTATGCCCAATTACACCTTTAAGACAAGTGGGCTGCTGTGGATATTTCTCAGAGTGTGAGGTCAAGCATTTCCTGTGTCTGTGAATGACCCAACGTTAGGGGAATTGTCCTGTGGGGGCCTCCCTTTTTTTCCCCTCCCTCCATCATTCACTCTCTCCATTTCTTTTGACCCCTCCTCCACTAAGCCAATCCCAGACCTTCACCATTCACCAAAGAGTTAGATAGTTGGGGCTTAACCTCTGTGACTTGCTAGGTTTTTCCTTTTTTCCCCTCTTAAACACAAACAAACAGGAAAAGGCATGCACAACCTCACTCCCTTCTCTACACACCTTTTTTTAAGACACACATGCATATGCACATGTGCATGCGAATGGGACCTAGAAAAGTCAAACTTATTCCCAAGATAAACTGGACAAACACATCACATCGTATGCACTGGATCGTGTATCTGATTTACCCTTCATCCCTCTCCATTTATTGAAATCCCAGCAGTGCAGTTCATGGTTTTCATCTTCTATTGTCAACAAAATACCTTAGGAAGCATTCAGTGTGGGCCTAAATGTTAATTACAGATATGATCTAATCCTATCTAATCTAATTGTTAGAGAGTGTGCGTCAACATGTATGAGTCACAACTTCAGAAGAAGCAGCAACCCACCTCACAATGGTAGTGTACCAACAGGTTGGGTTCCCACACCCAGTAGGAAAATAAATACTCCATAATCACCTCCTATCAAAACAGGCAACGTACACAGGGTGAACCGAAAATGGTGCATTCCATGGGAAATCCATAGCGAGCAAGTACATGTTCGCTCCTCTGCACTGACATTTCAGAGACACAAGGGAGAGATTAGAGGCACATATGGGAGGGCCACAAAACCAGCATGAAAGATGGTTGGAGGAGATGGGGGTTAGGCCCCCTGTTTTCATAAGATGAATCAGTGGTTGAAGTGGCACCACAATGAATGAACTAACTGAAGGTAAATCTGCAAGTGGTTCAAGTGAGTAGACTGGACTTAAGTGGGTGATTTATTCACCACAAAAGATCTGCAAATTAAACAGATCAACGTGTCAGTTTTGTTACATGTACAATGACACACTTTTTTGAAACTAATAATAACAAAAGAAAATGTGGTTACAACCATATATAGGTATCAGGCAGTGGGGGTAGGAGTGAATGAAAAAGTTCACCAGCAAGAGGGTGATTGTTTAAAGAATATTTAAAGCATATGCCCACCCACCACTCAGGCCACCAGCTACCACGCAGGGAAAACAGAATCTGAAATGACCGAGCATTTCGCTCTGCCAGAGGCAGAAGTGGAAACGAATATGACAAAAAAAAAAAGTTATTTTTTTTCTTCTCAAATGCTGACTGGAGCAGTTCAGTTATTATCAGAGGTGGGGGAAAATGAAAGAGGTCATTTATGAAAAGGAGCCAAGATATGAGGAAACCACACATGTGTCAGAAACAGAGAGTAGGGAGGCTGAGCCAAGTTTTATTCTCAGCTGTTGTTCCAAGCCGCACATTTATCACCCAGGCACTTCCCCAGCAAGAAAAGAGCCTCACAGGCAGCCACGGAGGGGTGCGGGCTTGCTCAAGTGACTATAGATGACCCTGAATACCAGAGAGTGGCAGGTCTCTGGGATGAAAGGAGACCTTGTCTTGGTCTCTGTCTGTTCATGTGACTTTAAGTGCTGTCCTGTGTTTAAGGTAGAGACACTACCTGGCAAATATATCTGTGCTGGATTCCCAATATGAGCCATATGAAGAGGAGGAAAGCTGAACTGGATGGAACATGGCCTGAATCTATTAAACACACCAAGTTCTCCTCCTTTGCATTCTTCACCTTGGAAAAAATGAACAGGGTAGGGAAGGTGGAAGAAGTTGGTGAGTGCAAGAAAGCAGTGGGAACCAAGTCCAACCTTCACCATACTAAGGAGCATTGTATGGACCGTTTCAGGAGGCTAACGATTATAGGAAAGCTTTTCCAGGTTTTCGCCATCTGTCACTTTTATGAACATTGTGGTAGGAAATTGGGTATTTGGGTTATTTGGCCAGGGAGTAATGAGCAACTGAAAATGATTGGTATAGATGACCTCTTGGCACTACTTTCATATGGGGCCAATTGAGATGCAGGACCAGAGTCCTCCTGGGAACTGAGGATAAATCAATTGGTTGTTAGGGGTCAGGGGTGTGGGTGCTGCAGGAGGTAGGCTTGGGAACAAGGTAACAAGAGACTGGCTCACAGCATTTTTAAAGAATCTGAGTATCATCAAAAACGTTTAACAAACTCTTCAGCACTGTAGTAAAAAAAAAAAAAAAGAGAGAGAGAGAGAGAGAGAGAGAGAGAGAACGCTACTAACGGCCATAATTCTCCCAATTAACATTATGGGTTAAAAAGGAGTTTTGATGTTAAAAACGAGAGAGAAAATGTGAACCCGAACAAGCTGACCCAAACGTATTCAAGGGTCAGCTGTGCTGAAACTTTCCATGCATGTGCATTTAATCTGTCCTCAGTCTTTCCAGTTTTTCCAGTCTTTCAGCGAAGCCTCATGGAGAATCCGTGAGTCGTTTTTCTGCTCCGGTACAACATTGGAAATAGGAAACGGGAAAACAAGGACTTTTTAAAATCTGTTTTTGAAAACTAAAACCAAATTTGAAAAATAATATAAAAATAAACATCTATAAAAATAATAAAAAATTGGTATTGATCTGCTACAAAAAGGGAGAGAGTGAAAGAGATGAAAAACTGGTTTATTTTCTATGGTTTAAAGTTTATTTCTACAACTGGGACGAGTACAATGCAAAGAAGGTGCTCACTCTTGTTTAAACAACAATGACCAAAAAAAAAACAAAAAACAAAAAAGTGCATGAGAAATCCACAGGTTGCGCTGCTGTGGATCGCGGTGAGTTTCCTGCAGTCTGCCCATGCCCATGGTCTTTTGCTCCGAGGTTGAATCCTGCGCATCCATAGTTTGTCTGAGTTGCAACTTTGGCTTTCAGTGATCCGTGGTTGGCTGCAGGGGCACCTGGCTACTGCAAGATGACAAAATTCATGTTATGCATTCCAGTGACCATGTATGCAGCTTAATTCCAAGTCATATGGTCACCGTCACTCACTTCCTGTGATCAGGGTAACATCTATCATTTTTAAAACAAGTGTACACAGTACATCAAGGCAGTTCAAGGGTACATATGATGTCTAGCTTTGAGGAAGAGCGAAAAGTACTGCAGGGAGTGAAAGGTCAAAGGAGAACCGATGTGAAGAACCAGCTGTTTGAAGTTGTTCTGAAAGTTTGATCTATTTTTTAACTCACTTCCAAAACTGCCACCTTTGTCTGTTCTGCTCAACCTTATCTGCATCTGCGCCACTAATCAGCCGCGATCTGTCTTAATGACTCCGCCACAAGCTTGCTTATGAGAATTCATTATGGCTTGAAAACATCTGAACAGCAGATTACTTCATCAAATCATTTCTCCGAAGTGCTGCCGTTTCACAAAGACATTGGATTTCCCATATCAGTATAAAATTGTGTGAATTTTGCCAGGGATTTGCCACTTTCCCATCTTCCTGGAGTAATATTTTGAAACTCAGTCTTAGTGTTTTGAAGTTAATGTCGTGCAACACAAACAGTGAAGTTCGATCACATGATCCTCGGCACCAAAGCCAACAGCAAGTCGACAGGTAGACGTTAAACAGCAGACCTGGGAGAGGTGCACGAGCCAAACTTCTGCACTCTTTTTCTTTGTGTTTTTTCTTACACGACGTAAAGAAAATGCAGCTTGGATTGAAGACACCTCTTTTTCTAATCCATTCTTCTACAGCATCACAAGCATGATGGGAAATAATCTCAAAAGGAATATTATTGTGCTCTTGTGAATTGTGACCTCACAAAAGTTCCAGTGTTTTTATTCTTTGACAGTTTTATTCTAGGACACATTCCCTTTAATTATACCATTAAGTCCAAAGTCTGACAAAGTCCTCCAAGCCATCTACTGTACAGATGACTTGGAAGATTTTGGAAGTCCTTTATCTTTACAAAGCTGGCGAAGAGGCAAACTATTACCACGGACAGAGTTTTGAGGCGAACGACTGTAGTGTTTAAAGGGCATCTGACAAATGTACTGTAAGTTGAGTTTTAGATATTCCTTGGTCATGTTTAAGTCTGACACCTTTATGGCTGAGTCCCGTCAGTGTGACTAGGAAGAAGACTAAGAGGAACAGAAACAATAAAGTGAAAAGACCTGAGAAGTCGGAGCCAGTTTTATTTCCCTCTTCCCTCATGTTCTTGTTTCTATGCATGCAATCACCCCAGAATAAAAAAAAAAGATGTTACATTATTATGTTAGCCTACTTGTGTAAATATATGTCTTTATATCGGATATCCATCGTATAGGGGGAGGGGAGAGGTCATTCACATGTTCACATGGTGAATTATTGAAGTTGTAGTGTTAGAAATTCAAAAACTAAATATGTTCTGTGTTCATAGAAACCGTAAGCAAAAAAGAAGTCTGAGAAATAAGGAGAGTGCTAGATGGAAGGTGGGCACGTTAGAGATAAGAAGAGGATGAGTAAAGGAAGAGGAGAGGTGTGTATTTCAAAAGGCCTATCAGTGGTAACGCCAAGCCCTCTACGGATGCCCCTCAGACATAACAGACACAACACTTGATAAGAGTGATGTGAGAGACATTCCTCAGCTGAACGTGTGCGCACTGATGAGGGCACACTGTGTGGTCAACAGTGCACCCACGACTGATACCAAAAACTCAAGTCTGCAGCGAGCTTGCAACAAAATATGACGCAGATAAGACACAAGCTTAAAAAATATGAGCAAATAAGGTTCTGTAGACAAAACTTTGCCTTTAAATGTAAGAAAATGCTGATTAAAAGCTGTGATACATGAGTGAGGGATATATAAAAATAACTTATTTTGCTCTAAATCAGACAGTAGATAATCGATTTTATTTTTCTTTTTAATTCAGGGATTACAATCCCAGTGTTGTCCTTAAAGATCTGTTGATATGAGTTTGATTAAAGTTATGGTTATTCAGATAACTTGGTGCTTTGGCAGTGGTTTGATTCACACATATACCGACTGACTCATAACTCAAAGCAGTTTGTACTATTTTTTTGAGAGGGTATGTGTAGCTGCTTCTCAATTAAACTTGGTTGTTTGATCATTAGCAACTATCTCTACAAAAGCAGAAGTTTTGACACAATGTCAAGGAGGAAAGACATCATCATCTTTTTAGAGAGGGTGTTGCTGCCTGTCAAACTTGGAAGGGTAAAATATTTGTAGTCCATCATTCTAGAGTTATTCACAAGCTGGAAATCAATGTTCTCAGGAGTGGATATCCCAGCATCTTCACCCCAAGGTCAGACTGTGCTATGTTCGGAGAAACTGGTGCACATCCAAGAGTTTCACCTCAGACTTGTGATTAATTGTAGGAACTACAGTTACAACTGAAAAAGTTCATTGTAAAGCAAATACATTTCTTAATAGGTCATGTTCCTGCTGACTTTACTGTAGATCCTCAGATATGCGCTTTAAACACAACCTGTTAAAGCCATATTTTAAATCTGCAATGAAATTCATAAAAGTGTTAATGCTAATGTTAACACGTGTGACGTATGTTCACCCAGCAGTTAATACCTGCTGCAGGTATTTCTGTGTGCAACTTGAATTTCTTTCTGGTTGGTCCAGTTTCTCAGGTGTTTCTGTGTGATGAAATCTCCTCGGCAGGACTGTGCTCCCAGTTAACTGCCCGATTTCCCACGGAGGCTTTGCAAGGAAGTTGGAAGTGCCAGAATAACCCCCAAGGTTATATAAATGGAGAAGGTGACTGTCCAGAAACATGGGCTCAAAAAAACAGACAAATATTAAACATATGTGTAACAGTTTTCTTATACTTAATCTTCATGATCAAATATCAGTTGGTTGGATTGTGCATCCCTTTAAAATAACGTGTTTCACATGTTAATCTGAAGACGTTCGGTGGAGACTCCCCTTTGGGAGCGTCCCTTGTTGAAGCCATCTTGTGTAGCTGTTCAACAAAAGAGCATCAAAAGCTTCTTTTTTATACAGTCGGAGTGGGTTGGATTGGTAAACAGACTGCTGATAGATGCTAAATATTAGAAGAATGAAAACTGGGAAATTATTATAGTTGAAATGTTTATCCATTAATTTAGAAAGTGTTTGAAACATATTGACGTGATAGTTTACTTTTTGTGGATAAATATGGCCAGTTTGAATTCTGACTGCCTAGTTTAAACGGTCATGGTGTCGTCAATCCTATAAATAATGCAGGTAGGAAAAGGAGTTTGGTGGGGGTGTTGATAAATAAATAAATGAATACATTAATAGCATTCTGGTTCTTTTTTGTCCCCTCAAGCACTGTAATAAGTGACTTGTTTGAGTGTGTGTTATTGTCCATCAGCCGCTTGTCGGGAGAGGGCAAATAAACAATAAAACACCAAACCCTTTTCCATAAAGTTGATACATCCCAACATGTGATGCAGGTACATCTTATTGCAGAATACAAAAATCTTCATCAGTCCTGAATCCAAAAAGATCAAGAGGTCCAGTCCCCTATCCTCTGTTACTCTTAAATTGACCAGTCATTGACAGTCTAAAATTTACCCACTTTCATCATGTCTTTTTTTTTCCTTTAAGAGCAATATCTGATTGGCAACTCGTTTTTTATTTTTCTCATCAGTGCATGGATCTGAGTCTATGAAGAAGTCTATACCCCGGTGTTTGAATGTTTCTCACCAGTGTATTATGTAACAGGTTCCAGTCTGCAAACACTATTAGGCAGATAAGAAAAATGTAGAAGAAATTGCTATTAAATAGGACCCTTTTGCAGAAAAACAAAAACAATCCAACAGATTTTACTGGCATAAAGTATATTAAATTCCTCGTTTTCCTCCTTTACCGTGTACTGTAGCTTAGGTTTGGAAAGTGCCACAATTATTTGCTGCATGCAGACAGCTGCCCAGATAAACCGCTACAAGTGAATCAGTGTGTGTAGTGAAGGTTTCAGGTCCTACTGCAAGGAGATGTGGATCACTGGCCATGTGACAACAGGGCTCCGGAAGTGTTGAATTAATATGTTGAACGTATACAGGAGAGGATAAAATAATACAGTGTGCTTGTACTACAAAAACGCAGAAAAACATGCATTCAGTCATGATGATACAAAAAGAGAGAGTGAAAGATTGATGCGTATTGTAGTCTAGATGTGGTCAAGTAAAAAAACAAAACAAAACAAAAACACTGCTGCTAAATTCAACAGGAGAGAATACTTGTTTTTATATAAGAATACACGGTGTGCAGGCAGCTGCCAAACCGTGTCATGTGCACGTTGCAAGAGATGCTATAGCTCTCGGAGGGAATTGTGGTTATTTTGAACAAATCTAGCACGAGCTCATGATGAGTTTAAAGTCAACGAAGGAAGAGAAAGCAGGTTGTCTAGCAGAACTTTCACAATTTGGAATCTTTCATCAGTGTTCAAATACTGTTTTATTTTACATGTACTTCCTTCCTTCCTTCTTCTTACTTTTCCAAATAAGAATAAGTATATAATTTCGTCATCGGTCCCCTACATGAGGAAAGTCGCACTGTTTGCAGCAACAGTTATGTAGAAAATTAGAAAATAATTTACTAAGTAAAAATGAACAGTAATCATACAAACACTATAAACATAACAGCAACGGACATTACGTCACTCATGAGAAGGATTGCAAATCAACATGATCTTCTAATATGGAAGTGAATGTGTACATGTGTGGATGTTTAAGTATTTGCGTAATGTAAGTAGTGCTGATTGAACAGTTTGATGGTAAGAAAGAGGAAAGAGCTGCAATATCTGTCCTTCATGCTCGTGGGGTAAAGGAGTCTGTCGTTAAAGGAGCTGCTAGGAATGTCCTGCATGAGGTGAGATATTTTCTACTATTCTACCACCTCTGACCCACCACTCTGTAAACGACAGCTGATTTCACCACGGATAAAAAACAAACATTCCCCCCAACCAATAATTTCACCTAATGCAGAAAATCTGCATCAATTTACGCACAGCAGACTGAGCTGGTAGGAAGTCAGGCACAGGGATGGAAAAAAAGACTACGACTGATTTTCAAAATAAAACATCATGAGCAGGGTCCCACTAGTACATCGGCATTTTGTTAACTCTGCATTTTCTTAACTAATGGAGACCAATTACATACATGTACATCATATAGGAGTTGATGTTCAGATGGTTCAGAAATGAAAGGGTGCATTTTATTTGGCTCCATACATTCTTTTTAATTATGTTATAACAGGAAATTCAAGACTTGGCTAGAAATTTGCATTCAAACAACCAGATGACTGCATATATTTCCTGTGATAAGATGCCTTTACTGTCATTGTCTTCATGCAATGAAACGGCAAATGCTCATGACTGTAGCGCATGCGAAAAACACACAATTGTGCCACATACACGATTCAAGATTATTATTAAAAAAGGAAAACCTTCAAGCGGGCGAAGAGTATCCTTAATGATGGTCTTTGCGCTGTGTTAATAGCAGGTGATGGCAATGTACTCAGGTGAGAGTCCTCATCTGCCACTATACACCCTGCATACCATGCTGACAGTATATCAATGAACGCTATATTGCAGAGTGGCAGAATGAGAGCAACGGGCTGTGAAAGAGGGTGGACTTTTTATGACTCCCAACAAGTGTAGATGCTGCTTTGTTTTTCAACAGCAGCTGTGACATTTGTTGATCAAAAGAAGTTGTTGGACATGTGGATCCCCAGAAAGCGCTCCTCGGTTTTATCCTCATGCAAACCTGTTTCAGGTGAGCTCTGTTGTTTACTTGTGTTGTGCAGATGATTGAGAGCGATGCTAAAGTTGGCGTCGGGTGCAACGTAATCAGGCGCAGTAAACACCGCCGTTAGTCACCCGGTGGGTAAAATGGTCTGCAGCGACTACATTTCTATGTCCTGTGAGCGGTGATTGTCTTATCTGGCAGCTCTGTGAACACCAGCCAGCGTGGATGTAGATACAAATTCCTCCGCTGCCATTACCAGAGCTGGGGTTGAAGTTCTGGTGATGTAATGTGTTACCTGCTAGCTGTGCAGCATGCAAAAGACCAGACGGCAGTCCACAGACGGCGTGCTGGTCTCGCTATATCAGAGGTTGTGAGTCCACTGGGAGCCCGGCGTTATGGCTTGATCAGAATGTAATCCGCAGTTTATAAGTTCCCGCCAGCTGTAAACATACTTTGCGTGACCAGCATCAAACACACAGTGATACACACCAAGAACACAGGAAAAGACACACCTTGTGTGTCCCTGATCTCGAAGCCCTCAGACAAAGTTGCAATTCCACAAATCCAGTTGAGCAGGCAAGAGTTTGGAAACCATGTCAGAAACGTTCATGGTGGGACCTGAGGTCATGCTGAGGATGGTGCAACACCACTGCATACCTGGACCGCAGCGCTTTCGCTCTCGGTGGGACCCGGGGGTAAGAGTCCAATATCTCATTTGCCATTCCCTTGATGCTCATTGGCTTTGGGGGTTGACTGCACCTGTGGAAATCCACCCCCAACTAAGCCGTTGGACAGATGGTCTCACATATTTTGTGTCTACAATACTTTGCTATACAGGAGTTTATATGGTTTCAATGACCGCAAGGTGCCCGTTTCTTGCAGCTGCAAAAAAACAGCTGTGTGTAATAGTGGGTAGTAGGTGTTTCTACTGAAATACGGAGCTTTAACCCCGAACAAGTCCAGTTTAGTTTCATCGATCATGTTTTGTTCCAAAGGTCTGTTCAGATGCATTTTCAATGTTAATTTTAGACGGAAGAGGCCTTTTCCTGGCAACCTTTCTAAACAAGTCATACCTGTTCAGTCTTTTTTTAATTTAGCCATCTTGGACTTTAACATGCCCAGTGAGGCCTGTTGGGTCTGACATGCATCCCTTATACTTATTTGTATTTTTCTGAGCATTGCATGGCATAAACTTAGGGTAAATCTGCTGGGATGTCCACTTCTGGGAAGACTAGCAGCTATCTCAAATGGTTTCCACTTCTGAATAATCTTTTTCACTGTAAAACACTGAACTCTAAATAGAGTGAATTTCTTTCCAAACTTACACCCAGATAAAACGTGCTTCTCTAAGGTCGCTGATTGTGTATTTTCATGTTAGTACTTAAAGAAAGCAACACATTCAGATTCACTAATGAAACTTTCAGAGTTGCAAATAAAAGATTTGTGTTAGCATATACAAGTTTTAGACGAGCAGGAAGAAATCTGGATTCACACACAAAACTTTTTGGAATAAAAATTTTGTTTACAAATTAAATTTACTTAAGATAAAAAAGTCTTTTAACTGTGGTTTGTAGTATTGTGTATCCCTTGAAGTCGCTGATAACAAAAATATCACAAACACTAAGAAATGTAAAAAAAAGTAAGAAAAAACACAGGTGAAAACTGTTAAAGAAACTTGACGTTCTTATTATCATCATTAGGATTTTTTTTAGTGGAGTGGCAGAAACAGGTTTTAGGCGTGAAAGTTTCATGTAATAAAAAAAAAGAATGTCATGCTTTTAAAAAGGCAGAAGTAAGCGTGTTAAGGTTTTCAAGTTCAGGAAGTATGGTCATTTTACAAGTTTTTAGCCTTTATTGTGAAACTGTAATGTTTTGCACAATAGTCCAACATATAATAAGACATGCTGAAGTGAAGCTGTGTTGGCAGAGGATCTAACCTAATATCACTGAAATAATTTACAAAAAAATATATGCAGTCATATCTATTTTTTTCTGTTGTACAGTTTAGGATATCCCGATTTTAATCATTTAATCTTTTAAAACACCCAAGACTGACTTACTCTGGTCAATTTAGAATCAACACAGACATAAAGTGAGAATCCTTTAGGCATTAAAAGTTAGTTAAGGTCCACATTATGCAAAGAACAAAACCCAATCAGCATTCGCTGTGGCTGTCGTTTAACTTTAAAATCCCAACAATCATGAAAACATACACCAGTCAGAGACACAACGCGGCGAGAGAACTGGGACCTGCTGAAGTTTCTCAAATCCAACAGGGCTGTTTGTGTCTGTTACACAAGAACAAAATCAAAAGACTGAAGAAGTAAGTTCAGTCCAACTGATCAGCACATTGCAGGCTCCTGTCACAACACAGAGGATGATGAAAAGGTGATGATATGTTTTTGCATTTCACATTTTTCCAGTCACTTCAAAGTTTGTTATATTGTATGCACTTTTTAATTCTCATTTATTTGTAGCAACATCTCAATTATTAATTTTTTTAAGCACTAGTGATTGTAGTTATTTATAAAACCTGCAATAACAAAAAAAAAAAGAATAAAAAAGATGACTTGCATTATCGTATCTACAATACAAGACAATCTCACAATATCTTGGTGAGTCTTGGTGGGGATACGACTGGTCTTTATCTATCTATCTATCTATCTATCTATCTATCTATCTATCTATCTATCTATCTATCTATCTATCTATCTATCTATCTATCTATCTATCTATCTATCTATCTATCTATCTATCTATCTATCTATCTATCTATCTATCTATCTATCTATCTATCTATCTATCTATCTATCTATCTATCTATCTATCTATCTATCTATCTATCTATCTATCTATCTATCTATCTATCTATCTATCTATCTATCTATCTGTGTTATATTAAAAAAATATAATTAGTGGGATGAGGAAAAGAGACCAATTGACTTACTGATAGATGGGCTGAAGAGACACAGGAAGTGACAGAGAGAGTGAGAGAAAGTAAGAGGAGAAGAAGGGAAGGGGAGGGTGCTCTGCACAAAGGAGAAGCCTGGATTAAGTCATGAGTGGCAAGCGACATAGGTTGGATTTTTAGTGAATGAGATCACATCCTTTCCCTAAACAGAGAAGGAACTCATCCTGGGGTGGACAGGACAGTCAAGCTGAGCCTCGTCACTGTCTGTCTGTCTGTCTGTTTGTGTGTTTGTGTGTGTGTGTGTGTGTGCGCAACAGTGCGTCTGCGAACAACAAACGGGACATCCATTACTGAGCCGAGACAGTGGCATGCAGCCCTGGCCCTGCATGCAGGAGGCTCCACACTTGTCAGTAAGCTGCACACTGAGGCACACCACCAAGAGAGTGTGTGTGTGTGTGTGTGTGTGTGTGTGTGTGTATCTGTTTCACTGATCTCGTGTGTCTTTACTTTGCATCTGTCACAGTCAGTTTTTGTGTTTCGTATCCATAACCGTGTTTCTACAAAATGATGCTTTGTTAATATGTGTTCGGATGTGTCCTTTCACACCGACAATGCCATGCAGCACGTTCGACTGTCTGCTGGTTTAAGGGGACTCATCCCAGTGAATACTATTCAAGGAACAAATTAAAATTAGTTATTGATTTAGACTGACACGTTTGTATACACATATACAGCACCTGCATGCGTTTAATATTTGGATTTTATTGCAACTGTAAGAGGAGAAAATAACAACATTCAATCCTATACTACAAGAAAAGGGTATGAAATTTATTAAATATTCAAACAGATCTCTTATCTCGTACTCAAGTTCATGTCAAGTTAGAAAAAAACTATCCAAACCATCTTGATTATTCTCGTCTGATATTAAAATTTGCTCAATGATCTGAAACACGTAAGCATAACAAACATGCAAAAGCAGAAGAGATCTGTAGGGGGACAAACACCTAATGGTACAGTTTGGTTTGTGTGAGTCACGCCGGCTCCAACTGGCCTGAACGACGACGACATGGAGAAAATCTGCATCCCACTCAGCAGCTCGCGTCAGACCTGTATGCTGCTGTCAGGTGCTACAACTACCTGGAAACGGGATTGTCCGGTTCCCCTGAAAGAACCAATCAATGTCATGATCTCTTACTCACTGATAAATTGAGGAGCTCTTTTAAAACCTTTATTGTATATCAGAAATGCCTGCACGCTTCTTAATCACTAACAACCTGAATTTCTTAATAATCAAGTTTTAATAACCAAATATTAATAAGAAACATTTCATAGAAACACTTTGTCCAAGAATAACTTGTTTTTTGTAATAAAGTTGAACTAAATCTCTTCGGCATCACCAACCACAAGTGTACTTCCTCAAAATAGACATGATGTTGAACTAGAAAAAACCTTGGCCGTTATACAAATTTTAAAAACGTTGATGGGTTATTTTGAAAAAAATTCTAGTTTTGCATTTAAATCATTTATCATTTCATCATATCATTCATATCAAAACATGGTCTTACTGAGAAATTGTTCTATTTTTAATTCTCACAAATGTAATACATGTTAAATAAATCACAAAGTGTTTTATTTTTTTCTTTAATGTGTGAGAATTAGACTGTTCTAACTTAGATAAGACTAAGTATTGTGTTTTGTAAAGTGGATCTGGTCTGAGGCCACGTTGCTCTGAAGTGGGATCAATATCAATCAATCAATTAATCCATATTAATCAATAGATTAATATGGATCAGATCTTGTTGCTTGTTTAAACCCCCTTTTTTCAATTTCACATACATTGTCATGACTTGCCATCGATCTGTAAACTGAGACCGATGTCTGACTCACTTGAGAAAAAATGAAAAAAAGGCAAATCAGCACACTCCTCTAGAATATTGATCAAAGTTCTAATCAGAGCTCTGATAGGCAGATAACGTTCTTAGGATCTGACACGATACCCTAGAAGAATGAACCATAAAGGACTTTTATTATTGTAATTGTTAAAAGGAAAGGAAAGGGGAAGGAAGGGAAGGAAAAAAAAAGTTAAAACACTTTCAACAGTTCAGAATTGAGTTAAACTGTTATATACACAGTCTTTTTTAAAGAGGTGCACAGCTGATTAAGCAGTCAATCGACTCTGCAACTGTGTTTTATGTAAGCGTTAATTGCATATGCAAATTGGTCCTGTTCACTCCAATTGCTGAGTTTTTGAGTCACGGCCAGAGGAGACTGGTCAGTATGAATGGGGATCACAAGGGACTTCTGAGAGTCCAGTTTTTACTACAACTACCACCTTACATTCACTGGGTGTTCAACAGCGGTATTTATGGAGCCAACATTACTATTCCCATTCACACAGCTAGGTGGTCGATAGGTGGTGCAACAGTGGATAAAAGAGTGATGTGTGAAATGCCGATCTGAACACAGACTTAAACTCATGTTTATTCAAGCCTGTGCTTTATTCAGTGACGACAGCAGTGAGCAGAGACGTCACAATCCTTCTTCAAATTACAGCAAGTCGTAATGCTTCGTGAAAGCACCCACCGGGAAGGGAATACTGCACTTTCATAGGATCAGTGTGAACGCACAGCTTGAGTATACAAGTGAACTAAAGAGTGGATCACCAGTGCATCTTTATTCCTCAATCTCTGTGTGTAGGTGACCACAGCATGATATTGACTGACATCTAAAGAAACTTCCTTTCACCTCCATGCCTTCACACGGCGGATAATTATTTCCTAACAACATTCCTTTGGTTCTCTTTACCTGTTTAGTGCGTCTCCGTGGACAAATATAACGCCTATAAGTAAAGACTCCTTGCAGGGCATCCTCCCTAAAACGCACTAAGCAATAACTCCCACAGGACTTGGACCAATCAATAATAGTGGTATTGTGCTGTATTAAAACTGGGAAGAACCACAAGTTTTCTAGAAGTCCATCATATCATTCATGGGACCTTTTAAACCTGATGTTGTGCTTTAGGAATGGTGCTGAGAGGGTATCAATATACAATATTAATGGTTTTCTCCACATTAGTCAAATAATGTGGCCAAGATATGAGCCAAAATAACCATTAATCTGATTTTATAAATAAAAAAAAAAACAATGAAGCTCCTGGATATTGGTGGAGCTATGGAGCTCAAAGTCTTCCCAGGGAAAAAAAGATTAGTGCTGAGACTTCATATCCATAAATCCTGTTTCTTGAGGGAATTGTATCCCAAGATCGGTGAGAAGGATGTAGACTTACTTTTTAAGATTTATGAGCCTTACTTTTTATTATTGAAAAAGAGACAAACATTGCAGTGCTGGAACACACCAGGAATGCAGGTCTAATTTTGATCCCTATCACACATGTTAAGAACCTATAGTGGGATAGATGGAGCGTACTTCCAAAGCTGCCTCCTGTTTATCTACCTTAAGGACAAATAACAAATAGGTAAGTTAACGTAACTTGTTATCCCCATCGTCCACATTACCCCATGTAAGGGCACTAGGCTGCGCAGACGTGCAGGGACAGAGATGCTCAGGTCTACAAACGTTGGGGGAACGATAAATGATGAGATTGAAACCGACAGAGAAATTATAACATTTGCAGTTTGTTCTGGGAATTTTTCTTCCCTTTCCCTCCCTACACTCCTCTAACTTTCTGTCCACCCTCATTTTAGCCCCCCCCCACCCCTCTCCAGACTGGGCTTTCACTTTGGGGGGCCCTCAGCTTCCCTTTCGGCTGATCAGGGAGCTTTCAAGGTACCCTGATGGATGCTAATGCTGGACTCTTTCAGATCGTTTTACAGCCAGAGCCTTTGATCTGCCAGCAGGCCTCTCTCCACGGGCTGCCTGTCCTGAGAAAATGTAAATCCCCGCCTTACAGACACCTGTGAAAAAAATACGACCAAAAAAAAAAAAGAAGGGACAGAAAAAGAAGCTACTCTAAAGAAAATGGGGAAGAAAGGATACAGTACTGTGGCGTTTGGAAAAAGGGGGTGTAGTTTAAGATTGCAAAAGAGTGACAAAGAATGAGATGGAAATTGTGTGGAAATAGGAGTAAGTGGCAAAAAGATGGGAACAGAACTTCACCGAAAGGAGTGGAGAAACTGAGAAAAATCAACAAAGTAGGAAACGGGTATCCCAACGTGCACGTGCTGGCAGAAACAAAGGCTATAACTGCATCGAATAAAATAAAATAAAATAGAATCAAAACAGGAAGCTAATCCAAGGAGGCCAGCATGGAAGACAAGATCATAATTGTTCAGAAAAAAAAATGTAAGTAGTAGACAAAAGGTTGGTGAAAGGAGAGACAGATGGACAATATGACTTTGGAAAAAAGGAAAAGAAAGACAGGAATGTGAGCCCAGACAGACATATGTGCAGCTCAAGGGGCGGATGTGTCAGCGCAGTTAAAAATTTAGGAAGGAAGAAGTGAAAAAGAAAGTGTGTTGAAGGGGACTCTGGTCGGCAGAGACTGGTGACAGCAGTGAAAGAGGCCTCCCTCCCACACCAGCAGCAGCAGCAGAACTCTGAATAGTGGGGCTGCTGCTAGACAGCTGGGTGCAGCTGATCTTTGGACAGACTGTGGAAGAGCGCTTGTCTTCCTGGAGCCAGCTGCTGTGTGCAGAGGCCTGCAGTGACAGCACAAGGCTCAGAATTGATTACCAGAGCTGGCAGTTCATTGAGGTGGATGGATGGAGTGCAATGAGGCTGACTTCTCTGAAGTAGTGTGGACTGTACAGCAGCAGCAGCAGCAGAGCACAGCTGCTACTCACTGTAACCTCTTCCAAGAAACAAAGAAAAAATAGAAGAGGGGAGAGAAGAGAGATTGCTATTATTGTGATTCTCCCTTTCTTTCATTCTGTCTTTCTTCCCTCTTCTGCTCCTCCAGCCATTTGCAGTCCTTTCTTTTCTTCCCCCAGAGAATGGGAGAGGAAATGTCTGTCCTGCAGAGGAGATAAACTGTACTAAAAAAAGTGCTGTGAAACTAAAACGATCCCGAGTCATATAATACTGATGGACACAGAGCGGCTGTACACTATGACATCAAGTTGCTTTGTGTAGCTGTGGTCTTCTTGTACAAGGAACAGGCTTTGCAACTGCAACCCTACGCTCTGTTTTTGTTTTTGATTTGTAAGGCAAATCCAACTGTAGTCCAAAAGTACTAATTCACTTTAAAAGAAAACACACTAAATACATCTACAGCTCTGGTATATACAGTACGCAGCATGAGCCCCACATAGTTCATGTTTTGTCTGGTCAAATTTTGTTCCATTTGTATATATACATCCAACCCTGCATTTCAGCTTTGGAACACAAGCTTAAATAATTAGAGAATATGGATTTGGGTTTAGTAACAAGGAGATAAATATAAAAAAAAAGGCTGAGTCTTTGAATAGACCAAATGAACAGAGGATCTTCATCTCATCAGCAAATGCATGAAGAAAATCAATGACTCAGTTTAAAACAATGTTACTCAAAAAGACAGAAGGATGTGCATGTTCCCCTCTTTAGTGCAAAATTTCAGTGCATAAAGATGAAGAGTGCAAGACTGACTTCAACAAGACTGACTTCAACAAGACTGACAGCGACAAGACTGACAGCAACAAGACTGACTTCAAAAAGACTGACTGCAACAAGACTGACAGCAACAAGACTGACTTCAACAAGACTGACAGCAACAAGACTGACTGCAACAAGACTGACAGCAACAAGACTGACAGCAACAAGACTGACTTCAACAAGACTGACTGCAACAAGACTGACTGCAACAAGACTGACTTCAACAAGACTGACTGCAACAAGACTGACTGCAACAAGACTGACTGCAACAAGACTGACAGCAACAAGACTGACAGCAACAAGACTGACTTCAACAAGACTGACTTCTACAAGACTGACTGCAACAAGACTTACAGCAACAAGACTGACTGCAACAAGACTGACTGCAACAAGACTGACAGCAACAAGACTGACTTCAACAAGACTGACTGCAACAAGACTGACTTCAACAAGACTGACTTCAACAAGACTGACTGCAACAAGACTGACTTCAAAAAGACTGACAGCAACAAGACTGACTTCAACAAGACTGACTTCTACAAGACTGACTGCAACAAGACTGACAGCAACAAGACTGACAGCAAAAAGACTGACTTCAACAATACTGACTTCAACAATACTGACTTCTACAAGACTGACTGCAACAAGACTGACTGCAACAAGACTGACTGCAACAAGACTGACTTACAAAAGACTGACTTCAACAAGACTGACTGCAACAAGACTGACTTACAAAAGACTGACTGCAACAAGACGGACTTCAACAAGACTGACTGCAACAAGACTGACAGCAACAAGACTGACAGCAACAAGACCGACTGCAACAAGACTGACAGCAACAAGACTGATTGCAACAAGACGGACAGCAACAAGACTGACTGCAACAAGACTGACTGCAACAAGACTGACTGCAACAATACTGACAGCAACAAGTATGACTGCAACAAGACTGACAGCAACAAGACTGACTTACAAAAGACTGACTGCAACAATACTGACAGCAGCAAGACTGACTTCAACAAGACTGACTGCAACAAGACTGACTTACAAAAGACTGACTGCAACAATACTGACAGCAGCAAGACTGACTTCAACAAGACTGACTGCAACAAGACTGACTTCAACAAGACCGACAGCAACAAGTATGACTGCAACAAGACTGACAGCAACAAGACTGACTTCAACAAGACCGACAGCAACAAGTATGACTGCAACAAGACTGACTTCTACAAGACCGACAGCAACAAGTATGACTGCAACAAGACTGACTGCAACAAGACTGACTTCTACAAGACCGACAGCAACAAGTATGACTGCAACAAGACTGACAGCAACAAGACTGACTGCAACAAGACTGACAGCAACAAGTATGACTGCAACAAGACTGACAGCAACAAGACTGACTTACAAAAGACTGACTGCAACAAGACTGACTTCAACAAGACTGACTTCAACAAGACTGACTGCAACAAGACTGACAGCAACAAGACTGACTGTAACAAGACTGACAGCAACAAGACTGACAGCAACAAGACTGACAGCAACAAGACTGACAGCAACAAGACTGACTTCAACAAGACTGAATTACAAAAGACTGACTGCAACAAGACTGACTTCAACAAGACTGACTGCAACAAGACTGACTGCAACAAGACTGACTGCAACAAGACTGACTGTAACAAAACTGACTGCAACAAGACTGACAGCAACAAGACTGACTGCAACAAGACTGACTCCAACAAGACTGACAGCAACAAGACTGACTGCAACAAGACTGACAGCAACAAGACTGACTGCAACAAGACTGACAGCAACAAGACTGACTGCAACAAGACTGACTGCAACAAGACTGACTGCAACAAGACTGACAGCAACAAGACTGACTGCAACAAGACAACAAGACTTCAGGCTGCCACCCAAATTGAGGAAAATCTTAACTCATCACATTCATTTAATGATAAAATGGTGCAGTTTAAACCCTCAGACTGCATATAAATATTTGATTTCATGCCCATGTAAAGGTAAATTAATTCACCTCGTTAATTAATGTGTCCAATAAAAAGAAAACAAAACCGTAGTAACATTATGATGTGTCTGCAGAAAGACAAAACAGCTACTGAAATCACTTGATATTCTCAATCTTCGAACACCGTAAGTGTTGCAAGAAGGAATGACAACATTACAAAGTGGTACAGGCTAAAAATGGTACACACTGGGTTGTATGTTCAAGTGATTTGGGGATTAATTATAGCAGTGGTTTCAAAGCTTTTTCTGGTGGACACCCCCTTTGTTTTATGAGAAAGGTTTTTATTTTTTAAATAACAAAACAAAAAACCACATTTACAGGTGTAACCGCTTTTATTTATTGTGTGATCCTATTCTTTGCTGTCAGAATAATTATGTTCAGTGTAACAGGTGTCTTTCTTTTATTTATTTTTATGTTTAATTTACTGTGTAACAATTTTCAACATTGCTATCAATGCATTTTTCAAGAAATAACTTTGTGCAAATGCGTTTAAAGACATTAACAACTCCTCATCAAACCCTGTCAAAAACCTGTCGATTATGCTCAGAGGCTCAGAGTAAATAGTGCACATTTGTATTGTTTCAAAATAAAATATAAACACCACTGGCACACAAAACACAATTACTTCCGTCCATCTACCTTAGAAGCACATTTTCTACATTTCTTGCTGATGGATCCTAAAGCTTAGCATTCTTAGCTTGACAGTGATGTTTAACTGGACACAGCTTTGATCTGACAGCTGGAGAACGAGTTTAGTCTAAGAAAGTTATTTTATTTTCAACCTGCTATCTGAGTAAACAAGTTGATTTCAGGTGTCTTTACTGTGACGCCCAACATTAGCAGGACAGACTCAGCTGCTCTGAGCTGAATTAGTTTATGTTTTATCTGCACTACTTAACACTTTCTTCATCCTTTTTTTTCTTTTGTTTCTCTTGTTTTTTGTTTTTGTATTTTGTTTCTTACTGCCAGATGGACAGCTTCTCTTCATTTGATAGACCTGCTCTCATCGGGTTTGTTTACCTTAGATGCAGGTAGAGACAGCCAATCATCTCACTTCTGGACTCTCGTGCAGAACTAAGACTCGTTGCAGCTCCTCGACTGACCGATAGACGCTGGCTCCAAAAGGGAGTCAATCTTCATTGACACCCATGTTAAATATCCAACTTTAGAGCAGAAATAAACATATTTTTAGCCTGCTTCAAAAAAAATGTATCAACCCAGCATCGGCTAAAGGTCAGTTTTGGTATTGCTGACGAGTCGATATGTAAAACGGTTGATCCCGCTGGAAACGTCTCGCTATTTTGGCGGGGTTCTGCTGAAGGAGCTGAATTTCAACGCAGGTGAACCAATGTCAATAAAACATGAGTTTATGAGATTTGCAAATCACTCCATTCTGTTTATTCCTACAATTTTCACAACAATCCATCCATCCATTTTCATACCCGCTTATTCTTTTGCAGGGTCTGCTGGAGCCCATCCCGACTCATGACAGGCGAGAGGCAGGGGTCCACTCTGGACAGGTCGCCAGTCCATCACAGGGCCACATATAAAGAGAAACAACCCTGCACGCTCACACCTACGGGCAATTTAGAATAACCAATCAACCTACCATGCATGTTTTTGGACTGTGGGAGGAAGCCGGAGTACCCGGAGGGAACCCACGCAAGCACGGGGAGAACATGCAAACTCCACACAGAAAGACTCCTGCTCGGGAGTTGAACCAGGAACCTTCTCGCTGTGACAGTGCTACCCACTAAGCCATCGTTTTGCCCTTCACAACAATCTAACTTGCTTTTGTTATGTGTTTCTGTTAAAAGAAAACCAACCGTCCGTGCAGCCAGTCAAAGCCTCCTTTAGTTCTGAGGCAAAAATACTTCCATTGACATGCCGACATGGCTGCAGCTCTTTTCGTGTCCACATACCACTTCATGCTGTCACCCACATACTCCATTTCCCACTACCTTCCTGCTGTCCTGCTATCAAAACAGGAATTATGTCATTCTCCTTGCAGCTCCGGATGGGAATAAAACCAAGCCCAAAGTCCACAGTAGCAGCAGCATCCTCCTGTCTAGATGTCTCTCTGTCTGTCTGATCAGGGTGCATCCGGCCATCCTGACTCCCCTGTGACTCCCCCAGGCCTCTGTGTTAGAAGGAAGGAAGGAAGACCCTGCGGTCACACAGGAGGGAGGGCTTTGGAGAAAGGAAGGGAGGAAGTGTGAAAGAGTGTCTTAGCTGGAGCTGATCCACTCCATTGGAGCCTGTTACTATAGAAGGGCTGTTTGAACAGGGACAAGGCCAAGCACAAGAGTGTGTGTGTGTCTATGGCTGGGGACCAAAATCATCACGAAGAGGGAAAGAGGCTTGTTGTATGTTGACGGCTAAATTCAAAACATTTTTCAGATGATTCTTGCTGGGACACCGATGATGCAAGTATATATGTGTCACATGTGACTCAGGACTTCTGAGTTCCCTCTTCGTCAGAAGGTGACACCCAACCTCGGTGGAAATTCAACTGAGTCATCATTCTGAGTTACTGGAGGGTTTAGCACCTCTACAGGCGCATGTGTTCACACTCTCTCACATCAGCCCTATCCGTTTTAATTCATTTTCTGCCAGAGAAAAGTTGTATGATTTTTGCTCATGATCTTTGCAGCGTAAGAGTAACCATAAGCCTCGCCTCGCAGTTTTGGATCAGTCATTTAAAGCTCAAAGCAGCAGAGCACATAAGTGCTGATGTAGCTGTCTTGTTGCAAACAACATCCGTAAAGGAAAATCATTCTGTACAAGCAGTGGCGAGGACAGCAAATGCTAGGGAAGAGCTAACCAACGCCAGCAGCTGATCTCTTTTACTTTTGGCTTCGTAGCTGGAGCGCTGGGAGGTACATTGGAGAATGAATTGGAAAAATACATTTCCTGATGCGAGGAGAGGGGTGGCTGGGAGGAAAAGAGCCACACTGTTCCCTAAAACCGACTGGCTTGACTGTTACTGTTACTACTAAATAAAGCACCAAATAATGCACTGCATCGCACTGGTTTTAAACCAAAATGAAAATGTATGTGTGCAGTGTCTCAGTAAAAAAACAAAAAAGAAAACGGAGACAGCGAGACAACATTCTTTCCCCGTGTTTAAAGCTGCACCAGTAGTGTCTGCCAGTTACAGTAAAAACTTAAACCATAAATCAACACATCACTTCCTGTATTGGATCATTATTGTTTTTCGTTTATTTATACTTTCTATGCCTTTTTTTCTGTGTATTCAGCTGATAAGACTTACAGTCGTGGCTTGAAAAGGCACACCCTTGCCTGCTCTTGTTCAGTTACTAAAAATAAATGGTGAAGTAATGTGAAAAACACTGCTCTATTTACATTCTGCTAAGTTACAGCCGCTACACAGCCTGCCTGCAGTGTTGAATCTGGGCTAAATGGTTGAGGGGAAATTTCACTTCTCATTTTCTGGCTATTGGACAAAGAGAAATAGTGAGAAACTGGGGATACTGTAGCTAAGAAAGTGAAGTTAGAGTGGAATGAAAGATGACTTAAGTTGCCATTTCAGAGTATTGTAGTGTAAAACATGAAATTGCTAATAGAGGACATGACAAAATTAGGAGCTTGACAGGAAGAGAGGAACAGCTGTCAGCGCCATCAGCTATGTAAACGTGTATCCTGACAGCTCATTCTTTCATAATAGCCAATGGGAGCTGAGGGAGGAAGATAAGAAAGACTGCAGGACGGATGCTGGATAACGACATCTTTGGGTAAATTTATGAATGATTGGGATCAGAGGCGCACGTGCACAGATGTGGACATTCCAGTCAGTCCTGACAGCCATCACGCATCTTCACTGGCAGCACTGCCGTTCATAAAACAAAGTGTAAGACGGACCCGGGCACGGAAGTAGAATCACATTAACTGGACTTACTGTGGACACCTGCCATGTTTTCATGATGTGCATTCTTAGGTGAGGAAGCACACTTCTGGCATATTTCTGTCCTTATTTTTGTCTTTTTATATGTAATAACTTCTAAACAGATCACTAAATATAATTTATCCATTTAGAAAGATGTCATCCTGATTGACATGTCTTTAATCTAACATCTGGTTTTAGAGAGAGATTATTTTATGATGTGTTTTACTGATATAAATTTATAATGGACTGCCTGAATTACTTCAAACAGCCCAACTGCAACAGTTTTCTACCAAAAGCCACTTCTTCCATTATCTTCTTCAAAAAACTGGTGGTTTGGAGTTCAGGCAACTCTAACATGCGTTACGATGTGGATATAAGCAGTTCTACACTGCTGCCTGACATGACTGAACTTGAAAACAAAGTAATATATAAAATCATCAATACACTGATAGCTTCACAGTTACGACAACACAATACATTGAACACCAAAGCTACTACAAGAAGTTGTAGTTATATTTAATATAGGGACGATAACATTACTGGTGAGGGAGGTACACCAAGACACGGTCCAGATGTTGTGAACTCTTCTGAAAGCTGAAGCCATTGCGGAAGCCAGAAAAGTTGCAGTTCATCAAATGACTACAAGAGGCTGAATCCAAAAGCAGGTCATTGATCTCCATGTTAAAATCTTGAACTTTTATGCAGAAATGAGAATATCTATAGCCTTTAGTGCTAACTAAGTTACAGAATGAATGTAACATAATATTAGTTGGAGGTTGGGGGGCATTATCCTTGTAAGTGTTATACTCTATACTCTATAATCTGTCAGTGTCACCTGTAAACTCCCCCCTATCTGACCACTATTTAATAATGTTTGAATTTAACACTGTCAACGGTAAAGCGCTAAATATGAGGTATTACTGTAGCAGATGTCTATTCGGTAAAGCTATTGCTAAATTTAGGGAGGCCATTGCTTTTCATCTTCCTACAGTGGAACATAGTGAAGCAGTTGAGGAAACAAAAAGTGCATAAAATGAAAAGGAAGTGGTACTCCTGTAGGTCTGTAGATTCTTATCGTGCATGGAAAGATAGTCTAATAGTAAAGAATAGTAATAGTAATAGTATAGTAAAGAAGCCCTTTGCAAAGCTAGAACAGCTTATTATTCATTGTTGATACAGGAGAATAAAAAAGCCTACGTTTTCTGTTCAGCGCTGTAGCCATTGTTGAGCCATGCATTCCTGCAGCTCTCAGTAGTGAAGACTTTTTGAGCTTCTTTAGCATTAAAATTGTCAGAATTAGGGAGGATATAAACCAGGCCCACCCGGCGGCAGCGGCTGTGGGCATTTCTTCAGCTTCAGCAACTCCCTTAGGCTCTGACCTGACTCTAGACTGTTTTGTTCCTGTAGATCTCCCTGATCTGACCTCAGCTGTCAATAAAGCTAAATAGTCCATGTGTCTGTTAGACCTACTAAAATTTGTTTTCTCTCTTATTGGACCGACAATACTGGACCAGATCAACTTAACCCTAAACTTAGGATATGTGCCACAAATTTGTAAAGTTGCAGTAATAAAACCGTTACTTAAAAAACCCTCTCTTGACCCAGATGTTTTCGCTAATTATAGACCAATTTTCAACCTTCCATTTATATCTAAAATTATAGAAAAGGAAGTTGCAAGCCAGCTGTGTGACCATTTGTATCGAAATGATCTGTTTAAAAATTTTCAGTCCGGGTTTATAATGCATCATAGCACAGAAACAGCATATTAATCAGGTGTGTAAGACCGTATTTTTCCATCTTATTAATATTGCAAAGATTAGGAGCATCCTCTCCCAGAGTGATGCCGAAGAACCAATTCACGTGTTCATATTTTCTAGACTAGCTTACTGTGATGTATTATTACAGGATGTCCAAGTAATTCTCTGAATATCCTCCAGCTGATCCAAAAACGCAGCAGTGCGAATGCTGATAGGAATCAACAAGAGAGACCACGTCTCTCCTGTGTCAGCCTCCCTCCATTGGCTCCCTGTAAAACTCAGAATCCAATTCAAAATTTTATTATAAATTTCTAAAGGGCCTAGCGCCGCAATATTTGCAAGACTTTATAGTGTCATATGTTCCTAATAGAGCTCTCCGTTCTCAGAGTGCAGATTTACTTGTAGTTCCTAGAGTATCCAAATGTAGATTTGGAGGACGGCTTTCTGTTATCAAGACCCAACACTATGGAACCAACTTCCAATATGGGTTAAGGAGGCCGATAACACCTCCACATTTTAAACCAAACTGAAAACATTTGTTTAATAAAGCATATAGTTAGTGTAAACTTTGGCGTGTTAGGGTCAGTAGTCAAAGCTGCAGCTAAAGGACCAGACTTGAGCAGCTGGTCCTAAATACAGCTTCATGCTAGATATGCTGCTATAGGCCTACGCTGCAGGGGGACCCCAACATGATCCACTGAGCGGTCCCCCTCACTTCGTCTGTCTCTTTCCCTCTATCAGCTCAATCCTCAGTTATTAACAAGAAGTATCTCTTAAGCATAATTGTGCTCCATTGTTCTTGTAGTTTGTTGTGCTGGTCTGTCCCCTCCTTTTCTTCTGTACATGTTTGCAGACCAGATCCTCAGGAGCTGAATGCTGACCTGCAGTTCCACCTCTGACCATCCCAGCGTCTGCTGTCTACAACTGTTTATATAGTCGTCTCTGTACATCACCAACTAACCATGTTTCAGTCATATATACATGGAAGTCTTAGTCCTGCTGCTGACTGATAGTTATACTAATGCATCTTTTGTACCTTTGACAGTATGTCTGTCTCTCCTCTCTCTGTTCTTCAATCTTTCTTTCTGATCTCCGTTTTCCTTCTCTACCCGGCTGGTCTTCAGCAGGAAGGTCCCCCCTTATGATCCAAGTCCTGCTCCAGGTTTCTTACCTCTTAAAGGGGAGTTTTTCCTGCCACTGTTTGACTTTTTTTTTTCTCCCACTAGGGGAGTTTTTACCTGCCGTTGTTTATGTAATAATTGCTCGGGGGTCATGTTCTGGGTCTCTGGAAAGCGCCTAGAGACAACTTGTGTTGTAATACACACTATATAAATAAAATTGAAATGAAATGGAATTAAATTGAATTAAATAACAACAACAAAACAATTTGGTAATGCAGCTAATACAAGGAACCACAATAGTTACAAAGATCTACAAACTAATTTGGTTGTAGTTTTGGTTGAAAATATGTGAATAGATGTAAATATTTTGGCCAGTTTTTTTCAAGTCAACAAAAGTCTGAATCTGGTGTCTTCTGTAAAATACAGTGTCTGAACACAGACCTGAAAAACAGTCCCACGCAGCATGAATATCTTGGACAATCTTGGACATGTTTTAAGCTGGAAACAATTTAGAGGCCTTGGGTGAGTTCAATAATCACGTAACACAGCCTTGATTAAGCCACTTAGGGACTGATGGAGAGCAAAACGGTTTGATATGGTTAACTCGTTTGAGTTTTGTGGACAGAGAGTAGCCAGTCTTTATTTTACTCATTAATCTTACATATTAACACCTAAATAGCAGTGTAATGTAAAGCCGTCACGGGAGCAAAAGTAGATGGCACTAGCACCCAGCCACCTGATGACGAAACAGAGCGAGGGCTAAAATCACGTATTTTGCCACTGTTCACCCTCCTTTCACCTCCCAAACCCCTAATGGGGAAACCAAAGTAAAAGAAGTTTGTGTCTATCTTATCTGCAGGAAATAGCATTAGTCAAAATTGTACTCTTGGGTTGGAGCTTGAAAGAGATGGCCTGGCTGCAGCCTTCATTAGCCTTGTCCCCCGACGTGCGGCCTGCCTCTGATCCAGAGCCAGGGGCTGGGAGGGAAGGCAGAAGGTGGGCAGCAGAGGGTCGGCAGCCCTGGGTGGCCTAAAATGCTTGGGCCTTGCTAATGGGCTGGCCACCATCAACCTGGTATGCTGGTATGCAGGCCACCACCGCTCAAGTTGACATCAGGGGTGGGGGTGGGCTTAAATAGCCCAGAGCTGGACTGAGAGACGAGACTATAGCTCATCTCGCCATGCTTCCTGTCAGCGTCACTGACCATCCATTCCATCTCTGAGTGAAGTGGAGCCAACAGAGCTTTAACCATTCACAGTTAATTCTGCTCAATCTCCTGTAACGACTGAGCTTTCTGTGCCTACGGTTTCTCCTTCTCACTGGGAGTAAAACAGTTTCTACGCTCACTCACATCCCACAATGCCCTCCACTGCTACCAATGAGAACTAAAACTTTTCCCAGCAGTTTCCACAACAAGTATTTTTCCCATGCTCTCCCTTTAGAGGTCCTATTTGGGGCAGTTAGGCTATCAAACCAGCTGAGAAGAAAGAAAACAGTCTTTGATAATAAGCTGCAAACACAATGTAAAGCAACTGAAC
The DNA here is from genome assembly GCA_014839995.1 of Xenentodon cancila. NCBI lineage: Eukaryota > Metazoa > Chordata > Actinopteri > Beloniformes > Belonidae > Xenentodon > Xenentodon cancila. The sequence continues at coordinate 12,046,590 of CM026199.1, forward strand.
ATTCACAAGTTATCTTTGTCAATTTAACCAGGCTATTGTTTCGAAGCGCACAAATGCCTTTGTATTAGACCTTAAGAAAAACCCTGTTTATTAAACAAGCCTCTCTAAGCATAACTCTGTTTTTCTGCCTATACTGAAGTGTTACATGAAGTTTCCTGTGACGTCAGAAACAATGAGATAAGTGAATAGCAGCATTTAGCAGAGTGAATGGCTTCTCTGGCCCTGAGGCAAACATAAAATGTGCCATTTAGATTAACGGCCCTGCCAGTCAGAGAGGAATATCACTTTTGCCCAGAGTATTTATAACAGGGGTTTCCAGTAGTAAAACAATTTTGGGACAGTTGGCAGCATCACAGCTCAGAGAGCCGAACAGCAAAATGCCAAAAGCTGCTGAAAGGCATCTGATGGGACAGTCAAGTCTGACCGTAACCTTTACTGTCAGTACCAAAGTTTTACGTCTTACAAACAGCCGAACAAAAACAGGAAGGCAGGAAATGTATATTCCATAAGATATCTTTGATACAATAAGAGGAGGTTCTCACAACAAAGAGATAGCAGGCTGTGACACCACAACACAATCCTGGCTGGCTTATCAGAGGACTACTATTAATACCACTGAGACTTCGTCCTCATGTCCCCTGAGAGGAAAATATGGAGGAAGTCATCGATTCTTCCCACCATAATCCCTGGGAAGGATGGACCTTGCCTTTTCCCTTTCGATGGTTATTATTTTAAAGTTGTGCGAGGGCTGACACCAGAGCTAATTCTGAAACACTGGCGAATCAGTCTTATCCAGTGTAGCACAAACAAACAGCTGTTGTCTTAGCCTCCACTTCGCAAGGTGATGTCCTGATGACTTAATCCATCCACTGTTGATAAGTCCAAACATAATTTGTCACTGCACTCAAAAAGGCAACACCATTACTTGTGTACTTACCTAAACTTAATTTGATGTCTACAAGGCAAGACCATCCAGCAGTGTGATGGGTGAATTAGCAGCCCCTTTTCAAACATTGGTTTAATTAAATTAACACACAAAGACGTTCTTGTTTTAATTATTACAGGCCAAACAAAGGCGGATTGGTGCTATATCAACTGTGTGCCAGCATCACAGAATCTGCTGAGGGACAACAGTTGTAAAAGATGTGACACCGCCCTCTTGATGCTGACGCACCAGTCTGCTTCTGACTGCCCTCCGAGTAACCTTGTTGCCAGCTCAGAAGAATATCAACTTCAATCTCTTGCTCCGCCTTTATGCCTCACACACAGGATGGTAATGCCCAATGAAGGCACATAACTCTGGCTTTGAAAATAATTTCTGGAAATGTCAGTGGTGGTTTCTTTTAATCTAGTCAAAGATCTCAACCTTACTTAGTAAACTGAAGGGTGATGGCCTGGATGTTGTAAATTATTTGCAGTTTCATGTTCTAGTTTCAGGACAAAGGTTTCTAATGTAGTCCTGGTTCCCATCGGTGAGAGGCTGAGGCTAAGATTAAAAATCTGCCATATTTCCTCCTAAAGCTGTAAACTGATGAAATACATTTAAAAACCAGTTTTGTCACGTTCAAGAAAGAAAATTCAGAGTTTCAGGCAGCATGAAGGATGAAGTGGTGAATTACATCCACAGTTACATACAGTGCTGGCAACATCCAAATCTGGATGTCAAATACGTTGTACTACTATAGGACCGACCGCAACCTCTGGTTTGTGTCTTTATGTGGAAGAATTTATACCCCTGTGGGATCCCAGAGACATCTCAGACATTTGTATGAACTATTCGAAGACCAAAGAAGAGGAGCGCCGGGGTATAATGGACTTTCCTCCACAGTGACAGTTGACCTCAACCCTTGAGACCATATATGGGGGTTTTAAAGACTGAGTACGCCAAGCATTCCTAACAACACAAGAACGTCTTAGAGACACAATAAAAAAAGTCCATGCCACCGAAGTGCTTTTGTTATTAAAGCAGAAGTTTGGCTTCCCTTTGCACTGATCATTGATAATGTTGCCATGAAAACAGATTTGTACAGCTGCTTAAACACCAGTCCAAACAGGGCATGCGGAATAGTAAACTCCTATGGCATACATAACAGCACAGACAACAAAACCGACATGTATGAACATGAAACTTGGAATGACTCAGCAGTAACAGTGGGCGGATTTATCTTGAAATCTTTATGTTAGCTGGTACATGATAGATAGACTGAAGCGTCAGCGCGGTTGTCATCGCTGGTCATGATAGTAAACAGGTCGGCTCGAGAACCGATGTGCGTACTGGTACTGGCGTGTGCGCCTCCGTTACTCTTCCTCTGATAGGTGTCTGTGTTTGTTTGTGGGGGGAGAGGTGTGGGAAACGTCACTACATAGGATGCAGAGCAACAGAGTTCCAGCCACAAGCACTATATAAGGACGCTCATGCCTGTCACAATGATGCTCAATAAATATCTTAGTTCAAATGGTTCTCGAAACTGAAGCAATGATGATTAATTATGACGTTTTAATACTGTATCACATTTTGAACTGGAGATATGACATTCAAAGTGAAAGTCAATGCGTGTAACACTTCATATTTAGTCAGCACAAAACACAGAGCATTGCAAGTTTGCACAAAGATAGAGCACTAATTCCACAAAATCTTTGCCATTTTATGTGTTTGTGTATAAAAGAGAGATGGAGGGAAAGAGAGAGAGAGCAAGAGAGGGACCGAGCAAGAGAGAGAGAGCGAGAGAGAGAGAGAGAGATAGGAAGAGAGTGATAGGGAATGACTTGGAGGATATTTTGCAAAGAAGTCTGCTGTGCTCGACCTCTATCAGACTAACCTCGGGGTTTGATAGCTGTTGATGCTGCAGAACAGCTAACCATGTTTCAGAACTGCCGCATTACTCTGAGAGCAGCTACTTGACCCATGAAGGACACTGTCAGGCTGCTTCTGTGCTGTTGGACTATTGATACTTGTGAAGGTACGGCAAAAAAGAAGTGATGACATACTTCTCTATGTAGGAACGCTTTCAGAAAGTTGAGCTGCTCTATTATTTTATCACACTTCAAGCCCACTTTCCAACAACTTTGTGAGCAACTATAATATGAGGAAATACAATCAGAACATACACATAACATCGTACAAATGTAGTTAGGTTTTGTTTTTTCATCTCCACAAGGTTATAAACAGACCGTGCAAAATAAATCAGCCCACCCCAGAAAAAACATTCACTTTATCTTTAAAACATATTATTTCATGAAAGTACACTCTACTGCGTTGCTGTATCTCACTGCAGCGACACAAATAAGTCAATGTGTTTTAAAGAGGCAGAAGCTGAAAAAAAAAACACCTAAAGCTGATTTACAGGAATTCAAATGGGGTTTCAATGGCGGTGAAAGACACTAGCAGTATCAGATCATTGTGATACTGAAAATGACAGAAACAAAGTCAATAATAGACTTTGTGTAGCCCTTTACCTTTCTGAAAGCTATTTTATTTCAGGGAATTGTTCACCTGCAGAAGACAGATACATGTCAGAACGAACCCAGCACAATCTGACTAGACTTAACCAGAAAGTCTGAGTAAACCTGTCACATGTGATTGTGAAACTAGTGTCAACATCAATCCAGCTCTAGGCAGTATAATCCCTTCTACAAATTACAAATTCGGTTTTGTTTCTAAAAATAAGATCACACAGGCTGCAAAGAGCAAAGATTTCCACCACTCCCTCAGACATTCTCCTTTCAGAGACAACCTTGACAGAAGACATCTACAATCAGACGACAGCTTTTCAGGGTCCTGCAGGAGACAGACGACCCAATGAGACCGGTTTTAATAAAAATAGATAAATAAAAAATACAAACACAGCACCGGGGATCTATTGTTAACAGGAATGGTTGCAGCAGGGGATAGCAGTGGCATCCACTGACACTGGGAGGCAATGACTGAAGGAATTTCTAACACACAATCCAGACTCATAGAAATCAGCAGCTCACAGTGAAAACAAGGGAATCTATCTTACCTGAGAAAAATTCTTGGATCCCATTCCTTAAGGACAAAACACAGTGAAATGATAAGGATGAGCAACGTCATATATTAACACTTAATCTTTGCTGATAACATTCTGAGCAGGGGTATTTATAATTACATTGATTGTAAGTGTGTTAATTAACTGGAAATTCCTTTTGCTGACAGTCAGACAAAATGACACATACATGAGTCTGTAAAAAAAAACAAAAATCATGTGTCACACACTCCAGTGACCTGCTCACTAACAGATAACATTTTGACCAAATGTAATTTTACCAGCAATATATAAAAAATAAGTAAATACATTAAAAAAATTACAGCACAGCAAGAGAAAATGTCTCATTATGTTAAACTAAATTCCACAATATTGGTTTCAAGCATAGAAGCTGGGGTAACAGGTTAGTCTAGATATTTTTTCTCTTTTTTACTTTAAAATTCCCTTCTTATCAGGTATAATCTCCTGCTCTCCTTATAAAGTTCATCTTATGTGAGCGATGCAGCGAAGCCAAAGGCTCTTTCACCACAGCTGGTCAGACAGCTAGTTTCACTTCCGAAAGGTAATCCCCCCCTCTCCCTCTTTAGGTCTAGCAGAGCTTCATTTAACAGCTGGACAAGGTTGAATTCACTCAGAGCAAGATGCAAGGAGTGGGAGAGGAATGAAGGAGAGATGGAGCAGGGAAGGTGGGGGAGCCACCGAGATGTGAAGTTGTCAAAACACTATTTCCTTTTTTTCCTTTTTTCAAGCAGAGTGAATACACGGAGAACACAAAGCAGGTGAAAAACAGAGGTTTCAATAAGATCCCTCATTCTTTAGAAGTCAGGAAAAGGGATCAGATGAACGAGGAGCGAGACATCCAGTACTTAAGATCCTGCATTGTCTGAGATGGCTTTTTAAATATCTTCTATTATCCAGTCGTCTTTGAAACTCGAGCTTCTGGCTGAGCACATTACTTACACACTTTCTGATAAACACATGTAAGACAGAAACAGCAGGAAACCTAAAGCTACCATGCACGAATTACTCTACAGGCACACTTTTTTCTCTTTTTTTCTTAAATACAACGATCTACTTCTAAAAGCAAAGTGATGCTCATTTTTTATATATATATTCTTTTCATTTTTCATATTTTTGGGGAAAATACTGATGTGTCCAGTACTGTGTACACTGTGAATAAAAAAAAAAACAAAAAAAACAACAATTTTAATGTGAATTTTGTTCAATGAATTGTAATGTATGGACATGGGATGATTAACATGATGTGACAGGATTAAGAAGACGTTAAATTTAGTCAAACCTGATTTAAACTAACTAACTCAAACCAGTCTGTTGTCATCTCATATGTGCAACAGTTGACTAGTGACAACCTCTGCGCAGTTGCAACTTCCTCCTTTAATCATGTTCGAGCACTTTCTTTCTTTCGGTCTGTTTTCCCTTCAGGTCCACGCCTGAGTGTGCTGACATTGTACTACCTGGTTTAGGGTGTGATTTATGCCCTGAAATGACAGCCGCTGAAGGGACAGGCCACACCGACATCAAGTGAATGCTTAGGTGGGAATCTCCCTTTCTATACAATGCAACGCTCTTTTTTTTTTTTCAAAGAGCCTTTACAGGACCTTTTCTATGAAGGCGACAGAAACAGTTGTATTTTAGTAGGGTATTAGAAATTTACCCTCTGTTGTCTGTGTCTTTATTTGTGTGTGTGGATGTGTGATTCAATGTTAACAATTCATCCAGGTGGCTGTTAACAAAGACACAACGGTGCAGGTAGGATCCCAGACCTATCCTGGCTCTCTAATCTCTCCATTCTGACTTACACTTTGATTTGTGAGTCAGTTTTAAGCCTGAGTAAACAGCCTATCCCGTTGCCACCCAAGAAAAGACCAAAAGTAACATTCAGTCAACTCTTTGGTCTCCCCATCATTTGTTCATGGACATTTGTTTCTTTTCAACCTTAGGTTAATAAAAAAATGAAATAAATAATAGAAAAAATATCAGTTGATTGGCAGACTCCAGTGTCCTCTCCACACTCTTGGTACATAAATGGTATATACTACTACTGTTTTCACTGTTCTAACACAATATCACAGATGTTCATACACAGAGATCAATGCGTAGACTGAAAACACTGAAATGCATGAAAAGACAATGACAGCGTGTTGACAGAGATGTTTCAGATCATTAAATAATTGAGCCAGGATAAAGACACAGGGAAGGAGGAGAAATGAGAGAAAAATAGCACAGAGCAAAAGATGCATCTACTTCAGATCACTGGCACAGATTTGTGTCCTATTTGGTGGTATCTGCTCCGATTGAAGGGTGATGTGGACTTGTCTTTTCTTCCCACACTTATTTTTGGATTACAGATGAATGCATACATGAATGACTATATGCAGTATACTACACTTCACACTACACTAGTTAGTTTTTATTGTCAGACAACAAGGCCCTATTTTATTTTTTCCTTGTCATCCCCCTTCCACGACAGTGGATCATCATGTCTCACATTTTGATTTGGTATTGCTTCTACGTCAGATCCTCCAACCCTCCCCACTTATCTGGGCTCTATGAGAAAACTGGCTTATGGCCCTTTAGCGGATGTCAAAAATGGGGTAAATGCTCGGTTCTGGGTCCTACAGGGCGGCACTTTAGCCTGTCCCTGGGTTGGGGGTCTGTCAAGTAAATTAAACACATAAAAAGAAATCTGATCATGGCTCACAAACGACAAATTGACCAGCAGTCTTTTAGAAGCACATGATTTCGCACATGACAAAAAAAATCAACAACATAAAAACAGTTCTTTCCACATCTGACTAAGAACAAACATTTGTCATGTAAAATGCAATAAAAGCCAACAAAGACTTATGTTATAGATGTGGCTGTGTAGAACGGGATAGAGTGCAGAAAGAAGACAATGTGAAGTGGAAAAGATCCAGAATAAACAGCTGTTTGAGGTGGCCCTCAAGCAATCCACATCTTGGTTTGATCTTGATGACAACTGACTCCTATTTTACAGTCTTCACTTAACTGTAAAAGGTTGACAGTACCGGTGACAGTGATTGATTGGAAATCCATGAACTATATCCACCAAAACCTCAAGAAATGAAAGTAGATTTGAAGAGAATTCAGTCTGATCATATGCTATTGGGCTCTCTGTATCATTAATGCCTAAATGCATAGCAGATATTCTTCTCCCTTTGTCTCTCTTTCTCTCAAACTGGATAAGTAGTGGCTGAGTCTGGGGGCCACATTCTTGCCCTCGCTGCATTCAACTGCAGACACAGCACGTGGCTTTGTGCTGGCTTCGCCAATGGCTCCATTTAGGAGTTTTTAATGGGTCACACGCACAATGTACTTTGTGTTATTGAGAAGGGAATGTCCACTGAGGAGCTCTGCGGTGTCACCAGAGTTCAGGTGAGGGAAAGGGACCAGTGACTTGGTGACATACTGGGCTGGCATTCACAATTTTAGTCCTACAGAACCCCGACATCCTCCATTTCTTAAGGTTATACGCGAGTGTCTTTCTTTTCCTCTTATTTAGTTATTTTTTCAACTTTTAAACACATTGGAACAGTTTTTATCTGCAAATATAGTTTCTGACAAATTGACTACAAGCAGTAATTTCAGATTATAGGATATATTATCCTAACACAATCATGTGTGCCATCGCTCTAAAATCATCTGAAGAACCGAGAATTTTTGTCAAGGCAGACGAAAGTGTGAAGGCTCCTCTTGAACAGGAGAAATTCTACGCAGAACTCGGATTTGCTTTGCAGTCAAAGGTGTTGCTTTGCTTCACTTTAAACTAGTTCTGTATTTCAACAGAGCTGGCAAACAAGAACCAAACCAGTATGCACTATCAAGAGAAATGAACGGCAATCTACTGCAGATTTTTGCTACATGCACAAATGTAAATATGTGTCTTATACGTACATAGGTGCCAACACATTAAAACGTGCATACACAGTACATACAAGCCCACGTTAAAATACACACAAACATGTCTCCTCACACAAGCATGTGCACACATGGATATGACCAACAGTGGTGAACAGCTGCGTGGATCTGTCTGGAGTGAGACCAGCAACCTCTTGGCCACAAAGGGCTGCTTGTGCCCCAGGCTTGCTAGAAACATAAAACACAAGAGATAAGACCAGACACTGTTTGCCAGGACCAGTGAATCTCAGGAACAGGAACTGCAAGTGCAAGTGTTTGAGACAAACAAACACACCTGCCCATGAACACACACAAACACGGGGTAGCACACAAAAGTTATGCTCCGCTTTATTTCCAAGGTTTAATTGACCAGACATGTTTATTTTCAATGTATTCTTCTTCTTTTCCCTTCAGCTGTTACCTTCAGGGGTCGCCACAGCGAATCGTGTGTCTCCATCTAACCCTATCCTATGTATCCTCTTCTCTCACACCAACTAACATCATGTCCTCTTTCACTACATCCATTAATCTCATCTTTTGGTCTTCCTCTAGGCCTCCCTCCTGGCAGTTCCAACCTCATCATCCTACTGATATATTCACTATCCCTGCTCCGTGCATGTCCAATCCATCTCAGTCTGCCCTCTCTCTGACTTTCTCTCCAAAACATCTAACATTCGCTGTCCCTCTGATGTACTCATTCCTGACCCTATCCATCTTCGTCACTACCATAGAGAACCTCAGCGTTTCTACCTCTGCTAGTTTCAACTCTTGCCTCCTGTCTTTTCCTCAGTGCCACGGTTTCTAAACCATAAAACATTGCTGGTCTCACCACCGAGACGGTGGTGAGACCAGCAATGTTTTATGGTGCACTGCTTTAATTCTTGCTGATACTCTTTTATCACACATCACCACCCCTTTTTTCACACTCTCCATTGCTCTGGACTGTTGACCCCAAGTACGTAAAATCCTCCATCTTCTTTATCTCCGCTCGCTGTAACTTCACTGGTCCACTTGGGTTCCTCTCATTCACACATATGTATTCTGTCTTTCTCTGGCTAACCTTTATTTTTCTGCTTTCCAGGACATACCTTCACCTCTCTCGATTTTCCTCTATCGCTCACTGGTGTCGCAACAGATCACAATGTCATCTGCAAATATTATAGTCCAGAGATTCCTGTCTAACCTCATGCATCAGCCTGTCCATCACCATAGCAAACAAGAATGGGCTCAGAGCCGAGCCTAGATGCAGTCCCACCTCCACCTTGAGCCCTGTTGTCACACCTACAGCACACCTCACCGCTGTCTTACAGCTCCCATACATGTCCTGCACCACTTTGACATGCTTCTCTGCTTCTCCAGACATCCTTATAGCTCCTTTCTTGGCGCCCAGTCATATGCTTACTCAAGGTCTACAGAGGCACAAAGAAGTGATATTATTTAGTCTGTTTTACTAAGGTCAAAAAAGCTGGCTCCTGTATTGTCTGTTTGTAGCTTAAAGAGATTGGAAAATAAAAATAAAGCAAACAGAAATGATTTGAAAACAAAGGCAGAATTACATAAAATGACTTCATGATTGCCTACACTCGAGCCATGATGTGACCTCCCCCTGATTTGCCAGGAACATGACCATGACCATCACTGGAACAAAACACTTGACCTGACTTAACTACAGCATAAATTCTGCTGAAGGATGAATTTATTTCTGTTTCCATGCTTAAATCTAATGTGACATTAAGAGAGGAGAAAATACCATCATTCTTTTAAACTGAGTGAATCCAGGCAAGGTCAAAAGAAGTTTCTAAAAAAGTTTTTTTTTCTTTTTAAAAAGATGACCCTTAGGCTAAAGCCACATTCAAATGTTTGTTTTAAAATAATGTATTCACATGAAAATTAGCGAAAATGAGCATCAGCTTAATCTTCTCATAGATAAGTGAGCAAAAATCTCCATCCACATTGCACCACCATAAATTCAAATCACACAGCCGGACATGAACCCACCAGTGAAAAGAGGCAGGAGGTCTGTGATAATGTCTTTACACAAGTAGGCAGCTACAGCATTATTAAATGCACACTTTGGCTGCGTAATTGATGATACCAAAGACACACAGAGACATCCATCCATTTTCTATACGGGTTTTAATCCTTTGCAGGGTCACGGAGGTCTGCCGGAGCCCATCCCGACTCATTACAGGCAAGAGACAGGGGTACACCCCGCACAGGTCGCCAGTCCATCACAGGGCCACACACAAAGACAAACAAATCGTGCACACTCAGACCTACAGGCAATTTAGAATAACCAATCAACCTAGTCTGCATGTTTTAGGACTATGGGAGGAAGCCGGAGTACCCGGAGGAAACCCACACATGCACGGGAAGAACATGCAAACTCCACGCAGAAAGAGTCCTGCAATGCCAGGAAGCTTTTTGCTGTGAAGCAACAGTACCAACCCCTAAGTTCCCATCCTGCCTTTTTGAATAAAGTTCATCCACGGTTTAGCAGCATTTAGTAGCGAACATCCACATGTATGGAGAAAACCTGAGGAATGTAAGAGAAATGCTTTTACAACTGAATAATTATTTAAACGTTCTCAATGGGTCCAAGCAGAAGGTCTGTCATGTCCCTCAGAATTTACACACCCTAAAGCTCATCAGAAATTCATGGACAAACCTCATGAGACTAATGTGGACAAAGAATCTCAGGGAACTGGAAGTCTTCGGCAGGAATGTTTCACAAAAATCCCTCAAACAGGAGCTGAAAAAAAGGTCAGTATTGACCAAGAGGGGCCCCTTTTCTGCTTATTTTCTTATCCTGAACGTGTAAAAATCTTTATGCCTTTCAGAAATCAGATCATGTCTTCCATCACTAAGTTCACCAAAACACTCCTCTTCATTCGACCTGCTAATATATTTTAGAATCGCTTTGGCATTACTCACAGTTCACAGTCAAAATAATGCATATTTTGGGGTGATAAATACGAGAGATGGCAAAAACGTTTTACTGAAAAGCTCTGCAAAAGAAATTACGACCTATCGTGTTTGGAATAACAGCTAATGGGAAGCTAATATGAAGCCACAGAAACCTGCTTTGAAAAGGACGATGTCGATTCTGCTGAGTCATGATTTGTCCAGTCACCACTTGCAGAGCCACACGGACACAGGGCCACACACCATGACACAGTAGAGTCTGTGTGACTTGGATCAAGGTCTACTTGCAGAAGGGGAGGAGGGAAAAGCCTAAATGTGACTGTTGTCTTTGTGCTTATCACAGCCTGTCTTCTTCTTCTTCTATCGCTCCGTCTGTCGATCCATCACTTTCCCCATTTCCCTCTGTCTGCAATCTCCCCGTTTTCTTCCATCTGTTACCATCAGCAAAGCCCTTTATTAGTCACATACTATATCTGCCTGTGGCCAGTTCTTCCTCTGTTTTATACAAAGCATGTTTCAAATAAAGTTGCAAAACATTTGTATCAATTCATGATCACGTAGGAGTTCCTGCTGACTGCATGAACAAACTTGATGACCTTTCGTTGCCTTAAATATTTGTCCCTTGCATCAACAGGGTGTGCATCTTTAATGCCAGATGTGTGAGGAAAATATAGATCTGGAGATGTGGAGACATAAATGTCGCCGCATCACCCAGCAGTTTATTTAAAAGAAATTCTACTTCATTCATCAGCTGTTCACACTGACCAGCGGGCTCTGCAGCTGTAGCTCATTCATAACCTCAATTAGCCACCATGTACACACACACACACACACACACACACACACACACACACACACACACACACACATGCAGATTTCCTGTCTGACTTAAATCTGCCACATGCAAACAATAAATTTCAAATGTTTACTCAAAAGAGAGAGAGAGAGGGAGAGAAAAAAAAACACACTCAAACATAGTTTTGAATGAAATGCTAAACTGCACGGCTTATAACGATACTTGGGGGATTTTACAGAGCTGAGTATGTATACAGAAGGTGGAAGCTTAACATCTGTGTACGCAAATATGAGCAATCGGGTTATGCTGTAGGAACACCTGGGTCTTGGTCTCTTTTGGGAACATGTTAAATCCACAGAACCAGCCTATCATAGAGGAGCTCAGCGATGTAAAAGCCAGGGAGTTATGGTCACACATATGCACGTACACTCAAGCGTATAGATACAAATAAGACTGTTTGAATCTTAAAATAAAATCCGAAGCTAGTATCAAACAATGCCACCTCACCACACGCATTGCTTATAATTGGGTTCCTCTAAAGGCAGGAGATGTTAAAAGTTGTAGAAAATAAAGGTATTTTACTGTGTAAGCATGTGTCTATTCTGAATAATTCTCCTATGAGACATGAATGACAGATTATTGATCCTTATGGTAAAAATCTACGTCTGAGCGAGACTGAGAGCGACACTGAGAGTGCTGGCCTGACCAAAGGTTTGTTGTCATGAAGCGTTCACTCATTTGTGAATGTGGACTGCATTTTGGACACAGTCGTCATAAGAAGGGAAGGTTCAGAAAAAGATAGGAAAATGGCAATTACCATTTTAACAGTTTGTAATGTTATCATGACGTTTCGCAGTTGGACGTGTGTTAAAAGTTTGGGAGTCAAATACTACTGCTCTATCAAAGCCCCAGGTGTTGTTGAGATATGCATAAGGTGTCCTTTAGTTAACTCCTGGTGTATTCGTTAGTATTGAACCCTGACGGCACACTGTATCTTACAAATGCTATTCTGGAGGGTTTTCTTATGAGAAATAAGAATGTGGAGAAAAGTCAGAGAAATCGAGACACACTTGAGAACCCCTTGGGACAGCATTTTTTTAAACTTCCTCGCATATAATCAGAGGCTGTTCATTTTCTGTTTCCAAAGCTGCTTGGTTACGTTTAGGCATCAACACTTCTTGGTTAGGTTTGGAAAACATGATGTCCTTCTTAGATTTAGTCAGCAAAATAACATGGTTTAGGGAACTGACTGTCATCAGGATGAAAATATACCTCTTCATAATCTTAGGATAGGCATAATGATGTAGAAACAAAACAAATTTCACAAATTCTCTATTTACTTATAAGGCTGATGTGCAGTGGTAAGTAATGCAGTATATGATGCCATCTACGTGACAACAGGTTTTAAATGCTGGACTGTGGAAATGCATAGCACAAGAGAAAAAAACCCATTAAGGAACATGGAAAAGAACAACTGCTGTGGCCACTTATACAAGAATATATGAGGGAGACTGATCTTAATGATGTCTTCAGTTGGTTATTTTGAGACATTCCTCTTTCATATGAGCTGTTATTTGCTGGTCATGTGTCAGTAAAATCTTGGCTGTGCTAGAACATTCTCACAAAATTTGTAGCAACTATTTATTTATTTTTGAATATTTAAGCTCAGTAACCACAGAAAGGAGACTCTCATTTAGTCTGAGTTTGTTTTTAAAATAAAACCAAACAAATTCTGACCAATTTGCCTAAATAAATTAAATAAATGAATAAAAATCTAAATAATTTGTTGCATTTTGATTCACTTTGATTCACACATGTATGGTCGACATTACAACTTCATATAAATCTATAATGCACATAAGGCATGTCACGCACATAGATATAAAATATAAAAAATATGAATGGACGGATTTACATTAAGTCACGTTCATTGGTTTCTGAAGTGTGGTTTTGAAGCCTGTTTTTCTTTGCACTGAGAGCAGCCATGTTGCTCGGGAAGTCAACGCGAACACACCCACCATATATCAATCAAAGTTAACTGTGGCTGCCAGCTCCTTCAGCCGAACCCAGCTGAAATATCTGCAGAGCTGCCAACAGACGTTTGCAGCGGAGCATCCCGTTTCACATGTGGACTCGTGAGCAAAATCAAAAAATACAGTTGTGCTTAGCCGAAGCTGAGTCACTACAAACCACAGCTGTATAAAACAATGCACGGAGCATTAGGTGACGTGATCCACAGGTTTTCTGAAGACTGGTTTTGAAGCCTGTTTTTCTATTTACGGGGCACAGCCACGTTACTCAGCTAGCCAGCAAAAACACGCTTACCGTATGTCAATCAAAGTTAGCTTAGCTCCCCGCTCATTCAGGCAAAGCCCGCTGAAATATCTGCAGAGCAGCCGGCAGACATCTACAAACAATAAACTATATAATATGTTTACTCTATGGCAAACTCAAATCATATCTATATGACCGTTGCGTTTAGACAACGCTGGGTTTCAGGTGGTTGCTTCACCAAGTGCAGCAACATGATGATTCCAGGTGAAGAAGTGAGAGCGGTCAGCCATTGGCTGAGCCGACTGTCAATCAATCATATTAGAAATAAATGTAATGCTTTATATAAACTCTGTGGAAGCGTCAATGCTGAAATAAGATGGTTGGCGCTTGGTATTAACTGCTGATTGCTTTGGTAGGCATGGTAGCAGGACAACGACGGATGAGGAAGTGTGAAGTCACTGGCTGAGCCGACTTTCAATCAATCATATCAGAACTAACATTATTGCTTCATATAAACTCTCCTGACATGGTAAAAAAAAAAAACAAAAAAAAAAAAAAAATCAACCCCATCAGAGTTGTCATTGATGTGAAACCAAACTATTTTCACCAATTTGTTTTTGTTTTGTGTTTTTTGAACCAGGCTGTAAATACGTTTATGTCAGAGTAGCATGGGAGTGAACAGAGTTTGACTCGCCTCTATTGGTGAATCTAGGAACTCCAACTTAGTTCTGTATAACGCTCAACCTGGAGGGGACATGGTTGGTGAGGACTAGGTCCCACAGTACACCCTTCTTCAGCAGTGGGAAACATCAACATGCCATGCCTCTGATTTGCTACTCGTGTCTATACGTAACCAATCACCACTCCTAGATTACTGCATCGACCCCCGCCCCTACAAACTCAACCCCGTCAAAGGCACAGCAGAGTGAACTTTACAGAATTCCTATTAAAGGCTTTTCAAAGTAAAAGCACTTCATTTAACTGTCCCAACATTTGCTCCCTTGTTTAAATATCCATCCATCCATTATCTATACCCGCTTAATCCGTCTCCGCGTCACGGGGGTCTGTCGGAGCCTATCCCGACGCATAGTAGGCGAAAGGCAGGGGTACACCCTGGACAGGTCACCAGTCCTTGTTTAAATAAATAAAACTAAAATAAAATGATAAATTCAAGCATTCTTTCATGTATTTTCCACAGTATGTTTATGGCTGTGGCTGTTTTTTTGTTTTTTACCACTGTTGCCGTACCACCTGATCACTACTGGCCACTGATAAACTGATAATGTTAAGCAAAGTGGTAATCCAACTGATATGCTGCTATATTGGTAATGTAGTTTTGGAAAATTACATACTATATCTTTAATAACTGGTCCAGGTTGTAAAGGAGTGCACTGTATGGAAAATCTATTTCCATTTGTGCTATTTAAACAGGGATCAAGCCTTTGGCACAAAGCAGCAGCATTCTTCAAGTGTTTCACTGATTACTTCTAATTTCTGCATCACCTCCCATGCCTCAAAACATTCCACCACTGTTTTCTATTTTGGATTGAGGTATTTGTCTGTTTTCCTCTTCATTTAGCCACTTGAAAAAGGTCCTGTGATTGAGCTCCTTGTGAAGAAACCTCTTTCCCTCCCAGAGGGATTTGACTAAACTTTAAACTGATGTTGAGCAAAAATAAGTCCACATGACAAGAAGGGGACTGATTCCCATGTGATTGGTTGATAATTGCCTTGTTTGGAATGATGGAAAGATTCTTTTACATTTGTGTCACCACCGTTCATGGGCAATTTATTGTACCTGGAAGGGGAAAAGCAGTATCACTGATTCATAAAAGCTAATATAGTAAAAGACCGTCTTAGATAAACTATGAACCAGCTGCCTCTCCGGTAGGTTATCTGCTACTTTGAAATGTGCATATTTCATGGGTGGATAAGAAGATAGGAGTTCTACGAGTTAACACCCTGAACACTGATAACATTTTGAATATCCTCATTCCATTGCTTCCAGTTTAGTCATAGCTTGAATAAACTGCCATTTCTGTGACTCATAATCTAAAGGGTGGGTCAGTTAAGATTCTGTGCAGCTAACTGCCTATATAGTTGTGCCAAACAGCAACTATCATTTGATTGATATTGATAACCACTGATCTGCAGTAAACAGGATGTTTCCTTGGGTTTGACAGAGAAGGATGTGAAACAAAAGGTTAAGCGTGAGGTGTGATGAAAAACAGGCTGCAGGTTTGAAACAGCTGAGAACTCTTTTTTTTGACTCAGCTGTTTTTGATACACTGATCTTGTGTTGGTTTTTTTGTTTTTGCATCATGAGAAAAGTCGGTAGTTTCTATTAGATCGTGGCCTACTTCTAGATAGCAACAATAAGAGGTTGTAATAACTCCCTTCAGCATCAATGAGTTTAAACAAAGATTTTTTTAAACAATCTCCTCTTAGAAAGATTTGAAGAAATTCATTTAAAAAGAATTGAGCATACGTTGCAGTTGTAAGTTTAAAGACCCACTTTATCATTCCGATCTGCGTGAACCAACTATGTCCTGCCTTACTATGCCTGCCTATATGCATGTATGTAAATCCTCTACATATCCTGGTTGCTCGTTCAGCTCTCAGCTCTCAGCTGCAGCAGGCTCTGCCAGATCCATCCCTCTCAGCTCTCCAGCAGCTGCAACCAGCCAGCCTGACTAGCGCCCTCTATGAGGAATAAATCTGCAAGGCAGAAAACAGAAGAGCAGGGCAGGCAGCTGGACAGGGACAAGTGCAGCATGGCCACCAGCAGCACTCAGGGCAGAGACAGTGGTGTAGCTCCACCCACTAACCCCCGGAAACAGCTGTTGTGCCATCAGTCACTCTCCAACCACTGACACAGTAGAAGTACAGTTACCTTCTAGATTCACTCTTTTATTTAGGCGTAAGAACGTGTTTTACATCAATAATATGTCAAATGATTATTCAGTCAGCTACCGGCTAAGACCATACCTGCATTCGATCGGAATTATAGATTATGTGGCTAAAAACCATAACCGCACTCTTTTTGAGCTCTTTTGTGTACATGTGCACATGGGTGTGTGCTGACACAAAACTAACTAACCACAAGTCAAATAGCTAACTAAGACACAAAAGAAGAGTCCAGGATGTGTTGAGACCACTGGCAGATGAGGTAGAGACCAGGTTGAGATGCTGATGTGTGAAAATGACTCAACTTAAAACAAGAAAAAAAAAAACAAACCAAAAAAATAGACACATGATCTCACAGCATAAAGAAATAATCTCATGTATGTATCGGCTCTGTGATCTGCTGCTTTCTTCTGTTCTGAATGTTTTTCATTTTTTTTCTTTTACTTCCACTTTTGTGCTAATCTAAATATTTTTCACATCAGTTGGATAAGACACTCACCCAGTCTTATAAGAGAGACTTTATTCAAATCAAAAGTGCAAAAAGTGTGAGATGACAGGGGCAGAAGGGCAGGACTCTCACTACTAGTACTTTATCAAACTGATCTGCAAGCATGCATTCACTTTGTTTAAGGCGACACTTGCCAAACCCTTCATTAATACATGTTCTTGGACATGCTCGAACTGTGCGGTAGCGCGTTGGTGACAGTTACACATTGCAAAACAAATGTTTTGTACAATTTGTAGGAGAAAATGCAGGGTAAGCTTTTGGGGAGTATTGAAAATGTCGTCATTTTACAAGTTTTTAAAGCAGTTTGACAGTGTCATGACATGATAAATGATTTTAAAAGTCAAATGTAGGCATGTGACAATTTTGTCGACCAGAAAGTATGGTAATTTAACAATTTGAAACTTAATTGTGAAATGGACTCATGTTGACCTGTGGATTAACACATCAATTTCACATTCTGGATTGAGGCTGAATTATACGTTACAGTAGAAACACAAATAAATTAAATCGTTGGAAAGGTTTTTAAGCACTTGAACTTTGGTTTCCGTCACCTGTTCTGTGACTTGAAATGAACGTACTGTGTGTACTTTCATAACCTAGTTACCGTTACGTCACTCTTTGGCTTTTCTGGGCATTTAAAACCAAAAACCTCAATCCTGTTTCAGCTTTATGGTTAAAATAGACCTAAAGTAAATCGACGTCATCTTCTGTTTACATATCTTAAATACAATTTTCAATTATGCAACATCAATCTCAGTTCGTTTTTTTTTTTTTTTTAACAAAAACTCGCGCAATGACCAGTTTTAGGGCCTAAGTGTATAAAAAGGGGTCGGACCTTTTACCACATCATTTACTGTATGATTTAGTGAAAATTAAATAAAATCTTCATTGATTTTAAGCTGCTCATGCATGATCTACTGTGGCATTTGTAAACAACACAAAACAGACAAAAAAAAAATCAAAACCGACAAGTAAAGCCCAAAAATCAACAAGCATTTAAAAGACAGGTGGTACGGTGTCGCCTCAAAGACAAAGACCCACAGGTGCTCCAAAACACGGGACTGGTGCTTAACACGCAGGACCAGAGTTGACACACAACACAGTGGCCTAATCTTATCAGCTCAGAGGGACGGCTGGTGTTATTTCCGTTGGCGCTGTTTCACATCAGTGTTTGCGGTGGTAGGACCATTCCATATCAATCATGGCGAGGAAAGCCGGACACTTTGTGGGGATGGAAATGCTTTAAAACAGGAACGTGAGTATAATAAAACCAGAAACAGAAGCTGCCTTTGCTCTGTTATAGCCTGAATACATTTGTAGACAAACACCTCAAGCAAATATTTGCTATAATTCAAAGCAAAACAGCTTAGATATGGGTCATTAACTGGTGGTTACTTTATGTGAGTTGATATTACCAGTTAGAAATACATCTCTAAAGCAAAAGCCAGGGCAGTCTTCTGGTTTCAAGCAAGAAATCCTCCAATAGAGCAGTGTCAAATGACTAAAAACGAAATAGCAAATACTTAATAATGAATGTATTTTATGAACATCATGGCTTTCTGTAGTTTTTGTGTTGTTTTTTTTTTTTTTTTTTTTTTTACTCAAGAGCTCTTGGGACGTGGCTTCCATATAGGACCATGTTTAATTTCACAAAGCCAGGTGGGGAGACAGGGGAGACAGGGGAGACAGGGGAGACAGCAGGGTTTCACATCACATATCTTTAATGTCTGCCTGACGTTCTTAATTCCAAATGCATGGTTTTCCCATCCAAGTTCATGCACAACTGCCTGCCACTTCCCCATAATGTGAAATACTAACGTGCAGAGATCAGTGCCTCAACAGTGTCATTGGGCGGACCGAGTACTGAACACACACATACACACACCCTCACAACCACCCGCACACACTGCTCTATACATTTACAAGTCATAGTCATGAGAAAAAAAAATGGTTGTAACGCATGCTCCTTATTTGAGTTAACTGTCATTTCTTGTGAAATATCCTTAAATAGTTCACCCAAACTACCGCCTCACAGTGTAATCCCCTCCCTCTGGTCTCTCCTTTGCTAAGCCTGTGTTCACCCCCGTCTGGCCCCAAAAAGGCCTACACCATATTCCTGGGCTTCCTGGCTACTGATTGCAGTGTCAGACTAACAAAAGGCAAAACAAGAAAGAAAAAAGAGGGAGAGAGCTGCTGGTGTCTGTACCAGGTACCATCTGGGTCTGATTACCCAGAAAAGAAAGATGTAGAGAGGCGGGGACAGAGGATAATGTTAGGGGGGAATGTGTTCCCGTGTCAAACTGGCTAAAAGGGCGACGCAAACCCACCAGGACTGTGTCACATGGACAACTTTTTTTCAGTGTGAAGCATTCTTAAGAGTTTTTGTTTCTGTTTGGACAAGTTGAAAAAGGGACTCCATAAAACTATGCTTAGGATAAGCATACATATTTGGTTTAGTTAAGCAAAAGTCTGATGCTGAACCTTCGGTGTAGTGTCATTTAAAACTTGTCATCTTGCCTGCCTATTTAAGTTAATTGAAAAAAAAAAAATCCAATGTAGTGACAACTATTAATGTGAAAGCTATTGTAAATGTATTATTAGTGTCTAAAAAAAGAAACTGGTGATAAAGTACATTATTTTCTGAGTTAAGCCAGATGACAAAACAAACTCTCAAACTCTTAGATTTTCACTTCTGCACAAATCATATGATGATATGAAATTATTGATAAACAGTCAACATGTACCTTTAACCCAGTAAACTCTCAGTATTCATGCACCATGTATTATTTTATTTTGATGGAGTTATCTCAATTCAGTTCAGTTTTATTTATACAGAGTCTATTAAAATACAAGTTGTCTCTAGGCCCTTTCCAGAGACCCACAAAACTGTCACGTCACACTTGATGTGACAGTTTTATGACTTCAGAGCCTTTATCTGTAATCTAATAAAAAATACTAAAACAGGCAAAGAGTGGGAAAATACCTCCACATTTTACAATCACACGTTTAGCACACACCAGACAAGAGTTAACGCAAATAGCCTATTAATTCTTAAATTCAGCTGCAACTTCTCCAACACGTACTGCAAGTGTCATTTTCACTGGCTGACGTACAGCTTTCCTTAACAAATACCAGTATACAATTCTGATTATGCAACAGTAACCTTGCAGTGCCAAAAACAGGTGTGTATTCTACTCACAACATGGGCGATGAACAGTATCAAGACGCTGCCACTAAAACGTCGAGCTTATTAAGTTACACTGACATGGAGACAGAGACAACCATCCACAGGGGTGGCCATGCTTGCCTCGTTTTGCAGTGTAATTAGAATATGGCAGTGATGTAAAAACACAAAACCCCAAAACAAAAAGACAGGCAGGACTACTATATTATGTCAGGATTCACTGTGAATCAACAGGAATCAGGCGCCCAGCACCTGAATAATAAATGTATGGAACATCAACTTGCAAAGGACAAGAGATGCACGAAGATCGAGCTGGAAAACGGAGCTAGTCAATGAATACTCTCCCAGCCTGAGACGATAAAGAAATTATACACGATCAGTTGCAGATTTACATGCATCATTTGAGTCGTGTTCTGTGCAGAACAGCGTAATGTATTCGATGTATCATGTACCATCCACAACGCGGAAGAACAAGAGACCAACTCAGTGATGCTGTGCTCTCACTATGCAGTGCCATAAACCCCCTCAAACACGTACTATTTTCAGGCCAAGTGGACAAAAATTGATGTAAAAGCTGCTTGTCTCATTCACGGAGTAAAGGGCGACCATGGAGCCATTTTTATTGCATCACAATATAGTTTACATCTGTTGGAATAGTCAGTTTTGTTTCTTTTAAGGGTGAAACGAAAAAAAAAAACCCAAAGACTCTGATGTTGTGTTGGCAAATTAACTTTCTTTTCTCAACTGTTTATTGTTTTTCAGTGTTACAATTCCAACCCTCCTTAGTCCCGACTGTATGTGCCATACCACGGAACGATTACTATATATTTATTATAATCACATACTTTTCAAAAGCCCTGGGCCAGTACAGGATCAGCCGGCGACGGCTTCGTGAATGTGTGAATCATTTGATGTCATGGAGGGGCTCCGACTGGAGCTGGGAGTGGCCGCTGGACGACTGGGCCACCTGAGAGTGGTTGGGTACGGGAGGGGAGGGGCCCGTGGCAGCACCTGCTGCTCACCCAGAAGAGTGAAAACGATTCGTGCTTTCTTGTTTGTGAGTCTACAAAAATCTTCCACAACACCTGAATAAAGTCACTAGATTCTTCACTAGTCGCTTCTTTTGGGAAGTCTGAAAGCTCGCTAAAAAGCAGCCCCAGCAGCTGTGCTTGGTAATGTTAAACAACGAATGACAAGCACCACTAATGATCTCTGCATTATGCTACTGTTTCCATGTTAACTTTTCCTCCATCCCAGACACTCGGGAGCATGTCTGAGTTGAGGAATAAGTGCGTTTCGTTTTTGATTCTTTCACATGTGGCTCTTTTGGAAACAATTTATTGCTATCAGCTTCGCACAATGCTACCTTTCACTAGAGCGACCCTGGTTGGTGTGCAGACCACGTGTCTCCTTGTTTTATCTACCGTTTGACAAATTACGGTATTATAGTCAGATTTTGTAGATTATGTGGGCATACTGCAGCAGACCCAATCCAACCCTGGAATTGCAGTCAACTGAGATAACATGTTTTGATTTAAATGCCTGATCAGAGAAATCAGTATTCCAGTCTTTTTGCTCACCGTGCGCTCCAAACCAATAACATAAATGATAATGTAGACTGTCCAAAAGCTTTGTGCTCGGTGATGGTACTGCTTGTGTCAATGACACAGAGATGGCTACCGTCAAACCGACCAGTTTTTCATGACCATTATCTTTCATCTGCAACATCGAAGTCATGCAGTGTACTGGGCATGAGATGTGTTTGAAATAAAAGCAGTAAAACATTCTAAAGAAGTGGTGAAGACACGCTGCTTAGAACCAGACTATCTGTAAGTACTGTGAAAAGCTTAAAATTTACAACATTACAATGAAGTAAAAGCCTTACAGTCCCAACTTTTTTGGGAATGTACTGCATACCTGGTAACTGAGGGTCATCGCAGTACATCCCATGAAAGGCCAAAGAGGGATATGGGAAGTTTGAAGGCCAAGTCAATGCTTTTAAGTTTCTCGAGCTGTTCATATGAACAGGGATGCTTGATCCTGCTTGGCAATGCCACTACCAAGGCGGAGTGCTGAAGGCCAGAAGCCAGATAGATGGATAGATGGGTTACTAGATGTACATTTGAATACCAACAAATGACTAAATGAATATCTGCAGTACATGTGTCAGGTGAGGACAATATAATGCATTTCTATTTGAAGGTGGTATAGGACAGTAAAACTGCATAAAGGGGCAGGGTGTGCCTTTGAACAAGAGGCCAAGCACCGCCAGAATGCTTCTCAGCCAAAGTTTGGGGAGGATCTGTTGCTGTTGGCTCAGAAAACAGAAGCACAGTCAGGGTGGCTGAAGAGGATTCCTCTTTTGTTCCATCTCTGTCACCTAATCAATTTTATTTGGCAAGTCCTAAATAAAGTCATATAGTGGTACTAATGTTTTAATATAACACCATGTGTCATTGGCATTCTTATAGCCTAGAGACCTCCTGATCCCCCCTTCTGTACCTCGATTCATTAGCAGGATAAAGGGGCAGCATTTGTTCTGCAGCCGGGGTATGGAAGAAGGGAACGAAGATGATCAAAGGAGTAACTTACAACTGGGGAGGGGGCAGGGAGGATGGAAACAACTAGAATAAAGAAGTGACTTGAGAAAGAAAGCCAAGAAAGAAACAAAGTAGGAAAAGCACCAAGCAGAAGAAAGGATCATCATCAACAAAAACAGAATATAAAAAGGAAGACAACGAAGTTGTGGTTTATAGTAGGGGAAAAAGGTAGAGGATAAGAGAAACAACTAGAGGGAAAAGGGGATAAAAACTAAAGAAGAAGATGAAAAAGAATATGGAGTGAAAAGGAGTCCATCTGAAGGGGACTGCTGGGCTCAGCAAGTTACTGATTACTGATTAGCCAGCTCGATCCTGTAGGGAGGCCTGTCTGTCCTTGGCTTGTGAAAACAACATAAAAAGAGTGCCGGCTGTTTTCTGCCGGGACTTGAAAGCTTGGAAGCTATCGGGAGACATTAGCCTTATCAATAGCCGGTCACTAGAGCTGGGCTATATGAAGCAACAAGGGCACTGCTTTTTCAGAAGCAGATAACCACCACATAACCAAGCCTACGTTTGCATTTACCAGGAAACCAGCAGACAGACACGCAATCAGACTTAAAAGGAAAGATGGGCATACAAAAAAGGGGGAAAAAAGAAACAAGAGATCAAGTGCACAGCTTCACCAACTGACATAGTAATAACTGCCAGCCAGGGCAGTCAGTCAATGTGCCCTCCCCAGCCCACGACTGGGTGGGGTACCCTGACAGATGAGTGGTCTGCTGCATTCTATGTGCCTGATGCTTCTCAAACCACATCATTCTGTGTCCTCTATCAGATTTAGATGGGAGACGCAGGTTAACAAGTGCAGCAGCACCTTTCAATCATTGAAAGGAACACCTTGACACTTTCTGTTTGTGTTTGTTTGGCTGGTTTGTGGGAGAGTTTTCCTGGTTTGAGTCCATGAGTCCAATCTGTTGAACTTGGATCTTTTTAAATGATGGGAAAACTACAATGAACTGACAATATCTCAACTCACAACGAAAAGATAACTGTTCCTGCGCATCGTAACTGTGCACGACACACTTGACAAGATCACACACAAGCTGCTGTGTGAAGAGACCGACACACACTTTCCAGTTATACTGCTCCACTACCCCAACGTTCCCAGTATGTTTGTGCTGATTGATTTTTGTGGGGTAAGGTCATCCTGAACAGCTGCTGGTAGACCCACAATATATTTGGAGTTCAAAGAGTGCTTGGGTCAGTCAGTGCCGCAACTGTTTGTACTTTACCTATTGACGACGTAATAAGGCAGCCTCCCTTGTCAACAATGTGGGTGGCAGGGCAGCAAGTCTGCCTGTAACTCATTTTTTTATCTGTTATTACAGTCACTTAACCGCTGCTGAAAACTCCTGGAATGTCACTTTTTCTTTCCAAGCGGAATTTTCCGTCGTGACTGTGATAAATGATTGATACTACAATTGATCATCTGTGTTGCCAAATAAAAAAAAGGTGATTCGACACTTCCATGACATTATTGTGATTTTCACCCTTCCAGGCATCCATACTTAACTCAGCTGTATAATCAGGACATGAAGTACAGGGTGGTAGCAACCGAGATCAAAGAGACTTCGAATCTGCATTACCCAGCCAAAATACACCTGTCATTAAATAAAGTCCAGTCTTATCTTGCTTGTGCCTGCTATATAATGTTTGCAATATCTACAGTGCACAAGCATCTGGAACAAGGTTCAAAGCAGCATACTCCGCTCTCCGGCGCCGCTTTTCTGTATTCAGCGGGTCTCTCCCTTGTTTTCTCTCTTGTCTTTGTCCCAGTTTTAACACCATGGCTTGCTTTAGATCTTGTTCTCTCCTCCCTCTCCGTCTCTTTCTCTCTGTCTCTCTTTCACTCACTCTCACTCAGCTGACTGGCTGGCACACCTAAAAGAGGACAAAGTCCCTGAGTGAGAAAACAAAGGAAAACACCGGCATGCATGCACATCATGGGACAAGTGCACGCATGGAGTCATACGTAAATGTAAGCATGTACGTAGGAATACAGATACATCTCACACACACACACACACACACACACACACACACACACACACACACACACACACACACACACACACACACACACACAAGCTCTTATTTCCAAAGTGCTACAGCATCAGAGCCTCCCACCCCACACTTGATGAACTCTTGTGTGAGCCTGACAAAGCAGAAGAGGGCACTCAGCAGCCTTTGAACACCAGTGCAAGATGCACAAGGCAGCCTACTGTACCAGAGGACTGTATTCACACACCCTGAAAAAACAGTATAAATGGTAATAGGTTTATAGACTATATTAACTGATTACCATGGAATTATTAATTTAGAGATGAATTAAAAAAAGTGTAATTTGGGGAAATACACATTTGCCCTCTATTTTAAGAGGTAGGTAAAAAAGGGTTGATGTGCTCACAAACCCTCTGCAAGCATTTTTACATACATCACAGCTCTGATGTGAAGGCGTTCTCACACAAAAACAGTTGTAATTTCACTAATGCAGCATGCTTGCTACGTTCATATCCAATTAATACAACATGATGAAACCTTTTAAAGGGCATTTCCAGAAGTATTTTCAGCTAAGACTTTCTCTTTGTCTATATGATTTTGTTTTGTTTCTCATTCATCATATACCCATTGTTTCTAGGTAAAGTCTTTTTCTACATTTGCAAGTTAAAAAAAAAAATCAAAGGTGGTTATCAAAGGTAACAATTAAAAAAGTCTTAAGCCTTCTATGACATGTTCATTTGATAACAGAAGAAATTAAGCTGTAAGGTTTGTATAACATGAAGAGTTTTACACAGTTGCCCAGGATGCAGAATTGATCAACCCCTAATTGGAGTATATAACATGTTTTTAAAGATTGAATTGACTAAGAAGGTCCTCATCTTACCTGGTCTCCACAATACTTGAGGAGTAAGAATTTTCATGTGTTCGCTTGTACTTTCAAATCTGGGGTTCCACAAGGTTCAGACCTTGGTCCGCTTCAGTTTAATCCATGCATACTCCTACTTGTTATTACCCAAACATAATGCACAGGATCCTGCAGTGTATTTTACTTTTCTCTGATGATCTTACTTCCATAAGATCAATTGATATAATATCAAATTATAATATTTTTAGTCATTCAACTCTTAAGTCAGCTCTTTAGTCAGTCAACCCGCAATAAGGAGTTAAAATGCGTTCTTGATAAAATATTGATAACAGATTTGGATTCAGCATCTAGGCCTAGCTCTAATCAATCTTCACATATGAAGAAGACATAATATGTGGGGTGAATAGCATAAATGAAGCTTAACTTTAAAATATGGTACCACATTCTAAACAGCAATGAACTGGAGTGCATTACACAGAAGTTAGTTCCTTATGTTTACATCCTATAGGGAATGAATGGAGAAGCTGTTTAAGTTCAAAGCAGCAGCTTCTATTCTGGAGCAGGAAATCAGAGCGCTCTGTTTGTCACTGATGTCATCGCCAGCAAACCACATTTCAAACTGGTAATAAGGCAGCAGGGGTACTCACTCTAAAACACAGAGTGCCTTATATGTTCAGGTTGCACACTCTGCCTCTGCTTCCAGCCCCTTGCTAATGCAATGGGCCAATAGTTGCCACATCTCACTCCCAGTAGTCGCATACGACTGTCATGTGTCTTCATCTCCATCAACCTCACCTAACCTCTCGCTGGTCAGGTCAATTAGTAAGAAGCACAGAGAGTCCAAGGCATGCTTCTTTCGGGACGTCTAACTAGGGTACATAAACAGACTAGATTAACAAGCGGCAATGTTACTGCTGAAAAGTGACTGTAGAATACACATAGCAATCTGACTTTGATTTAACTGGTGAAATGGAGATATGTGTGTATGCATGTGTGCTCATATGTGTGTATAAGTGTGGGGTCTATGGAAGCCTTGCACTGAGTAATTGAGACCGTATTTTCAAAGGGCAAAGACCAGATCTTGACTCAATCATGTATGACACCAAGGATGGAATAGACCAGGGTCTACATCTTTGTTTGGCAGTGTATATGCTGTGGCTTGATTTTCTGGTTCCAGTACAAGAGGGCAAACGGATGTGGAAGGGAGGCATGCGATAATGCATCATGAGGAAAGAAGTGGTGAAAGCGCATATGGACCATATGGTGTACTTTGCATTACGTCTTCTTCCATTCAGAATGACTATAACACAAATGCACTAGGCGTGTCTTAACAACCTAAAGCAAACAAAACAAAACAACTTTCCAACCATAATATCAACAAATCCTATCAAAAAAAATGGTTTAAAATATGTTCATTAGGGCAGCACGGTGGCTTAGTGGTTAGCACTGTTGCCTCACAGCAAGAAGATTCCCGGTTCAATTCCCGGCCCGGTGGGTCTTTCTGTGTGGAGTTTGCATGTTCTCCCCGTGCTTGCGTGGGTTCCCTCCGGGTACTCCGGCTTCCTCCCACTGTCCAAAAACATGCAGGTAGGTTAATTGATCATCCTAAATTCTCCCTAGGTGTGAATGTGAGTGTGATTGGTTGTTTGTCTTCCATGTGGCCCTGGATAGACTGGCGACCTGTCCAGGGTGGACCCCTGCCTTTCGCCTACTATGCGTCGGGATAGGCTCCGACAGACCCCCGTGACCCGGAAACGGATAAAGCGGGTATAGATAATGGATGGATGGATATGTTCATTATCATGTTTTTGAATCTTAAATCCGATAATTGCTTTCTTGGTCTCTCCGCATCTATATTTGTTTTACTTTAACAGGCCTGGGGATTAGACATCATCAGACAGAGCAGTGGAAGCAGCTACGGGGTGATTAAAGGCACCTTTAGTATTTTCTGTATTTCTGAATAAGTATGATCAAAAGCATCATCAAATATTTTGCACCAGTGCAAACAGGGCAACAAGGAAACCCAAATTAACATTTAGGCCAAGATGTAAGATACCTTTTTAAACATTTATCAGAAAAAAAAACTTTCTAAGAGAGTGAAGGTTTTAAAGTTCAAACAATTCTCTGTCTATTATTTCATATATCAAACTTTATACATTTAGGAAAGACATAAGCTAATAGTGTTCTATTCATCTTTTCCAGCCTGAATGAGCTGATCCTAAAAGCAAAGCCTTAAGCACAGGTGTAAGTGCACCCAGGATGCACTTGAGGACGGATAAAGATTCAATAACTAAACGCATTTGGAGGTGGCCTGGGCCACACGTGGCAACAGTCACTGTAAACTCAATCCTGGGCATCCTGGGCCAGAGTGGAGGACCACCCACATAACTGATGACTATGATTAAGGAAGGATGTATTAATTTGTACACTAACAACATCATATGCGGCAAGTAAAAAAACAAAAACACAAAACCACAATGGCAAGGGTTTGTCTGTACTATTTTGATTAGCCTATTTCAGTTTTGTTGTTTCAGTTTTCAACAAATCTGATTTCCATTTCAATCTGTCTGAAAACCTATCATCTTCGACATTTTTGGATGTTATCTCATTGTCATCACTGTTATATGTTGTTATATTACAAGGGTTTTCATTTTCCTGGCAGCCAGAGATGGTTTAGTGCACTACTGCTGCTACCAGGTTAAAAAAAAAAAAAAAAAGAAGGAGGCATTTGGTCAGGTGACAATCATGTAAACCTTTAATTGCATGCACAGCAGTTTCCCCTCGAGGCATGTGGAGATGCATGTTGATACCAAGTGTGAGCACCTGTATATATATATACATATATATATATATATATATATATAAATATATAAATATATATATATATATATATATATATATATATATATATATATATATATATATATATATATATACACACACACACATATATACACATATATATACACACACATATATACTCATACACATACACACACATATATACATACACATACACACATATATACATACACCCATATATACCTCTCCTCTGGAAACAGCTGCCTGTTCGTGTTCAGGAAGCAGTCACCCTCTCTAACTAAGATTAATCTTCAAACCTTCCTTTGTGGTAAAGCTTCTAGTTCTCTTATAGATGGCTCATGTACCCTGAAACATTCCTTAGTTATGCTGCTAGAGGTCTAGACTGCTGGGGGACCTCCCGTGATGCACTTCTCCACATTCTGCTCTCTTCTACTCCAACTCTATTAAAGACACTATTGTTGTTGTTATTAACATGTGTTCCTTTTTCCCAGCAGGTGTTCCTGATCTGTTGTTGTTGCTGTTCTCTCCTCTTTCCTGTCCTCTCAACCCCCAACCCGTCGAGGCAGATGGCTGCCCTTCCTGAGTCTGGTTCTGCCAGAGGTTTCTTCCTGTTAAAGGAGTTTTTCCTTTCCACAGTCACCTGGTGCTTGAGCAGGATGGGGGATTGTATCGAAGAAAACTTGATGAAATCTTTTGGTTTCCTTAGCAAAGCAATAATTATTATTGTTATTGAGTTTGTATTAATTGGACTCATTTGGAACGAGTTGAACTGAATTGTTGAAGTGCCTTGAGATGACATGTGTCATGATTTGGCACTATATAAACACTATATATACACAGCTGAACTGGACTGAATTGAAATAGAATAAAGTTATTTTTTGTATTACACAATGTAGCCTCTGTCACAAAAAATACCACTCATCAACGAACCAAGACAAAAAAGCACTACAGAAATATCATTTTTTCAAATCAGATTAGTAGGTAAAACAAGTAGGGAACATCACCCTGAAGCCAAAAATGCATCAGCAGGAGTTTTTGTGAAGATGCTGGGAATGGCTAGGATATTTGATTGTCTAGCAGGGATACTGACATGGTAATAGTGATTTCATTTAATTTTTTATCACTAGCTATTACAGAATGCTATCTAGTTGTATTGTCACAGTTAAAGGCTTAAAAAAAAGTGCCAGAAATGAAGCAAAAATGTTTGTGACATAAACGAGTCCTCCTCTAATCCTCTCAGCTCTGATGTCCAGCTGCTGTCGCCCAATTCACCTCCTTTCGGTGACCTGACAGTTATCTTAAGAACCCTAGACAGACCACAAGTTGAACCAGTCCAAACTAGCTATTTTTTCTTTTTACTTTGGAGCTTCTTTCTACTGTTTTGGGGTAAATGGTTCCGATGTTTGGTCCAGCTGCTGTCTTGTTTCTAGGCATCAGGGACAGAGATGGTCTGAGGGTCTGCTGCACGTCCTGCTCCTGTTTCAGAGCTGATGAGTTGATTTTTTTGTCTTAACTTAATAATCAAGTAATTTCCATCATCGCTAAAAGTGACAGTTAACGACACGGAAACGGAGTGGCCCCAAACTGGAAGGTCGCAGATCGATCCTTAGCTCCATCTCTTGCAAACACGTCCCTGGATAACACACTAAATCCCACATTGTCCTAAATGCACCTGCAGTGCAGGTCCCGAGCTCGGAGAAATGGGGAGGCTTGTGTCAGGAAAGGTATCTGAAGTAAAAGCTCTTTAAATCGCATCTTGACTGTTGTATTTCTAATCCATTGTGGTAGGGCATGAAGGCAAAATCATAAAAAGTCCATCATTGTCCAAATACTCCAGTACCTAACCGCAGGATATAGTAGTGGTGCTGAGACTAAGTCATTACTTCAGTCTATTGAGTAATGTATCAAATTCAGCTGCTATATAGTCAGATTTTACGCATGATGTGATTCATTCTTACCTTTGGAGGAAATCAGTCAATAACTGAATGTGCTGAATGAAATCAGTTTCTTACTTGTCTGTTTGCTTTCTGTGTTCAGATCTGGATGTGAATACATTTAACTATTTCAGCAACAAATGAAACCGTTTTTGGACTCAGTGGGATTACAGTTTGCATATTCTCTGTCTGCCTGTAATCTCTCTTTGCATCTGTTTTGTTTTTTGAATCTGTGTTTGATGTCATTGCCATCGCCGAGCAATAGCAGGGTTTTCAAGGCAGCACTTAATTCACACTTTCAAGTTGCCTGCTTTACTGTGACCAATATTTGTCTTTAAACATGACCACACCTACACATTATTTTGTGAAATTACAAAAACGAAAACAAAATCCTTGTATCAACTGCATTCTTTGTTCTCGCCGTCAAACATGTGAGCAAAACCAACGTAAAAGATTTTCACATCTTTAAGGATCATCCCACACTAGCTGGGAAACTGAATGTGCGTGGGTGGGTGTTTTTGTACTTCCAGTTTAACTACTTGTGGGCTTATGAGTTTTTGTTCCCTTCTGTCTTTGATCTCAGCTCAGTTGCGGCAGGATGATTGACCTCAGTCAAACCTGTTAAAACATTCCCCACCAACAATGATTTCTGCAGTACATATAAAGGATATGGTATCTGCAACACAACAATCTCAAAACTCACATAAAGGCACTATTAAGCCCAGGCTTTGTATCAAATTTCGGCTGCTGGATTAGAAATCGCAATTTTTCCATGCACTGCAGGACTGCACCACAGATGCAAACACTCAGCGGGATAATGTATACAATATGAACGCTAAAGTAACAAACCTATTATGCAAACCAGGTTACTGGTTTCACAGGAAGTAAATAAAATAACATAAAAAAGACCAAAAGAAAAAAAAAAAACCAAACAGTAACAAAGACAAGATGAGGATGTTTTTCTGAATGGATGACCTACGGTTTTCATGATGTCAAGCAACATATGAGAACTGTTTTCCCGCACCGTTACGTCAGATTATTATATGGGAAAATACCATAACATCCTGCATACTCCAAAAAAATCGGGTAGCTGTACTGAACTAAAGGGGGTACACATCAAACATAAGGGGCCTGGGATAGATTAGATCCAATTCCACTTTGTTACCAAGGCCTGCATTTACTTTCTGACATATACGATACAGTAAAGTCAGGCATCCCCCTCATGAGGAGGCCCCTTATTCAAAGACTCCTAAACCTTTCTGGATGAAAGAGGAAAAGAACGATTTAGATGGCAAGAAACGGCCCTAGAGCATCTGCCTTTCATTGCAGAGCTCAGCTTGTGTGTTCCACTTAGCCACTGATTTTTTGAGGAGGTCCACAGCACTGTTAACACAGTCCCCGTCTTGTGATGTCATGGAGGTTCTGCCATTACAAGCTGCAGATGATGTTGTGCTGAGGAGGGTAAGTTCCCACACTCGGAATTATTATTAGATTTTTTTAATATTAGACTAGAAAAACAATCATCCAATGAGATTTCTGGCTGTCACATAACTTATGCAAAGGAGGAACAATCCAGAGGGTGAAAGTCAGAGAGAACAATCAACTCTAAAGACACGACTTCCTGATGTTTTTTTGTTTTTTTTTGCACCTCTTCTGTTACAATCCATTTTTAGCATCTGCCGCTCCGGCCCTCTAAGGAGTTTCAAAGGCAAACTAGTTCCTGCAGCTAATGCTGAATAAGAAAAGTTTTTGGTGCCAGCTTGTACTTTCTCTCACGTTAAATGTTGCTGCTGAAGTCACAACTGCCGTTTTCACTTCCATCTGGCATTTAGAAGTTTACAGTATTTACAGTACAAGCGGCTGCTCACTTCCAAATAAGCCAAATCGTTCTGCGTCCCAATCTCAAAGTGAACAAAGAGTTTTTTTGGAGGAAGGAAAAACCAAAACAAAAAAAAAAACAACTTAAGGAGTACTTTGAATAAATTCTACACTTAAGATAAGGCACACAGGTAATCTGGTCCAAATAGGCCATCTGCTGTTCCCACAGCAAACCGCCATGTCTAATAACACGCTGCATCCAATCAGATTGTAGCAGAGTCAGCCGAGATAAAGGCAAAGCAATAAAATTAAACAATCTGGTGCTTTGACACTACAAGCAAGAGAGCTTGCTATTCCGCTGTTGTGCCGGGGCAGGAATGTGCTCTTTGAACCAGCTTTATTTAACAGTTGAGCAGCATGCGCACAGCACGCCCCGAGTCTCCGGGCTGGCTCAGGGACTGTTCGCTCCCGGCATGGGCACATCAGATGCAGGGCCACTGGGTCAGGGAGCTGGCATCTTCACCCCTGGCACAAGCAGCTCCCTTCAGGGGCATAGGGGCTGACACCAGACCCATGTTGAGCACCAGACAGACAGGGGCCTACCAAGCAGCTTGTGACCATAACCAACAGTGGCAGAGAACAATGAATGCAATTATTTACAAGAGCACAGTCCAAGTCTCTTTTTAGTGTCTCGCTATTACGCCTGTTTACTCTCTTAGTCTCTTTTGCTGGGCAGCATGGAGGGGCTGTGACCCTGTCGGTAAAGTCGTCAGCAGGACCTTTTCAAAGACCCCGTGGCTGCCCTACTATTCATGCTCCATCACCATCAGGCTTGGAAAGTGTCCAGATGCAACCTCTTTCCTACCAGCGTCACATTTGGAGGAAAAGTCAAGGAAGACGCATCAAACTGGGGGACTGATGGAGAAGCAAAAATCTGAACTGCATGAAAAAAAATAATTAAAATGTACAGTTGATATTGTGGACCAGCTCTGAAACAACTTAAACAAACAGCGAATCACTACTTTCATGCACCATTAGGAACGAATGCCTATGTCTATTGGTTTAAAGTATTATGAAACCGGCAGAGACAAACATTTTTCTAGAATTGACCAGTTGGTGGAAGAGGAGCTATCATCCGCGTTGGTCGGGGCTTCTTGATACCAGACCAGAGTGTCATTAACTGAGAAAGTGAAAATAAGAGAAAACACAGAACCACCCATCTTTAACACCCATGAAAGGTGAAGACCCAGTGAAGGGGTGCTGTTTCCATAAGGATATTTTTTATCATGATTTCTTTTTAAATCAACATTTTTTCACACTCCTACTTCTGCACAGTTTGGATAAAAATAACTTTGAAAAAAAAAAAGAAACTGTACCAATATCAAAATGAAAAAAAAAAAAAAAAAAAAAAAAAAGGAAAATATTCAATTCTTGTCAGATGTGACCGGGAACATGAAATCAGCTGTTCCAGTCCTGTATTCTGCTCACTCAGCTGGACACGAAGCGAGTGACGCTCACTGTGGGACCTTGCACCTGAGATTGTACAGTAAAGCGGCGCACACACCAGGAAAACACATACAAGCGATCTTTCTCCTTCTGCAGCACATACACACTAACACACATACAGTAGACACACAGAGGTCCTTTTTTTTTTTTTCTCCCCTGACTCTTGGCTCTGATTATTTAGGAGTCTCCAGATGAAGAGAGCACAGAGTGTGGCAGAGGGTCCTTCCATAAACAATAAACAACAGTTATCTTGTGTGCAGCCGTCTGTGTCAAGTGGCACATGGAGCCAAGTCCAGCATCTGAGAGGCGTCTGCTCCTCTTTCCGCTGTTGGTCTCGTCTCTTTCAAAGGTTTATAAAAGTGTGTATGTGTATATGCGTGTGTGTTTATTGTGGAGGGCTTCTATGTACTGTATTCTGAAGCTGGCCAGGAGTAAAAAGTCAGAATTAAGAGTGGCGGGGGCAGGAGAAAGGGGGCTGCCAGCGCACTGCAGAACTGCAGGGAGCTCCCCCAAATCCCAGCTGCCCGGGACTCGCTGAGACCTTCAGGCGAGTGCCAGGCTTCCTTGGCCCTTGTGGAGCAGGGCCAGAAAGAGTGCGAGGAATGGGAGATAAATAGAAAAGAAATAGAGTAAAGGACAAAAAAAAAAGGCCAAAATAATGCCTAGACCTACATAAAGAAGGCCAAGGGAGATGCACATTGCTGACACGCACGAGGAAAACTTGATTTGTTGGCAGTTTGAAAAACATCTGGGACATGTTGTTTTAGTTACTTTGACAGAGAGCAAAACATGTTTTTTTTCTTTAAATAATTGGTTATAAAAGGTGCTCATATTTTACTAAGAACATTCAACCTGGGAACGTCCTGGAGTAGTCCAATGATTGTGTGTCTCAGCATCAGCAGCCCAAATCGCAAAACAGTGGTTTATCTGGAAAGGTTTAATGCATTATTTTGTCTACCAATCAAGGAAGTAGGTTTATTTTGCAGATAATTATGGCTTTTGTTGCATAGATGGCGAAGATAAAGCCAGGGTTCCGAATCATTAACTGGCTTTGCTTTTTCTGGCAACCCGAGTTTGTAATGCAGCATGTTCTGTTAGAGGACGACTTGGACCTTGAGGGGGCGGGGTTTGTTTCAATGCCTAAAGCCAATTAATCAATATAGTTATTAAATAAAACCATTGGATTTCTCAGAAGTACACTTTTTAACCTTCTTTTCTTTTAAAATCACATTGCTATATTGGAAAAAGTTCCCACCGTCCCATCTCCTAATCCACGCAGTGGATGAAAAATTGAAGCCATTAACAACTCAAACTTCAAGCCCAGTGTAAAGTTAATGTATGGCTCCAATCTCAGCGTACTGAATGGAGTAATGTTGTACGAGCCTCTGAAGTGCAACGTGAGCTCTGAGAGTTAGGGCTCTTCTGTAAGCAGTAATAATTACAGCTCAGGCTGTACAGCCTGTGGAAATCCCCCGGCTGGTTTAGACACTTTTGCCCTCTAAGCTGACCCAGGAACAGGCTGGGGTGCTAATCATGGCACTTGGCACACAGCAGCATTTTTCCAGCAGGTCCTCAGAGAAACCCCTTCCTCTGCAGAGGCAGGTAATCACAACATGAGCACATCCCGCCCAGGCGGCAGGCCAATGAATGCAAGCCTGCTTTGTCCACCCCAGGAGGAGTTATTTCTGTGTGTGTGACAGAAACGAATGACCCCTGTGTCACCTTGCCTATTTGCCTGACTGCCGACCAGTGAGCTAATGTGGGTGGCGTTCGTCATTGTGTGCTCTCGCCCTGGGGTTATTGACAGGAAGTGAGCTCCATGAAACATGAAACTCACTGCTGAGGTGTTGAATATTCAGCTCAGTTCCAATAAATGTATATTCAAGGCTACTGACCAAATAAATGAAAACATAGACTTGTGTCCATTGTTGAAGCTCCAAATTCCTACTACGAGGGCCCAGTTCTGCTTCCTGTGTCTAAGTTCTGACGTACAGCGCAGTGTTTTCCATGGCAGGAGCTTTTCCTTTGGACAAGTGGATTTTATTTGTCATGTCCAGAGGGGGCTATTTGGATTCGTTTTATTATCAGTGCTGATTGATGATAGTAGGAGATTGGTTTTAAAAACAAACAAAAAAAAAAGAGCCGATGTATTGCAGATGCGAGATATTCAGTCTGAATTCAGATATTCAGTCATATCTTTAAATAGGAAAAGATTACTTAACAAATATAACCAACTACACTACAATAAATATTCAATTTTTTTTCACCAAAAGAAGCTAAAAATTAGTTAATTTGGTTTACTCCCCATTCCCAAGTACAGGTGGCCACTATTTCCAAAGACCTGGTGATGTGGAAGCTCAATGATGTATCTGAGACAAGTTTTCACCGTTTCTGGAATATAGACAGTTTAGACTTATACATATTTCACTTACATTGTATAGTTTGCTCGCAGCTGAGGTCCGGTCTCCAGCTACGTTCACGATGTCACTGGATGTTCCAAGGTTTCTTATGAAGGGCCGTTATAGGCTTTCGGATGGTGCTTCCTTTCCATTTACGTTACATCACTTTTCATGTCTTTGGAGATGATTTTTACATGAGATGCTTTCAAGAGCCGGACCTTCGAGTGGTAAGGATAAAAAAACAACAACAACAGATATCACATTTAGGATACAGACACAGAGTTGGGGAATCAAGCAGCGACCATGTTTACTCCTCACACAACATTCAACACACAAGTTTCTGCAGTGTCTGAGGAAGCTAAAATACCAGCAGAAAATCCACAGAGACATGAGGAGAACATGGAAACTCCATAGGCAACGTGCTGTGACAGTGCAAACAAAAGACTTGTAATAATTACGATTACTTCGGCATATGAAAAGATGTAATGTGGTGTTAAGGCTACTACTGCTGTCATTTAGACACTTTTTTCCAAAGCAACTTTCATCTGAGAGAACAACACAAGCAAGAATAGGAGGGTACAGCCTGGGTAAGTGGTGGTCAGGCTGCTGGGAGTCCAGTTAGAACCAGGGGCTGCCATACTAGTGCTACAGGATTTTTATCCCTTTTTGTTTGTCTTAAGAAAGTCATAAATCCAAATGTTATAACAGAACATCTATCTGTGTAATTACTCCCTTGGCAATAGCCCAAGTGTGATGCAACCTCTACTTTCTCGCAGCCGTATGGACTCCCGATGCCCACGGTGATCTTGTCACACTCCAAGCCCACCCTGGGACTGGCAAATGGACAGTCAAGCTGACAATTATTATGTACCTCACTGCCCTTGCAAGCAAGCTGACACGACGGGCAGAATTCATCAGGCTGCAAGATACAGTATCAGTCTGTCAAGATACGGCTTGCGTAGGGTTACTGAGTGCATCCTGAGCCACACTTCTAAATCTTATCTATGTATAATTTATAAACTTAGAAACAATGGCGACACAAGTCTGGTACGAGGCTATTTATGAAAATTGAAAACCATCAATAATCAGCCCTGTTGTCAAACGCTGATACCAGAATCCACGCAAAGAAACAGATGTGTATTTGTAGGAAACCTAAATCTAACTGACGTCTGTGGTATGACTCATCCTGGGATCTTCTGATTATGTGGTTGCTTCAAAAATCTTCCTCCACCTCCCCTCTCATTACCGACTGGTGTTCACCTACCACAACCCCTCACATTCAGCACCATCTCTTTTAGGACTCTTTAAAGTTCACCAACTTTTGTGCTGATGAACCTGTGAACCTTAAGTAATAAAGTTTCTATTTCCTCAAATCCACTGCAGATGCTTTCATTTCACCAAGCACCGGCATCCCCACCGACTATCTCTATCACTCAGCTATAAATAGAAAACTGAGCCGGTTCTGGTGGAGGTGCTTTTTGTATGAAATGAGCCATTTTCTTGAGAAAAGAGAACCATCAACTCTGACAACATTAGCAGGAAAAACCCAGCTCCTCAGTGGCAAACTGGCAGGGTGGGACCACGCCGCGTCTGCAGTGCAGAGAAATAAAAGATAAGGCCTGTGACACAGATGGTGTAAGACTGTTTTAGACACTCCACCCATGTCAGTCAGAAATTGCAGAGTTGAGGAGAGATGATTTGATGAAAACATGACTCGAACTGAAGTATCAAAGAGTAAAGACTCAAAGACCTCCATTATACTCAACAGATGGTGCAAAGTGATGTCTTAGTGTGATGACAACTGTATACAAACGATCAATCCCCCCCCCCCACCTCCTTTTATTACAAAGGATTAACATATCAGGCCATAATAACAAAGATTATCTCGTCCTTATCAGGTTGGACCAACAACAATATCTTTATATTAAAGTGTGCTTTTATTTCTTTCACAAGAAAACCACGGCAACGTGCAGTAGCAGCATGTGAAAATCAAGAAAACAACCCCACGATTCAATAGCCTGTGGAACAATCGTCAGCTGCAGTAACCTGAACAGGGGAGGAATTTCAGCCCACACTTCTTTAAAACATTGCTTCAGCTCATTTAGATTTATTGCTCGTGTCCTGCCACAGTGTTTTAGTCAGGTTGGGGTCTGGACTTTGACTGGGCCATTGCAACACATCGGTTCTTTTCTTTTTCACCCATTCTCTGGGATATTTGCTGTGTGCTTTTGATCATTTTCCTGCTGCATGAGCAAATCTGAGCCAGGCTTTAGCTGTCAGACAGATGGCGTCATATTTGACTTCTGGACTAGAGTACTTCGGTGCACAGGGAAGATCACGGTCAACTCAAAGGCTGCAACTCGTCCAGGTCTGGCGGCTTCGAGACGATCCCAAATCATCTTCCTCTACCGCCATGTTTTGGTATTAAGTGTTTTTGCTGATATTGTGTGTCTGGTTTTTTTACAAAACTGTAAATTTGGCCAAACATCTCGAGTTATTTTGTGCTCGTGAAAAGAATCTGGCTCCAGAAGTCCTGAGGTTTGTTAAGATCCAACATAAGCCCACTTTCATGTCCTTTCTCTGGCAACTCTTCCAAACAAGCCCTATTTGTGCAGTCTTTTCCTAACTGTACTGCCATGAACGACTGCATCCAGGCTCCAATTTGTTTGGAGATGGCGTTAAACCTCATCAGGATTAATAGGCAGCAACATCTACTCCTCTAAGATCTTTGCTGATGTGCATCTATCTT
The DNA here is from genome assembly GCA_014839995.1 of Xenentodon cancila. NCBI lineage: Eukaryota > Metazoa > Chordata > Actinopteri > Beloniformes > Belonidae > Xenentodon > Xenentodon cancila. The sequence goes on from CM026199.1 coordinate 12,085,822, forward strand.
GGCATTGTGTTAACGCACACTTGAATGCTCCAGCAGCGCAAAATGCGCAAACATCTGTTTTAAACGCCACGGTCGCGTCTGACGACGATCAGTTAAAGAAGTGCATTGACAAGCAGCACTGGACAGCTACTTATCCTCTTGAAGGTGCAGGAGGAGAATATCTAGGTATTCACACGCTGCTTCTACAGTTTGGCATACTTTTTGTAAAATAATGGATAACATGGGGTGAATTCATCTGTTTATCTGAGGTTGTACTCAGCTAATTTTCAGACCTGAGAAGGACAAGAAGATTCATTGTTATTGTTACATGGTATTCTTACATGTGAAACGTGTAAAGCTAGAAGAGACAAGACTGTATGAGGAAATGCTTTTGTACCGTCCATTTTCTGCTGTTTCCCATACTACTAATTGCGCCCTGTTACTATCCCCATCTCGTTTGGGAAAAACTAATAATAACTCAAAAAGCCCAACAATCTTGACTCCTGAACTGGAAATGATCAAACATTTTAAAGTTAAAAATAAACCTATTAGTTGGACACAAACAAACTTGACAAACTCAGCTCATCTCCGTGATACAAAGAGGGTTAGATTGTGGCCAGACCCTGAAAAACTCAGCATGCACACGCACGCCAATAATGCACACATGGCTCTGTAGGTTCTGTAAGCAGAGAAAGCTTTAAAAGTTTATGACATGTATAACATTAGATGGAACCACTGGAGGAAAGATAGCTGAAAATGCACTACTCTAAGTTTATGTACTGCTTGTTCAACATGTGTTTTAGTGATCTAAGTGTGTATATGTGTGTCTGCATGAGCTGTTCAACCCTGCTCCTGTGAAAATGTTAACAGATAAGGACATAATGCAAAATTCACTGCCTCATTTTGACTTGACCTTTTCTTTAATTTTTGATATATAATTAACATAGACTTAATGACCCAGCTTTAACTTGATGGTATTTTTATCTACATTGATGGGACATTCAGTAGCATTATGAATTCTGTCTCTTTAAAGGTCACATTTTCCTTTTTAGACAGGTTGACACAATTTCCTGAAGTCCTAATGAAATGTCAAAATACCACAGAAATTCAGTCCAACAGTTCCCTTTTCAGCCATGCTTCTACAGCTCTGTTCACGACAGCCCAGTTTAGGAGAGGGAGTCAGCCGCTCCACTCCGCCTGTCTCATCAGAGGGGCGTGTCTCTTTTAAGAGTCGCCACACAGCTGTCCGAGGTACAGAAAAAGCAGGGTGACCTGAAGCTGGAAGAAGGTAAAGACAGCGAGGATGAATAATTCAGTTCAATTCAAAGTACTTCATTGAGCCCCGAAGGGAAATTAATTAAATCCCACTCTGTGATGGGTCTGTGATGTCACAGAATCCTGAAAATTTGAACTGCACAAGGAATGCCGTATTGTGTATGTTTGGGTGAATTTAAGGCTCCTCAAACACAGATATACTTTTACAGAGCTCTAGACCTGTAGTTCTTCTTAAATCCTTCTTCATTGAGATGTTAATATCTTTAAAATTAAATTTGAGATATGGAATCTTTACCCAGTATGTTTT